>JAEOAD010000028.1:1350000-1797500 GCA_036365145.1 Orientallactaga sibirica | reverse complement strand
ACAGTGTGTGGTATGTGTGTTGAGTGTGTTAGGGTCTCTAACAAACACCATATACACGTGTCACTTGGTGCAGCTGGCTTTATGTGTATATTAGGGAACTGAACTCAGGTCAATAGGCTTTGCAAGTAAGCACCTTTAACCATCGAGTCATCTTCAAAGCCCACCAATACACTATTTTTAACATACTCACTATTGCCCTTTGTTACATATCGCAGAAATGTTAATCTCTTTCCCAAAAGTTTTCTATAAACTTATTATACATATAGTACTCTTAACCTGATTATCTCATGATCCCAAATTTATCATAGTGTTTCTATATTGTAAACAGAAACAAAACATTACATTGTGTCCCTAAAAACAGAAGCTTAGTATTTCTTCTTTACAAAGAAAGTATACAAGAAATGCTAACTCATGCAACCCCATGTAAAAATATGGCTGTATGGGCTGGAGAGATGGCTTAGCGGTTAAGGCCCTTGTCTGTGAAGCCTAAGCACCTATGTTCAACTTTCCAGATTTCATGTTTGCCAGACACACAAAAGTGAGGCAAGCCCAAGGTCTCACATGCCCACTAGGTGGTGCAAGCATCTGCAGTTCAATTGCAGTGGCTGAGGCCTTGGTATGCCAGCTCTCTCTCTCCTCTCTCCCTCTTTCTCTTTCTCTAAAATAAAAAAAAAAATTTAAAAAAATTGCATTGTTAAGAGGAGTCCCCCAAATTGGCATGACTTTAAATAAAAGTCATTTTACATCATCCATTATTCTAATTACACTTACAGTTTTAAATATTTCCTACTTCAATTTCCTTTTTTCACCTATACAAAACATTGACTACCTTCAGTATATGTTTGTCAACTAAATGTACCTTTATCCTAAGTACGATTCTCGTAACAGTCGCCATTCAGGCTATACAACCATTACTTCTAATTGAGATTGGATATTCCTGTGGCTCATGGGCCAGGTGGAATGATTTTTTTTCCCCATGTCCTCTGAAGGATGAACGACCTTTGCTCCTCCGTGAACCTGCAGGCGGAAGCATCTCGAGAGGCCCAGGGTACGACCTGCAGGTCCTACCTGCAGGCTTCGCTCCATCTTCCTCCTCTAGCATCTCTTCCAGGAGCCGGCGCTCCTCGGCCTCGCTCCATCCCAGGCTCGGCTCGGGTGCCAGCTTCTTTAATCACGTCTGAACCCTATAAGGAAAGTGACGCCTTTCCCAGAGATTTAAGGCTAGTGGAGGGCTTACAGGATGGAACAGCCAGGCGAATCACTGGTTAGGCTTGTTTCTTCCTTGACCCTTACTTTTTGGTGTCTTGCTGTCTGCCATGAAGGGACAAAATCCACAGCAACGTGGTCTAGGGATTCTCACTGGTTATTTTCAAGGCCAGACTTGAGCAGTATTTCCTTTCAGGCCAGCATGTTGATAGGCTAAGCAGAAAAGTTTTATAGATCAAGAAAAAGAAGATTAGTCATTGCAAAGTCACTTTTCTTATGAAGTGGAGACAGAGACACAGAATAAAAGGAAACTAGCTGTCATCAGGCTAGCTACTTTGGGTTATGCTTTTTATATTACGATGAAGGTAAAAGGAGCCTCATGATTATACTGAATCAAAGTAGCCTGTTTGAGGAATTTTCTTGTCATTTTCTCTAACTCGGGTTTCTCAGAATGTCAAATAATAACTGAGCTTTTTTTTTTTTTTTTTTTTTCTTTTTTTTTTTCCTGAGGCAAGCCCAACAGGCTAGCTCTCCCCCCCTCCCCCATGTGCGCGCTAGAGAATTGATGCGCCAGGGCCTCCAGTCACTGCAATCGAACTGCAGACACGTGGGCCCCTTTGTGCGCATGTGTAACCTTGTGCACTTGCGTTACTGTGCATCTGGCTTTCTTGGGACCTGGAGAGTTGAACACGCTTCCTTACGTTTTGGAGGCAAGCGCCTTAACCACTAAGCCATTTCTCCAGCCCTAGCTTCAATTTTCTTTTTATTTGAGAGATGGAAAGAGGCAGGGAGAGAGAGAGAGAGAGAGAGAGAGAGAGAGAATGGGTGCGTCAGGGCTTCCAGCCACTGCAAATGAACTTTAGACACATGCGCCACCTGGGGAATCGAACCTGGGTCCTTTGGCTTTGCAGGCAAATGCCTTAACTGCTAAGCCATCTCTCCAGCCCCCTAGCTTCAATTTTTAAAAAATATATTTTATTTATTTATTTGAGAAAAAGAGGCAGAAAGAGAGAGAGAGAGAGAGAGAGAGAGAGAATGGGCACGCCAGGGCCTTCAGCCACTGCAAAACGAACTCCAGATGCATGCACCCCCTTGTGCATCTGGCTTACGTGGGTCGGGTCCTGGAGAATTGAACCGGGATCTTTCGGTTTTGTAGGCAAAGGCCTTAATCTCTAAGTCATCTCTCCAGCTCCCTAGCTTCAGTTTTTAACATGGAACTTTAGGTGACTCTATTTTTATTTATTTGAACTCATGGCGGCAATCCTCCCACCTCAGACTCTGCCCAATTCTCCCTTCTGACATTCAGTTAAGCCATTAGAACTCAAGGAGGTAACTTAATCCAAAACAATGGCCTTCTGTGCTAATTTAACACTGCCTTGACTTTTAGAATCACAGCTCGGAAAGAGTTTGGAACAATTTACCTCCAAGGCCCACCTTCACATAAAGTTTAACATAGCTTAAACGTGAGCATATTCACTTTCTTTCTTTGTCCTTGTATTTTCTTTCTTTTTGGTAGGAGTTAGGCTTGACACAGTGAGAGAGGTAATTGATGTTTTTGCTCCTTCTTCTTACTGGGCCCTTCACTGAGCATGGAGCAGTTATTCCTGTGTCTTTGGAACACATCCATCTACTGCAGCAGCCCCTTCCCCTATCATGCCCACAGCATTCAGTTTACTGTGAGGGTTCCATGTCTTCATTCCTGCACTTCTCTAATATCTCTTACATACATACCTTTATCCAAATAGACTATCTTCTGTATCTCACCCTGATACCTAAAAGCTTTTGGTACTGTTCTTAACCTCCAACCTCTTGCTATCTGTGTTTTCCACTTCATGCCTGTATAAATTGGCTGTTAAGTAGGGCTGTTCATTTCATGTGTATTCCCATCTCTAGCAGCACAAGCTCCTTTCCTCATGCTCATCTAAACTGTATTTTTCTTTCTCATCCTGTCTCCTTATTGTAGCCCATTTCTTGTCCCAATAAGCTTCGTGGATCAAGTATCAACCTTCTGTTGTTTTCAAATTTTTATATCCTCAAATTCATCCAACTGCAAATTGCACATATACTAAACATTTACTTATATTTTCTTATATTATTCCCTAAAAACATAGTATAATAGGTATTTACAACCCAGGTTTGGGGGTGGGGCATAGGCTTGTAATCCCAGCTACTCAGAAGGCAGAGGCAGGAAGATTGCAAACTCAAGGCTTTCCTGGGCTAGAGAGTAAGTTCAAGGACAGCCTGCCTGGGCAACTTAGACCCTGCCTCAGAATTATAAAGGAAAAAAAGTTCTGGGGATAGAGCTCAGTGGTAGGTGTTTGCCTGGTATGTGTGATGTTCCAAATGAAATTCTCAGTGCCTCAAAAAACAAAAACAAAAAAACCCACTTACTTTTACTTTTTACTTACATTTTATTAGGAATTATAACCTGTAGACGTTATAGTCAAATACTACAACATTGTTTTAATAAGGAATTTGAGCATCCAAAGATTTTAATGCATGCAGAGGGTCCTGAAGCAAATATTGAGAGTTGACTGCATTCTCTTTTGAACTTTTACAGCATTTACTGTTTTTTTTTAATTTTTATTTATTTATTTGCAAGTAGAGAGAGATAGAAGAGAGACAGGCAGAGAAGGTGGGCACACCAGGGCCTCCAGCTGCTGCAAACAAATTCCAAATGTACGCACCTCTCTTTGTACATCTGGATCTATGTGGGTACTGGGGAATCAAACTAGTCATTAGGCTTTGCAGTCCAGTGCCTTAACTGCTGAACCAGTTCTCCAATCCCCATTTACTATTTTTTATATCACCATTTTAGCATGTAAAACACTCCCTTCTCTGTGTATAACTGCTTCCTTTCTAGCTTATAGGTAGCCAGTAATAAGTGTGCACTAACAGTTATTGAGGGATTTTTCCCAATCCTAATGTCTAAGATAGAATTTTAAGAGATATTCCAACCTATACAAATAACACACAGTAAGCAAATTACATTGTTCTAAATTCCTGAGGTTAATTTTGGATTTTAACATCAATAATAGTTTTCAACACATGTGTGCATGCATGTGCATGTTTTTGTGTGTGCAGGTACAAGTGTGCATGTTTGAGCATGCATGTAGAGGCAGAGGACAAGTTCTGGTGGCATCCCCAGGAACATTATCTACCTCCATTGAGACCTGAATTGGCCTGGAGTTCACCAGTTAGGCTAGACTGTCTGGCTAGTGAGCCTTACTGTCGTCGTTAGAGTAAAAAGTCCTCCATAGATTCATCTGTTTGAATACTTAATCCCTAGTGGTGACACTGTTTGAGAAGGTTGTAAAATCTTTAGGAGGTAGACCCTTGCCTGAGGAAGTGTATGACTGGGGGCAGGCCTTAAGTTGTTACAGCCTAGCCCCACTTTCTGTTTCTTTTCTATTTTGATGTCATTATTATTTCCCTCTTGTTTTGCAGGTGTTGTGTAGGTAGCATCAGCCACTGTGAGGAAATACATACTGTGGCCACCGTGTGCCTAGAAGGCAGTATTTATTGTAAGCAGTTCTCTTTCTTTGGATCTTACACTCTTTCTGCCACTTCTTCTGAAATGGTTGCTGAGTCTTGGGAGCTGTGATAGAGGTGTTTTACTTAGTGGTGAATGTACCACTGTCACTATTTTCTGCACTATGATAATGCTAGTGGTCACCACCATCTGAAAAGAGAAGCTTCTCTAACCAAAAGTGAAATTAGCATTAATATATGAGCATAAACATAAGTATTTAAGGGCAGTTTGGTAGACATAATATAACCACTTAGCCAGACAACAATAATAGGTTTCACTCCAGAGCTTATAACTTCACACCCATAAGCTTTTCATTAGGTTTTCAGTACTAGGCATTAATCCTCTCCTGTGGAATGGGTTTCAAGTAGAATCAGAGAGCAGTTGGTTTCCCCCGTAAAAGACATGCCACCATTGCACCAATTGGCACATTTGGCCTGGCTGTCTAGCCATGAAGCCTTCAAGGTCCACTGCTGGTTCAGATCACTGATGACTTTTCTCCCCGCAATAGGCTGCCTAGCTCTTTCCAGCTGTCAGAGCTAGTGTACAGGAAGGAGGCGTTCAGCTCAGCTCCAGCTGGATTTATCAGTGACCTCTGCAGCCCAAGCACGTGGAGCCTTCAGCAATAGCACCTTACCATCTAGTTCTGGTGGGTAGTCAAGAGCCTTCGCAACAGTCTAGTGTTTTTTTTTTTTGGGGGGGGGAAGGATCAGGGGCCGCCTTTCAAGCTAAATTATTATGTGAATGGGTCTCTTAGGTCTAACAGAGGGAAAAGCCAGGAAGTTTATACCTGGTCACAACCTTTCATAGGGCATGTTAGTTAATTCAGTTTCCCTAACAATTCTAAGAAAAGATAGTGTTCTTAGTGTATTGTCTCTCTCTGAGATGGGGAAGGTACGTAATATGATAGGACAGTTGTCTCAGAGATGGGGAAACAGGCTGGGGAGACCAGATACTATGACAAGAGAGATGCTATAGTAGAGTTGGACCTGCATGTAAGCTAAATCTGCCTCAAAACGCAACGTGCACCGCAGTACAGCTGTCCCGATCAGCTGCTAAAACAGGAGCTCGTCTGTTGACACCCAGCTCAGTCATCTCCAGATGACGCCAGCAGGAGAGAGGAGCTAGCGTCGGGGTGGAGACTGAGGCCCACGAATTTACTCACGGCTCTCCCCGTCTGCGCTTGCGCAGAGGAGGAACACGCCCCCTTCCCCGGGAAGGGAAAAAAACACACAACAAAAAAACCCTGTGCGTGCGCAGACGCAGAGCGACCTGTAGGCGGAAGTGGGGCGTCCCCGGCTTCCGCAACCTCCAGACGCGGTGTGGAGCGAAGGTGGCGGCCGCGGGGCGGGACGGGGCGGGGCGCGGCGCATGCGCGGCGGCTCTGACGGGTCGAGGCACGCCGAGCTGGGCGAGCAGCCGGGGCCGAGCGCAGCGGAGCGGAGCGGAGCGGGCTCAGCATGGACGAGGACGTGTTGACCACCCTCAAGATCCTCATCATCGGCGAGAGCGGCGTGGGCAAGTCCAGGTGAGGCGGGGCGGCGGCTGCGGGGCTCGGGGCTCGCAGGACGAGGAGGAGGAAGGAACGGTAAACGGCGGGCTCGGCCGCTCGGGTGTGCCGGGCCGCGAGCCCCCGAGGCCGGCTCGCCGCGCCACCGCGCCCCGAGGCTCCGGCTCCCTCCGCAGGCCCGGGATCGCTGGGCGGCTCTTCCGCCTCGGTCCTCCGAGCTCTCCCAGGGCGTGGCGGGCGGGCGGGCGGGCGGCTCGGGCCCTGTCCCTCGTCCCTCGGCCTCGCACCCCCACTGCCCGGGCGTCAGGCCGCTTGTCACCCCGCCCCAGCCCCCGAGCCGTGACTTGCTCCCTCGCGATCTCCCCCACGACGCGAAGACGTCGCGCCCCGAGGGTTCCGGGCTCGGGGCTGCGCGGCCTAAGGGCGCCGCGTCCCGCGTCTACGCCGGGCTGGGGGCGGCTCTGCGAGGACGGGCGGGAACCCCTGGGGCTGGCTAGCTAGGAGGACATTTAAAAATAACCTCTTTGGGAGGAAAGGTGTGCTGAGCCAGGAGGGCGTGCTCCAGCCGCCGGCCACCTCTGAAAATCCTGCGACGTCCTTCCTTCCCGCGGTGCCACGTCGTCGCAGGAGATGAAAGGGGGAAGAAAAGCGCCTTGTCCCTCTCTTTCTTTCTTTCTTTTCCTCCCTGTCTTGACGCCTTTCCTTTGGGCAGGATTGTGTTGACAGTAGTTCGGGTTGTGTATTAGGTTAGAGATGGATCGAGGTGGGTGTCGCCAGAGGCTCGTGTTTTCTTCCGGGCCTGAGCAAAGTTCTGCAGATGAAGTCACCCCGTGAGAGCCGACGAGGAGGTTCCATTCCAGCTTTTCTTCGTCTTTAAACAGTATTTGCACTCCGGGGAGGAGGGGGGCGGTGTGTAAGCAAATTCATATGTGACTTTACCTCCTGGTACTATGCGTGTTTCAAATAACTTGTTGTTACTTCATAGAGCCTTACATTTTTAACCATTCAAGGATTTACAACCTTATGAAATAATCCTGAAGATAACGTATGTATTATTTTCAAGGTAGCGTCTCGGTCTAGCCTAGGCTGACCTGGAATTCACTGGAGTTCACTATGTAGTCTCTGGGTGGCCTCAAACTCACAATCATCCTCCTACCCTCTACCTCCTGAGTGCTGCGATTAAAGGCGTGAGCCACCACACCCAGCAGTTTTATATGTTATTTTTTTTTTTAAGTTTGACATTACACTTTCAGTTTTTCTCACTTAATGTGTATTCTTTGTATACTATAGCAAAAGTTTTCAATATACCAAAAATAAATTAATGAAACATTGAATCAAAACAGTATGGTGTGTATGTTAAAGTAGTGAATAAAATATTTATTTTTTGTACATATTTCAGTGTTTAAAAGTTAGTATGGTGAACATTCTGTAGCCCCATGATCTTTTTGTTGTTGTTGTTGTTGTTTTGTTTTGTTTTTCGAGGTAGGGTCACACTCTAGTCCCTGGAATTCACTATGTAGTCTCAGGGTGGCCTCAAACTCATAGTGATCCTCCTTCCTCTGTCCCCCAAGTGCTGGGGAATAAAGGCGTGCACCACCATGCTTGGCTGAATCCTTTTTATTTATTTATTTTTTTTTTTTCGAGGTAGGGTTTTACTCTAGCCCAGGCTGACCTGGAATTAACTATGTACTCTCAGGGTGGCCTCAAACTCATGACAATCCTCCTACCTCTGCCTCCCTAGTGCTGGAATTAAAGGTATGCGCCACCATGCTTGGCCATAATCTTTCTTTTCTCCATTTTTCCTTGGCCTAGGACCTTCATTTAAATAAAGGCATGTGAGATTGCTGTTAGTTTTGTTGTGTTTTTGGTTTTTGAGACAGGGTGCTCTTCCTATGTACATTGTTACGTGGAACTTGTTATGTAACCCAGATGGCCTCAAACTGTGGATCCTTTTCCCTGAGCCTCCAAAGCACTGGCTACAATCGTGCATCATCTTGCCTGTTTAAGAGATTACTGTTTTTGAAATCAAGAATAACAGATTGTCATTTCAACTCAATATGTGGTTGACTGACACTTTGCATATATTATTTATATATATATATTTACATGTATTGAATGGACAATGAATTGAGGTATGTTAGAATTTTCTACAGTGTTATTTGGAGGGACAATGAACTTTACCACATAGTTGAAGTTTTTCTTACTGTATTTTATTTTTTGAGACAGTGTCTTGCTATGTAACCTAGGCTGGTTTGGAACTTGATACATGTGTAGCTAAGACTGGCCTAGAATTTATAATCTCCTACCTCAGCCTCCCAAAGAGCTGGGATTGCAGACATGTTACACCAGATTTGGTTGTAATTCCCCTTTTAAAGTCCGTTTAAGTAGGTTTGTCTCCTGTATTCACTCCTGGGGACAAGACATTTACTTGGACCACATGAGTTTTAGAGTTGTCTTCAATAATTGATGATGTATGAATTACGCATAACAAAATTTTAACATTTTATCTTCCAAAAAAGTTAGATCTAGGAAGCTAGCATATGTCTATGTGATGAGCTATGGAAAACATCCTTGACAACTCTTATTTCTATGGGCAAGACAAGATGAAAAGACCATACTATAGAAGAAGCCTACGTCTTGTAAGGCAAATTAATACAATTCCATAGACATGATCTTGAAGGGTTGTTGTAACCCCCAGTTTAATTTGTTATAGAGCTAGATCAGTTGAGATGGCTCTTGTGGTATTGGACAAATTATTGTAATAAAGGATAACTTAATTTGAATTAGTGAGTTTTTCTAGTTTATTTCATGCTGTTAGAATGTTAGAAAGACCCTGAAATCAGGATAATGAAACCAGTGCTGTTGCTTGTGTAACCTTGTATGTGATGCTTGAACATGTGGACTTCACTAGGAAACTGAGGGGCCTCAGCCAGAAATTTTTCTACTGCTGCCTACTGTCAAATGTATAGTTTATGATTCAGTAACCTAGCTTGAAGAAGTAACAGTGCAGCAGAGTACATCAAGAACTGCATTGGCATAGATACCTTCTTTTATCTAAGTTACCATATAGTCTACTTCCACTCCTGTTTTTAGGCTAATTTCATTTTTAAATTTTATTTATTTATTCACTCATTTTGAGAGAGAAAGAGAAAGGCAGAGAGAACAGACATGCCAGGGTCTTCACCTGCTGTGGACAAGCTCCAGAAATGTCCCCCTTGTGGTGCATGTGTGACATTGCATGCTTGCGTCACTGTAGTTTGGTTATGTGGGACCTGGAGATTTGAACATGAGTTCTTAGGCTTCGCAGGCAACTGCCTTAACTGCTAAGCATCTCTCCAGGCTTAATTTTATTTATTTATTTATTTAAAAAAATTTATATTTATTTATTTATTTGAGAGAGAGATACAGAGATTGACAGGTAGAGAGAAAGAGAGAGAGAGAGAGAGAGAGAGAGAGAGAGAGAGAGAGAGAAAATGGGCATGCTAGGGCCTCCAGCCACTGCAAATGAACTCCAGATGCCTGCACCTACCTCCTTGTGTATCTGGCTTACGTGGGTCCTGAGGAATTGAACCAAGGTCCTTTGGCTTTGCAAGCAAACACCTTAACTGCTAAGCCATTTCTCCAGCCCCTTTAAATTAAGAAGTATCTTGGGCTGGAGGGATGGCTTTGAGGTCTGGAGAGATGGCTTCTCCCCCAGCAACTTGCATTGCACCCTTTGACATGAGAGCCCATCCAGCTTGATTTCACTGTTCTACAACCAAAGCATGTGGTGCCTTCAGCAGTAGTTTTTTTTTTTTTTTTTTTTTTTTTTTTTGAGGTAGGGTTTCACTCTAGCTCAGGCTGACCTGGAATTCACTATGCAGTCTCAGGGTGGCCTTGAACTCACTGCGATCCTCCTACCTCTGCCTCCCGAGTGCTGGGATTAAAGGCGTGAGCCACCACGCCTGGCTTTAATTTTTAAAAAATATTTAAAAATATTTATTTATTTGAGAGAGGGGGTAGAGAGATAAAGAGAATAACATGCCAGGGCCTCCAGCTGCTGCATACAAACTCCAGATAGAAAGCTGGGTGTGGTGGCGCACGCCTTTAATCCCAGCACTTGGGAGGCAGAGGTAGGAGGAGCACTGTGAGTTCGAGACCACCCTGAGACTATATAGTTAATTCCAGGTCAGCCTGGGCCAGAGTGAGACCCTACCTCGAAAAACCAACCAACCAAACAAAAAACTCCAGATACATGCACCACCTTGTGCTTCTGGCTTAGGTGGGTCCTGGGGAATTGAACCGTGGTCCTTTGGCTTTCCAGGCAAGTGCCTTAACTACTAAGCCATTTCTTCAGCCCAAATTGCTTGTTTTTTTTTGAGATAGAATCTCTGTTAGCCCAGGCAGGCTTGGAACTCATTCATTAGCCAGACAGCAGTCCTCCTGCTTCAGCTTCTCAAGTGTCAAGATTAGGCTCCTTCACATTGCATATTAAAGTTTAATCTAAATGGCACAGTGGTAGTTACTCTTTCCTTCTGCATGGGCAATATTTTGCTGCTTTAACTTTGAAATTATAGATTTATTTGTATAAGTATGTGCTATAAGAATAGTGATCTTGGGACTGGGGCAGTGGCTCAGTGGATAAAGTGCCTTCTGCACAAGTGTGAAGACTTGAACTTGGATTCGCAATACCCATTTAAATGTTGGGTGTGGTGGAGTATACCTGTAAATCTAGTGCTCAGGAATTAGGGACAGGTGGATCCTTCTGGCTAGCTTGCTAGCTAGACTAGCTCAATCAGTGAGCTCAGTTTAGTGAGAGACCCTGCTTCAGTAAATAAGGCAGAGAACAAAAAGAAGGAGAACCTGACATTGACCTTTCACCTCTACACATGAGCCCACATGTGTACATCTGTACTCACACACAAATGAACAACGAATGCATTTGACTGCCTCCCCACAAAACAGTGATTCTTAATCATTTTGGGATTGTGGATACCTTTCAAATTCTAAAAGATCCACCTAGAAAAATGCTTGCATGGAGTTTAGAATACATTTAGACTGCCTGGGTACTCTTGACAAAGATATGTGTTGCTTCATATAATACCAGTTCCCTCTTTCCTAGCAATGGACCATTAATGACAACGGCTGTTGTAAGGATTAACAATTACAAGAAAAAAAAAGTTTCTCAGTCTCTTGACATTGTTGTCATTACATTCAGCAAAACATAGTCACTTTTATTGCTTATATGTATATTTATTTTGTTTTGAGAGAGACACAGAGAGAGAGAGGCAGAGAGAGAGGGAGAGGAAGATAGAGATGGACGTGCTAGCAGCCTCTCAGCTGCTGTGAACGAAATCCAGATGAGTGCGCCCCCTTGTGGTCAAGTGTGGCATTGCGCCCTTGCGTCACTTTGCATCTGGCTAAACGTGGGATCTGGAGATTGGAACTGCTGGAGATTGGAACCAGCGTTCTTAGGCTTAAGAGGCAGGCACCTTAACCTCTAAGCCATCTCTCCAGCCCATTGCTTATATATTTTTGTGGTATTGTTATTGCTAGTATACATGGTTATGTTAATCTGTGTTTTTGTTTGCAGTGATGGCCTAACACATGCTAGCCAAGTGTTCTACCAGAGAGCTGTTTTCAGCCCTTAACCTGTTTTTTTTTTTTTTTTTTTTTGAGGTAGGGTTTCACTGTGGCCCAGGCTAACCTGGAATTAAGTATGTAGTCTCAGGGTGGCCTCGAACTCACTGCGATCCTCTTATCTCTGCCTCCCAAGAGCTGGGATTAAAAGCATGTGCCACCATACCCGGCTTTAATCTATGTTTTTATAGCAATGTTTTCCATGATCACTGAGTATAGATACATGTCTTTTCTATCTTAAATGATAGGTAACTGAGTGTACTACAACAAAATAATTTTTTAAAAAATATTTTATTTTTTGTTTGAGAGAGAGAAATAGGCAGGGAGAGAAAATGGGCATGCTAGGGCCTCCAGCTGCTGCAAATGTACTCCATATGCCTGCACCTACCTCCTTGTGTATCTGGCTTCACGTGGGTCCTGAGGAATTGAACCAAGGTCCTTTGGCTTTGCAAGCAAACACCTTAACTGCTAAGCCATTTCTCCAGCCCCTTTAAATTAAGAAGTATCTTGGGCTGGAGGGATGGCTTTGAGGTCTGGAGAGATGGCTTCTCCCCCAGCGACTTGCATTGCACCCTTTGACATGAGAGCCCATGCAGCTTGATTTCACTGTTCTACAACCAAAGCATGTGGTGCCTTCAGCAGTAGTTTTTTTTTTTTTTTTTTTTTTTTTTTTTTTGAGGTAGGGTTTCACTCTAGCTCAGGCTGACCTGGAATTCACTATGCAGTCTCAGGGTGGCCTTGAACTCACTGCGATCCTCCTACCTCTGCCTCCTGAGTGCTGGGATTAAAGGCGTGAGCCACCACGCCTGGCTTTAATTTTTAAAAAATATTAAAAAATATTTATTTATTTGAGAGAGGGGTAGAGAGAGAGATAAAGAGAATAACATGCCAGGGCCTCCAGCTGCTGCATACAAACTCCAGATAGAAAGCTGGGTGTGGTGGCGCACGCCTTTAATCCCAGCACTTGGGAGGCAGAGGTAGGAGGAGCACTGTGAGTTCGAGACCACCCTGAGACTATATAGTTAATTCCAGGTCAGCCTGGGCCAGAGTGAGACCCTACCTCGAAAAACCAACCAACCAAACAAAAAACTCCAGATACATGCACCACCTTGTGCTTCTGGCTTAGGTGGGTCCTGGGGAATTGAACCGTGGTCCTTTGGCTTTCCAGGCAAGTGCCTTAACTACTAAGCCAATTTTCCAGCCCAAATTGCTTCTTTTTTTTTGAGATAGAATCTCTGTTAGCCCAGGCAGGCTTGGAACTCATTCATTAGCCAGACAGCAGTCCTCCTGCTTCAGCTTCTCAAGTGTCAAGATTAGGCTCCTTCACATTGCATATTAAAGTTTAATCTAAATGGCACAGTGGTAGTTACTCTTTCCTTCTGCGTGGGCAATATTTTGCTGCTTTAACTTTGAAATTATAGATTTATTTGTATAAGTATGTGCTATAAGAATAGTGATCTTGGGACTGGGGCAGTGGCTCAGTGGATAAAGTGCCTTCTGCACAAGTGTGAAGACTTGAACTTGGATTCGCAATACCCATTTAAATGTTGGGTGTGGTGGAGTATACCTGTAAATCTAGTGCTCAGGAATTAGGGACAGGTGGATCCTTCTGGCTAGCTTGCTAGCTAGACTAGCTCAATCAGTGAGCTCAGTTTAGTGAGAGACCCTGCTTCAGTAAATAAGGCAGAGAACAAAAGAAGGAGAACCTGACATTGACCTTTCACCTCTACACATGAGCCCACATGTGTACATCTGTACTCACACACAAATGAACAACGAATGCATTTGACTGCCTCCCCACAAAACAGTGATTTTTAATCATTTTGGGATTGTGGATACCTTTCAAATTCTAAAAGATCCACCTAGAAAAATGCTTGCATGGAGTTTAGAATACATTTAGACTGCCTGGGTACTCTTGACAAAGATATGTGTTGCTTCATATAATACCAGTTCCCTCTTTCCTAGCAATGGACCATTAATGACAACGGCTGTTTTAAGGATTAACAATTACAAGAAAAAAAATGTTTCTCAGTCTCTTGACATTGTTGTCATTACATTCAGCAAAACATAGTCACTTTTATTGCTTATATGTATATTTATTTTGTTTTGAGAGAGACACAGAGAGAGAGAGGCAGAGAGAGGGAGAGGAAGATAGAGATGGACGTGCTAGCAGCCTCTCAGCTGCTGTGAACGAAATCCAGATGAGTGCGCCCCCTTGTGGTCAAGTGTGGCATTGCGCCCTTGCGTCACTGCATCTGGCTAAACGTGGGATCTGGAGATTGGAACTGCTGGAGATTGGAACCAGCGTTCTTAGGCTTAAGAGGCAGGCACCTTAACCTCTAAGCCATCTCTCCAGCCCATTGCTTATATATTTTTGTGGTATTGTTATTGCTAGTATACACGGTTATGTTAATCTATGTTTTTGTTTGCAGTGATGGCCTAACACATGCTAGCCAAGTGTTCTACCAGAGAGCTGTTTTCAGCCCTTAACCGGTTTTTTTTTTTTTTTTTTGAGGTAGGGTTTCACTGTGGCCCAGGCTAACCTGGAATTAAGTATGTAGTCTCAGGGTGGCCTCGAACTCACTGCGATCCTCTTATCTCTGCCTCCCAAGAGCTGGGATTAAAAGCATGTGCCACCATACCCGGCTTTAATCTATGTTTTTATAGCAATGTTTTCCATGATGACTGAGTATAGATACATGTCTTTTCTATCTTAAATGATAGGTAACTGAGTGTACTACAACAAAATAATTTTTTAAAAAATATTTTATTTTTGTTTGCGAGAGAGAGAAATAGGCAGGGAGAGAGAATATGGGCATGCTAGGGCCTCCAGCTGCTGCAAATGTACTCCATATGCATTTGCCTCCTTGTGTATCTGGCTTACCTGGGTCCTGGGGAATCGAACCTGGGTTCTTTTGGCTTTGCAGGCAAATGTTTTAACTGAAGTATCTCTCCAGCCCACAAAAGATTTTTTTAAAAAATTTTTTTTATTTACTTGAGTGAGAGAGATAGAGATAGAGAGAGAGAGAGAAAGTGGGAGTGCCAGGGCTTCTAGCCACTGCAACCAAACTCCAGATGCATGTGCCATCTTGTGCATTTGGCTTACGTGGGTACTGAGAAATTGAACCTGGGTCCTTAGGCTTTGCAGGTGAATGCCTTAACTGCTAAGCCATCTCTCCAGCCCTGTAAAGAATTTTTAAATCTTTAAAAAAATTTTTTTTTTTTTTTGAGAGAAAGACAGAAGGAGGGAAAGAGAGAGGAGAGAGAGAGAATGGACACGCCAGGGCCTTTCGCTACTGCAAACAAACTCTAGATGCATGTGCCACCTTGTATATCTGGCTTATGTGGGTTCTGGAGAAATTGAACCTGGGTGCTTTGGCTTCATAGGCAAATGCTTTAACTGCTAAGCCATCTTTCCAGCCCAAGAATTTCTTTTTTTAAAAAATATTTAATTTATTTATTTCAGGGAGAAAGGCAGAGAGAGAGAGAGAGAGAATGGGCATGCTGGGGCCTCCAGCTGCTGCAATTGAACTCCAGATGCATGTCCACCTTGTGCATCTGGCTTACGTGGGTCCTAGAGAGTCGAACTGAGATCCTTTGGCTTTGCAGGCAGATGCCTTAACTGCTAAGCTATCTCTCCAGTCCCCAAGAATTTCTTTTATAAGTAGTCATTAAGAGTCCTTTTAGTTTTGTTACTTAACTGATATTGAAGGTAAATAAGTTAAGCTAAGATGTTAAGTAGAAACTAACTTAACTCCGTGATACTTTGATTCTGTCTTATTGGAAATGCAAGAAATGGAGAGCTAATTCTTTAAATGTCATTAATAACATTGGAGGCTATTGTGTTTTGCCATTTATTCTGGGACAAAAGAATTATCTCTAGTAGTTCCTTGAATGTCAACAGGCTAGTAGTCTAGTCTTCTATGTGTTAGGAGTCAATGTGAGAGAAGAGTGTCTGATCACTGACCATTCTGCCTCATAGTGAGTAAATAATACTGTGGGACATAAAGTCTTCGTGTACTTTTTTTTTGTTTTTTTTTTGTTTTTTTGTTTTTTTTTTGTTACTGTTTTAAAAATTTATTTGAGAGAGAGGCAGAATGGGTGTGCCAGGCCTCTAGTCACTGTAAACAAACTCCAGACGTATATGTCTCCTTGTGCACTAGTTTATGTGGTTCCTGAGGAACCAAACCTTGGTCCTTAGGTTTCATAGGCAAGCACCTTAACCACTAAGCCATTTCTCCAGCTCTTAGTACACCTTTCTAATCTGACCTTTTCCTTCCCAATTTACCATTTCCAGCCTCAGTCCTTCCTTCCTTTCCTTTCACTATAACCATGGCAGTTGTCTTCTGTTGATTTTCTTCCTTTTTGGCATCAACTTTCCAAAACATGGAGCAGTTCTTGTTACGCCTTTCCTTAAAAGCCTTCACTCACTTCTCATTGTTATTTGGTTTGGCCTTACCTAGCACTTGCCTGGCTTCATTGATCTTTCCATCTTCTGTTTTACTATATCTATGGTCTCAAGACTGTTACAAGTGGCTGTGTTTCTACCACTGTTTTTAGGGAATGTGAAATGAAAGAACTGAATTTGTTGAATTTTGAGAGACTGTTGTACCTTCCTCCACAGTCCCAGGATCACTTCTCAGAAACACAAACCAGCACAGACATTAAAAACAAAACTTGTCACACGGGTAAATATGTAGGAGAGTGTAGGACATGTATTTGTGGTTTCTTTTGGTCTTGGGGATTTTCAAATCAGTTACTGCCTTTCCAATAATTTAGATCCTCTGCATACACCTGCACTGAAGTGCAGACCCATTAGCTTTCCTTATTTACTTAAGAATTTGTGACAAAGTAGATCAATTGTGAACACATTCATTGCATGATTAGAAATGTTCCTAATTTGTGTTTTGAACTCTCTTTTAGCCTGCTCTTGAGGTTCACAGACGATACTTTTGATCCAGAACTTGCAGCAACAATTGGTAAGCCCAAGTTTAAAAATTCTGTAGAAATGCCACATATTTTATTGCCTTTGGGATGTTGTGTCTAAATCCCCCTGCTCACTTCCCACCACCCCTCCACTCTCTGTTGAGTGTTGAAATCTTCTATCTACAAATTGCTGAAGACTTTTCAGATCTCATTCTGCAAAAGGAACCTCCTTGTCTGTGGCACTTTGTTACCATTTCTGATATGATTATTTGTATACTTTTTGTTCCTGCACTATGGATTATATTTTATTTTGTAAAATCCAGCAATAACTTGAGTATTTATTGTGTGCCAATTAGTGATGAATAATACAAACTTGATCTCTATCATCATAGACCTCACATCAGTGTGTCAATGTTGTATTTTGAACATTTTCTACAGTATTTGGTATATATTTTGATCTCTACATACTTGTTGAAAGTAATAACTAAAGATTATTGGGACTGGTGCTACTTAGATTCATTTTAAAAATAAAATTTAGATTGTCTGAAAGTAGTGTGTCATTCTAGAAAATTAGAGTATGGGAGTAGATATTGGTAACTAGTTTTATGTGTCACACTTTTGGGATAGATAGCAATATAAAGGTGTCAAGAGACGTGATAAGATGGTGGAAAAATAGCTGAGGTGAGTTAGAGCTGGAGCTGTCTTTGCTTAGCCTTGACCTAGGTAGGATCTTGAACAAGTCATCTGATTTCATTTTAATCTATAAATGAGAGGTGTCAGGGTGAGGTAATACATTTTTCTTCCAATTCTAAGTTGTTAGGGTATAGTAAAAGATGATTTAAGTATTATCATTGGCAAAAATTAACAGTCCTTTTAGCTAGTTTTATTTGTTTTTATTTATTGTGAAATAATTTCAGGCTTTAAAATAAGTTGTCAAAATAGTAGCAAATTCTTATATATCTTACATTCTTCAAATGTTAATATTTACCACATTTTCTTTACCATTCTTTATTCTTTTTTTTTTTTTTTTTTTTTTTTTTTGTGGTTTTTCGAGGTAGGGTCTCACTAGCTCAGGCTGACCTGGAATTCACTATGTAGTCTCAGGGTGGCCTCGAACTCACAGTGATCCTCCTACCTCTGCCTCCCGAGTGCTGGGATTAAAGGCGTGCGCCACCACGCCTGGCTCTTTACCATTCTTATGGTACATTACACACAATATTCTTCGATATTAATGACTTGCTTGAAAATAAGTTGCACACAGGATGTCTTAACATCTAAGTGCTTTTGGTATCCTATCCTAAATGACCACAGATACAACTACTGTCTCTGGCCAGGTTTCAGCCTTTATCCTGTTAATATCATATGTAGCAACAAAAAAAGATATTTTTGGTCTAGGATCCTGTTGAGGGTCAAACATTTAGTTACTGTCTTTCTTCAATCAATCAGAATCTATCCTCCCTCTGACATACGCACATACACACACATACACTCACATGCATATACACACAGTAGCTTAGACTGGCTTAGAACACACCATTAAAGCCCAGGATGGCCTCAAACTTCTGGTAGTCCTCTTGCCTCAGCCTCTCATGTAGTATAGGCATATACTATGATTGCCCTGTTCTCTCCATTCTCTTTTTAGTCTGAATAAGGCTGAGTCTTTCTTTGTTTTGCCATGCCTTTGACAGTATGGAAGAGGACGGGCCAGTGATTTTGTGGACTTTGGTTTTAATTTTCCAGTGTGTCTTGAGGTTAGATTGTAGTCACACATTCTTGACCTTCTGCCTACCAGGAGGTATGTGTGCATTTGTTCTGAAACTGTTAATGGTTGTGTGATGCCTGTGTTCTCCACAGTGATGGATGGTTTTGTTTTTCCTTTCATACCTAGTAGATTTTATGTGGAAAGATACCTTGAGACTCTATAGATAGCTTAGCTTAGTTTTGTACTGTTATTTTAGAGTCTATTAATAATTCTTGGCTGCTACAGATAATAAAGATGATATGTAATCCTGTTATCCCAGCTATGATTGTCAAATGACTTTTCAAATGTCCTCATTCTGTCTACACCTAATATTTGGCTTTCTGAAAGGAAACACTCATCTTTGTTTCTGTTGATATGAACCCAAAGTGCTTTTAAATTTCCAAGAAATTTTATCAGGCATTACTTAGCATTTGTGTGACATTGACGTTAATAGATTTACTCCTGTGTGCCATATAGGAGAAAAAAATCATCCAAGACAGTAGTAATTCAGAATATATTTTATTCTGATTTTGGTATTTTTTGCTCTTTTAAAGTTACTTAGGAAAACTTACTTTGTTCAGAATATGGATAGTTTTGTTCAGTAATGGATAGTGAGAGCAGATGGAGGGGTAACTGGTAAGAAAATAAACTTCCCTGAAATTTTTACTGAAGAGCTGAGTCCATTTATAAAAGACAAGTATCTTTATTTGAAACTCAACATGAGGACTTATAGAATGACAACTGTCATGGGTTCTCCTTGTTACTTAAAAAAAAAAAAAAGACTTTGTCCTTTTGCCAAAACAAATACTAAAATTATTGCATGCTGTGGCAGTTAAAAATGTGACAGGTGCAGCCAGACGTGGCCGACACAACAAAGTGGGTGCAAATGCTTCCGTGTGGTGCCAATGTAAACCCTGCCTGAGTACCCAGTGACAAATGACATCACCATCAGAGGGGGCTGAAGGACCATTCAGCAAGAGCCAACGCCACAGATAGCCACCACGGTACCAATGGGGAACATTGAGGGGATATAAAAGCATGTGCTTCCCTTAATAAGCGAGTCCATTTTCACCTCCTACTGGACTCCTGGAGTCTGTGTCATTGACTCTGTGCCAACTCATCCCCGCCCCCGAGGTCCTCATCAGGCCACCTGCTACAGCATGCTGAGTAAAATGCATACTGTTCATTCCCTAGATAGGTCCTGGGGTTTGAATATCTTTTACATTTATATCAGATTAATATCTGCTTTCAATTGTAACTAATACATGGGATTTAAAAGTAAAAACAATTCACTCAGTTGTTAATGGCTTTGTAAAAATCAGTTTTTAATGGAAAATTAGTATTTTACCTTATAGTAGACAAGTAAGGAATGAACTGGTTTTTTCAGCAATATAGTAAGAGACATCATCTTGTATAAAGAAACTTTTAGGATCATAAGTTATGGTAGTATTTTCTTTTCTTTCCTGGCTATTAGCTAAAATAACAAAGAGAGGGAAAAATAAAACACAAGCCCAATATTGGACTAAAGCAGAAGACAGCTAAACCCCAAGCCACAAGGTAGGTAGATTGACTGTAACAGCAGTGGAGAGAAGTATGCTGTAAGGGGAAAGAGGAAGAGAGGATGGGACAACTGTGGAGCTCAGGACTGACTGGCAAGAAAGATTTCCTGAGGTTGAACACCCCACTCACCTAGAGGTAAACCTCAGATCCCTGCTCTGTAGCAAGCATTTTTACTTGGCAGTAAAGCCACGGAGTCACATAAGTTAGTCATTTCTTCAGGAAGTTTCTGCCTGTCTTCCAGCAGTGGAGAAGGAGGTAACTACATTGTGACAAAATGGTGGCTCCATGGTTGAGAAGTAACTACTTATGTGTCTAAAAGCACACAAATGAGCACATTGTTAGACTTACTATGGAACAGTATCACTGAATCAAGTTTGAACTTGGCAGCAAAACAATCTTGAAATGAAAAGTAAGAGATTTTTCCCAGACACATTCTCTAATTATTTCTTCAGTTAATATTTTTGACCTATTATGGTCTTGGCATATCAATCAATAATAGTAATTTTTAAAAAATATTTTTATTTTATTTATTTATAAGCATAAATAAGAGAGAAAGTGCGAATGGGTGTACACATCAGGACCTCCAACCATTGCAAATGAACTCCAGATGCATGTGCCACTGTGCCTCTGGCTTTACGTGGGTACTGCAGAATCAAACCTGGGTCATTAGACTTTGCAGGCAAGTGGGCAAGTGCCTTAATCACTGAGCCATCTTTCCAGCCCCAATTGTAATGCTTTTTAAATCATTTATTAATTTAGACTTTTTGGTAGAAAGTTCTTTGAATTTTAACATAAAGTTGAAGTACATGATCATATAACTACCACCATAGTCAGAATACCAAAGACTTCCATCATCCTCTAGGACAGCCTGGCCTATCCTTTTTTCTAGTCATTCTTTTCTCTTGTTGCTAATCTTTGATAACAACCAACATGAACTCTAGTTTTGTCTTTTTGGTACTATTATGTGAATGGAACCATATAATGTGTAATCTGAGATGATTTCTCTCACTAGTCTAATGCAACTGTGCATCCAAGTTGCTGATGCCATTTGCTTTGTTTTTTTGCTGAGTTGATCCTTTCATATGGATACGCCCCAGTTGGTGTCCATTCACTCTGGCACTTTTGATTCCTTGCATCTTGGATAGTTGTAAATAGGTCTATTATAGACATTCAGGTACAGAGTTTATAAAGTATGAGTTTTCTTTTTTCTGTAGTGCATATCCAGCAGTATAACTTAGTCATGTGGTAAGTGCATTTTTAAATTTTTAATTTTAAATTTTTAAAAATTTTTTATTGACAACTTCCTTAATTGTAGACAATATCCCATGGTACTTCTCTCCCTCCCCCACTTTCCCCTTTGAAACTTCACTCTCCGTAATATCCCCCCCCCATTAGTCTCTTTTCAGTTTGATGTCATGATCTTTTCCTCCTATTATGATGGTCTTGTGTAGGTAGTGTCAGGCACTTTGAGGTCATGGATATCCAGGCCATTTTGTGTCTGGAGGACCACGTTGTAAGGAGTCCTACTCTTCCTTTGGCTCTTACGTTCTTTCTGCCCCCTCTTCCACAATGGACCCTGAGCCTTGGAGGTGGGTTTGAGATGTTTCAGTGCTGTGCGCTCCCTGTCCCTTCTCAGCACCATGGTGCTTTCTGAGTCATCCCAAGGTTGCCACCATCTGAAAAGAGAAGCTTCTTTAAACAAAAGTGAGAGTAGCATTAATATATGGGTGTGGACATTAAGAGAAGTCCTTACTGGGCAGTTTGGTGAGCATAGTATATACATTTAGTGAGACACCAGCAGACATTACACCCTTAGGGCTCATGACTACCGGTCGTAGGTTTTCAGTATCAGGGATGTATTCCCTCCCATAGTGCGGGCCTTCAGTCCATTTAGAGAGTGGTTGGTTTCCCCCATAACAGACATGCCACTATTGTACCTGTCGGCTTATTTGGCCTGGCTGGCCAATTTTAAGGTTTGCAGTGTTTACTGTTGAGTGTCTTCACTGGTGATTTCTCTCTCCCATTGAACTGCATGCAGCGTAGCTTTTTCCAACTTTCTGTCAGCTGGTCCACATGGAGGAGGCTTTCAACTCAGCTCCAGCAGGATTTCTCAGTGACCTTGCAGCCCAAGTATGTGGAGTCTTCAGCAATAGGGTCTTACCATCTATTCCTGGTGGGAAACCAAGGGCCTCGGCAATGGCCTATAATGTTTTGGGGGTATCTATGACCTCCCCGGCCAACAACTCACTGAAAGATATCCTATCCCTGGCACTGAAAATTTTCTAGTAATAATCTATGGCTTCTGAGTGTTCCATTGGGTAAGTGCATTTTTAACTTTGGAAAATTTGACTGTAGTTTATGAAGTGCTTGTATCATTTTGTATTGCCACTAGGACTATATGAGAATTTCCTGTTCTTCTCTTATACATTTAGTATGAGGAATCTTTTAAATTTTAACCCTTTTAATATGTGGATTGTTATCTAATTGTGGTTTAATTTGTATTTCTCTAGGTGTTGTAGATCTTATTATTTGCTATCTATATATTTAAGTGTCTGTTTAAGTATTCTGTTAATATTTTAAGAAATATTTTTATTTATTTACTTGAGAAAGAGAGATATAGAACTAGGGGGAGAGAGAGAGAGAGAGAGAGAGAGAGAAATGGGTGCGCCAGGGCCTCCATCCACTGCAAACGAACTCCAGATGTTGTGTCCCCTTGTGCATCTGTCTTATGTGGGTCCTGGGGAGTTGAACCTGCATCCTTTGGCTTTGCAGGCAAGCACCTTATCCGCTAAGCCATCTCTCCAACCCATGTTAATTTTTTAATTTGTTGTATTTTCTTATTGTTGAGTTTTGAGAGTTACTTATATATTTTGCACAAGTCTTTTGTTAGATATTTTCTTTACAGATATTTTCCTCCTACTCTTGGCTTATCTTAAGTTTTGTAATACTGTACAAGTTTCTTATTTCAGTGAAATTCAGTTAATCAACTTTTCCATTTATAGATAGTGATCCACTATTGTTTCTTTTGCCCAATAGAAAGTTACAGTGAGTTTTCTTTCTTTTTTTGTTGCACACGTATATCTAGTTGTTTAGATTTAGCACCTTTGTAAAAATACCATTATCTTTAGATGTCCGGGTATGTTTTTGGGTTCTGTTCATCTGTTTTTCTTTATGTCAACATCTCACTATCTTCATTTCTTTTTTTTTTAAATTATTTTTTTATTTACTTTATTTATTTGAGAGAGAGAAAGATATATCTGTCTGTCTACACACACACATACACACACACACAGAGAGAGAGAGAGAGAGAATGGGCACACCAGGGCCTTTAGCCATTGCAAATAAACTCCAAACACATGCACTACCTTATGCAACTGGCTTACAATGGGTACTGGGCAATCAATCCTGGGTCCTTTGTCTTTACAGGCAAACGCCTTAACCACTAAGCCATCTCTCTAGCCCACTATCTTCATTGCTATAGCCTTGTAATAAGCCTTTTTTTCCCCCCAAAGCTATTTGGTTTATTCTGGTTCTTTTCTATCACCTAGTGGATGTTGGAATTGGTGATTTGATTTTAAAATAAAAACTTGTTGGGGAGAATAAACTTGCTGGGATTTTGATAGAGATTGTATTGAATGTGCAGATTATTTTTTGGATTGTCTTGTTAAAAATGTTTATTTTATTAGCTGAGAGTGGTGGCACCAAACCCTGGAGGGTCTGAGTTGCCATTGTGGTAACTCTGGGGTTTATTATTTCATAATTTTTAGTGTCCCATGCCTACAAAAGAAGGGAAGGCATAGCTGAGTATTCCTATTTTTGTTGTGATAAGACATAGATAGATAAACCTTGCTATTTCAAGCATGTTTGACACATAATGAATGCACTGGCATTCACTGTTTGGCAATGGTTAACACTATCATTAACACTCTTTGCAGATCCATCCATTTTCATCACCCTAAACAGAAGTTCTGAACAATTCATTTCTTACTATAATTTCCTGGCAGCTCTTGGTAAACTTTATTTTACTTTCTATGTATGTGAAATTTGCCTATTCTTGGTACCTATGTAAGTAGAATCATATAAATTTATTTTACTGTGTCTGGCTTATTTCACTTTGCAGTATTTTCAAGGCCAGTCGATGTTATAGCATGTATCAGTACCCCATTCCTCTTTTTTTTTGAAATGATTAAAATTTTTTAAAAAATTTAATTATTTGAGAGAGAGAGGGGTACATCGAGAGAAAGAGAATGGGTGCGCCATGGCCTCCAGCCTCTGCAGACGAACTCCAGACACATGTACCTCCTTTTGCATCTGGCTTATGTGGGTCCCGGGGAGTCAATCCTGGGTCCTTTGGCTTCTTAGGCAAGCACCTTAACCACTAAGCCATCTCTCCAGCCCTCCATTTTTAAAATATTTTATTTTATTTTATTTTGATGTAGGGTCTCTCTCTAGCCCAGGCTGTCCTGGAACTCTTCCTGTAGTCCCAGGCTGGTGTTGAACTCACAGCGATTCTCCCACCTCTGCCTCCAGAGAGCTGGGATTAAGGTGTGTGCCACTATGCCTAGCTAAGATTTTGTTACTATATTTAAATCTTAAGTGCATTTTCAGTTAACTTTGTTTACAGTGTGTTACAGTTACTATCTCATTGTTGAGACAAAACATCCAATGAGAAGCAGCTGATGGGAAGAAAGGGTTCGTTTCTGTTGAATATTTTTTATTGACATCTTCCATAATTACAGACAATAAACCATGGTAATTCCTCCCCCTCCACTTTCCCCTTTGCATCTTCAGTCTCCATCATATCACTTCCCCCCTCAATCAGTTTCTCTTTTATTTTGATGTCATCATCATTTCCTCCTATTATGATGTTCTTGTGTAGGTATTGCCAGACACTGAGGTCATGGATATCCAGGCTATCTTGTGTGTGGAAGAGTGCATTGTAAGGAGTCCTACCCTTCCTTTGGCTCTTTCGTTCTTCAGCCACCTCTTCTGCAATGAGTCTTGGAAGGTGTGATAGCGATGTTTCAGTGCTGAGTGCTCCTCTGTCACTTCTTCTCAGCACTGGGGTGCTTATCCCACGGTCACTGCCATCTGAAAAGAGGTTTCTCTAACCATAAGTGAGAGTAGCATTAATATATGGGTTTGAACATTAAGAAAAGTGCTTTCTGGGGACTTTGGTGAGCATAGTATATACAGTTAGCCAGACACTGGCAGACGTGACACCCCTTGAGGAGACATTTCATTATAGTGGAGAAAGCATGGCAGAGCAAAGGCTGAGCGTCACATCTTGTAACATCAGCTGGAAGGTAATACCAAGAATGAGCAAACTCAATGCTCAATGGGCTAGATTGATAAACCTAAAGGTTCACCTCAGTGACACATCTCCAGCAAGGCTCCACCTTCCAAAGGCTTTACCACCTGAGGATTGAGTATGAGGCTTAGTCATGAACACATGAAGCTATGGGAAACATTTCACATTCAAACCTCCATATTCTTCCCGACTCCCATAGACTCATGACTATCTTATGATGCAAAATGCATATAGTCCAACGTAAAAGTCCTCATAGTCTTTACCAATTGTAACACTCTTGCAAAGTCAAATCTCATCTGAGACTCAAGACAGTCTCTTAACTGTAAGCCTGTAAAATCAGAACACAAGTTAACTACTTCTAACACATAATAGCATAAAGTAAACATTCTCATTGACAAAAGAAGGCATTGTGAGGAAAGACTGGACCAATGCAAAATAGAAAATCACAAGGGCATACATCAAGTTCTGCAGCTATATGTCTGGCTCCTGGGACCTGTGATAAAATGAGAGAGAGAAAATCACAAGGACATGCATCAAGTCATGCATGTCCATATCTGGTACCTGGGACCTGTGATAAAATGAAAAAATCACAAGGGCATGCATCAAGTCCTACAGCTATATGTCTGGCTCCTGGGACCTCTGATAAAATGCCCAAAGATCCAAGTAGCTCCCTCCAGTTGTGCTGCCCGTTGCCAGGGCAGATCCACCCCAGCCAGCAGCTTTCCTTGGTGGCTGTACCACAGTCCTGGTATCTCCAAAATCCTGGGGTCTCCACCACAAACCACAGTTCATCTTCACAGCTCAATGCCATGGACTAATAGGACCTCCATGCAGAGATTTCAACCTTGAATCACATTGCCATTTTCAGAACTGTGTGCATGTCATGACCTTCAATCCTGCATTCTCATGCTTCTAAAACCTGTGCTAGGTGGACTTTGCCATCACGTTTGTAAATGAGGTGAGGGAGGTGTGAAGTTGGACCTTGAGAAGCAGGAACTCCTTCAGTGTTCCTCCTTTCTAAAGCATATACATTTTTATTTGCTTGTGCCTTCTATAGGTTAGGATTCCTCTCAATTCAATTGGGCATTTCCTAGTTGGCCCAATGCAGAATAGCTGGCCCATCTTTAATAGGGCTTATCTCTTTGACAATTGAAGTCTCTGGGCCTTGGACTTCAAACTTGCATATATTTCTTTCTGTGTTAAGCTTTATATTTTTCACATCTTTCTGCTGTATACTTTCTTCTGTCAAATATACCAGTCCATTACTTCTGAATTCAATTTTATCTTCAAACCACTATATAGTATAAAGTTTTAGCTTCATTCTTTTGAACATGGACATTCACTTTTCCCCCACTATTTGTTGAAAACACTTGTCCTGTGGAGGTAGCTCTGTGGTAGGGGACTTGGCTATCATAAATAAGGCTTTGGATTTGATCCCCAGCACTGCAAAATGAACCAACAATGGTACATATGTGTGAGGGTTCTTTCTGTCCTCTCTGTTCTAATGTTACTATTATTTTTTAATTATTGTGGCTTTATAGTTTGCTTTGAAGTTGGGAAATATGAATCTTAAAAGCTTAATTCCTTTTAAACATCATTTTGGTGTCTGGGGAGATGGCTCAGCAGTTAAAGGTACTTGCTTGCAAAGCCCAACTTCCTGTTTACAGCAGCAACAGACCCTGGCATGCCTATACACACACATGAATTCATACACACACATGCAAATAAATGGGTAAATGAATAAACTTTAACATAATATTAAAAATAATCACTTTGTTATTCAGTGCCTCTAATTCTGTATGAGTTTGAATGTCACCATTTGCTGGAAATATTATTTCTGATTGTGCATATATGTGTGTATGCATGCACGCATGTGCATTGTTTTTTTTGAATATGTGATTATGTTGTCCATGAACAAAGATAATTTGCTTTGTATAATGAAAAGGGTTAGTCAGTGTTCTTATGATCAATGGAGAAAAATCTTTCAGTTCTTCAACACTGAATATGAGAGTAGTTGTGAATCTTTCTAAAATACTAATTCAGAGACTTTTATGTTTGGATTTAAAAATGTCCCTTGGATATCATATACTAAAGACTTGGTTTCTACCTACTGGATTTCTAGGACCTGTTTGGATCATGAGGTCTCTGACCTAATGAATGGATTGATACAATAGCGGATTGATAACTAGGTGTGTTAGTGTGAAGGTGGAGCATGGCTGAAGGAAGTTTATCACTGGAGGAGATGATTTTGTCTCTGGCTCCTTTCTCTCTTTCTCCCTTTGCTTTCTGGTTGCCAGGAGCTCAGCAGTTTTGTTCCATTGCATTCTCCCTGACATGATGTTCAGCCTTGCCAGCTTACAGCAGTAAGGCAGCCAGCAGCCACAAAGGGGCAAGCCATGGACCCTAAGTTGTTTTTTCAGGTATTTTGTCATAACAACAGAAGTCTAATAAACACAAATGCCCTAATTTTGAGTAAATTTCCTTCCATTCCAAGCGTCATGTGTTTTGGAGGAGATCTGAGACCAGAAACATAAATTGGTGTTGTAAGTTAATGTTCGTTATTAATCTACCCCAAATTGAGAGCCTGTGTTCAGGTGTTTGTTGCTGTGGATGTTGCCAGCAAGAAGTGGGAACTTGTAGGTGCCAGCTTGTGGGAGTTGAGATGTTGAGTTGGAAGAATTCCTGCCAGGGCCTTATGGCACATAGCAGGAGGGGGTCTGGGTGGGCTATGACTGTAGGTGGCTGTGGACAAAAAAGGAAGTGAGAGAGAGGTGTGAGGGGAAGGGAGAGGGAAGAGAGAAAGGGGAGATGGGGGAGGAAGAATATGAGAAAGGGAGAGAGAGATGGGAGAGAAAAAAAGAAGGTACATATGTAAGTGGGGAAAACAGGGATAGACAGACATCTGTGAGCTGGGGGAGAAGCATGAATATACAGGGGATATACACACATGTAGTGAAGTGGGGGCCAGAAGGACTGGAAAGAATGTGCTTAGTGCCAGCAGGCTTTTATACTCTTTGCCATATGGGGGCTGGAGGAGGTGAACTGATCAGTGGGAGGGCAATGAAGGAGGTGTGAGTTCAGGGAGTCAGGTTGTCTGGAGAAGGCCCTTTGAAGGAATATTCCATTTTGGAAAGGGAGGGAATTTCTGACACTGACACCTAGTTTGTTAAATGTTTTTTTTTTTTTTTTATCATGAAAAGGTATTGAATTTTTACAAATTCCTTTTTTTGCATTAAGATGATAATGTGTTCTATTAATTCCTTTCTGTTCAATTAATTCCATTCCATTCTATTAATGTGGTTTTGGTTATATTCAGCCATCCTAGTATTCTTTGAATCAGCTTGATTGTTTTATTGCTAAGTTAAAATATGCACAATGGACTTCTTCATATGACAGATATGGCATGCAAAAAACAAGAAATAAAAGAAAGGTGATGGCAGACAAAGGAAAACAGACGTTCAGGAAACGGAGTTTCTTTACTTGTGGTAACTTAAGAAAGAAGATGAGCTCTACCCCAAACGTGCATCTGAGGTTAGAAAGATTCATTAAGGTGCATTTCCTTCATGGCTTGTGGTGATACACAGTTTTTTTTTTTTTTTTCATATATTTAATGGCCATTTTTTTGTTAGTTTGATTTTTTGAGGCAGGGTTTCACTCTAGCCTAGGCTGACTTGGAACTCACTCTGTAATGCTAGGCTGGCCTTGAATTCAAAGCGATCCTCCTACCTCTGCCTCCCTATTGCTGGAATTAAAGGTATACACCATCACACCCAGCTTTTCAGAAAATTAATCAATCAATTAATTGTGGGGGCAGAGAGAGAGAATGGGCACACCAGAGCTTCTAGCCATTGCAAATGAACTCCATAAGCATGCACTCCCTTGTGCATCTGGCTTATGTGGGTGCTGGGGAATTGAACTGAGGTTCTTAGGCTTCATAAGCAAATGCTGTAACCTCTAAGCCATCTCTCCAGCCCACATCATTAATGGCCATTTTTAATTCACTTTGTAAGAACTGTATATTACCTTAGCCCATTGATTGGGTTACTTGTTTTGTAGTATGTGGTTTTTTGAGTTCTTTATATATTTTAGATTTGAACCCTCTGTCCCATGTACAATAAGCAAGGGTTTCCCCCCATTTTGCTGGCTGTGTTTATAGTTTCCTAATCTTCCTTGTCAATTCTTGGTATTTCCTTAGTAGAGGCTTTTCAAGAAAGTCCTGCCCAATACCTCTATTTTGAAGTGCTTTATTTGTGTGTTCTTCTAGCAGTTCATAATTTTCAGGTCTTACCTTAAGGTCTTTCATTCATTTTCAGTTTTATTTTGTGCGAGGTAAGAGATGTGTTTATTTTATTCTACAAGTGTAAATCCCATTTTCCCTAGTCTCATTTATTAAGAGACTATCATCTTTTTAGTATATGTTTTTAATGTATTTGTCAAAAACTCAAGTGGCTGTAGTTATGTGGGTCCTTTATTCCATTGTTTTGCAGGCCTATTTTTGTGCCCATACAGTGCTGTTCTTGAGACTATGGTTCTCAGCTTTAATTTGAGATCAGCATTGCTGGTTCTGCTTAGAAATACTTTGGCTATTTGGGGTCTTTTATGCTTTCATAGAAATTTTCGCATTTTTTCCTTGTTCTGTGAGGCACGTCATTGGAATTGAAAAGAATTTTTTTTTTTCTGTTTTGTTTTTCGAGGTAGGGTCTCACTGTAGCCCAGGATGATATGGAATTCACTATGTAATTTCAGAGTGGCCTCAAACTCATGGAGAGCCTTTTACTTCTGCTTCCCAAGTGCTGGGATTAAAGGCGTACGCCACCGTGCCTGGCTTAAGTTTTTTTAAAATTAATTATTAGAATGAGAGAGAGATAACTGGCATGCCATGGCCTCTAGTCACTTCAGTTGAACTCCAGAAACGTACACCATCTTGTGCACATGTACAACTTTGTACACATGCTTCACCTTGTGCATCTGGCTTGCGTGGGTTCTGCTGAGCTGAGCCTGGTCCTTAGGCTTTGCAGGCAAGCACTTAACTGCTAAGCGATCTCTATAGCCCTAAAAGAATTTTAAAAAAATATTTATTTGAGAGAGAGAGAGGAGAGGAGAGAAGAATGAGCATGAGCTTGGGCATGCCAGGTCTTCCCACTGCTGCATACACCAGGCTGCAGACGCATGATCACTTTCTGCACTTGGCTTTATTGTGGGTGCTGGGGAATAGAACCCAGACTGTCAGGCTTTGCAAGCAAACATCTTTAATCACTAAGCCATATTTCCAGCCTATCATTGGGATTTTGATGGGGATTGTGTTGAATCTGTATATTGCTTTCAGTAATATAGTCATTTTCACAATATTTATTCTGCCAATCTATGTGTAGAAAGTCTACATTTTCTGATGTATTCGATTTCTTTTTGCAGTGTTTTGGAATTTTCACTATAGATGTTTTTCACTTCCTTGGTTAGGTTTATTCCACGGAATCCACTTACCCCAGTTAGAACAGCAATTGCGAGAACAAATAACAAATAGTGGTACAGAAAGGAACCCTGGTATACTGCTGGTGACAGTGTAAATTAGTTTAGCCACTATGGAAGTCAGTGTGGAGGTTCTTCAAACAACTGAAAATAGATCTGTCATATGACCCAGCTGTACCACTCCTAGGTATTTATAAAGGATTCAAGTCAACATATCAAAGAGATTCTTGAATATCGAGTGCAACACTATTACTGAAGCACTGTTCACAGTGGCTAAAGGATTATTAAATTAAATAGCTAGATGACCTTCAACAGGAACAGATGAAGAAAATGTATATATGAACAATAGAATGTTCAGTCTTAAACAAGAATGACATTAATGTCATTTGTAGGAAAATGGATACAGCTGGAGATTTATAATAGAGTTAAGTCAGACTAAGAAAGACAAATAATGCATGTTTTTTGTCATTTGTAGATCTTAGATTATATGTAGATGATGTATGGCATGAAAGTTAATAAAAAACTGTCTTAGGAGAACATAGGAGACTAGCAGGAAGGGGTGGAGGAAAGGGTGGAGGAAAGGGTGGCTTGAGGGTCCTCAAGGGGAACATGGGCAAAGTACATTTTATACTTGTATGAAAACATCCTTGAAGCCCAGTATTATGTACAATGACTATATTCCAATATTAAAAAGAATCAGTTTTGCTTCTTTGTACTATTTTATGTTTTACAATTAAAGTACCACCATAAAAGATTTCTTATTTTTATTGTTGTTTCGATTGTATTTTCAAGTATCAGGCAAAGCAGATTGAATCCTCTCTGATGTGTCTGTATTTAAAAAAATCTTTATATACTTTTGGAAAAACCTTGAGAATTTAAGATATCTACAACAGGTTATCTCTGTGCAGTGTGTACTAATTGCCTTAACTTAGTACCTGCACCAAGTCAAAACCATTTCCTTTCTCAAATTTTAATTTTTTTTGAGAGAGAGAGAATGGGTGCACCAGTGGCCTCTCAGCCACTGTGAATGAACTCTAGATGAGTGCACCCCCTTGTGGGCAAGTGTGGTATTGTGCCCTTGCATCACTTTTTGTGTCTGGCTAAACGTGGGACCTGGAGATTGGAACCAGTGTTCTTAGGCTTGGCAGGCAGGTGCCTTAACAGCCAAACCATCTCTCCAGCCCTCAAATTTTAATTAAAAAAAAAAAAAGAATAGGAAGAAAATGCAAGTAATTTCATATTGTTTATATCACTGCTTCTACTTTAAACAGGCATAGTGCTTTTTTAGAACTAATGTATTGAAAATTATTTGGGATATAGATTTTGTTTGGTTGCCTGCAAAGAAATTTTATAGTTGGGTTTTCCTTATACTGTGTAATTAGATTTTCCTGCCACTAATAGTCACCTGTCATCCTAGGGATGGTTTTATCACTTCCTTTATCATTCTAGCCCAACATACCAAGTGTCACATATCTTTGGCATACAGGAAGACAAGATATAGTGTGTATTTTGAATGTACGTTTTTATGACCTAATTTGTCTATATAATGGGTAATCAGAAGTTATCCAAAGATTATTAATATAGTTCTGTATTGGTGACAGATATACTTTTTATAAATGTTAAATTTGTACTTTTTACAAAGCATTTAGTATGTAAGGGTGCTGTTTATTTTAGTTGGAACTGTTTGAATTAATTGTGACAAGCTAATAAGATCTTTGGTAAGTTTTTTTCCAGACTTCTTGAGCTAATGTTTTCCGTCTGCTGGTGCAATAGACTGCACATTATTGTTGAGGCTCTTTGAAGAACATGTGGGCAGTTCTTGTTCATTTAGGCCAGATGGCATGTGTCAACTTCTTTTCTTGGAAAGGAGAGAAGGTTTTGTGGCCTATTGTAATTAAACCTTACGTGACTTCTTATGAAGCTCTCTTTAGTGTTCATAGAAGTTTTTCAGAGAATGCTGCATACCCCTGTCTCATTTACCAAGACTGATAGAGAATTGAGCATAAATTTTTACATATAAATTTTTTCAAGTAGTGCAAGTAATCATTGGATAAGTTATATAAAATAATATTGTTTTTTAGGATTAAAAATAAATTGTTTATAAGACAAGGTATGAGCAGATCTTTTAAATTTTGACTAGTCTCTGTAGCCTCTTACAGACAGCCATGCTCTTACTTAGCAGGTGGGTAGACATTCTCACAATAGTGTGCAGAACCCCACCTGGAAAACTGCCATGATCCACCCAAGCCAGAAATACTCTTTTCTTCATTAGCACTTTAATTTCTACTCTGAATTTTCAGTATTCCCAGTTCCTACTTAAATTGAATTTTATTTTCCTTTTTTATCTTCATATCTAGAATTGTAAGACTTTTGGGTATGAATTTGGGCATTTGATTAAGTTGCCTTTCCTTTTTTCTAGCTTGCTTTATAGTGGATTTTAAAAGCCTTGTTTAACTGAATGACTTACCAAATTTTCATTTCTTCAAGGTGTTGACTTTAAGGTGAAAACAATTTCAGTGGATGGAAATAAAGCTAAACTTGCAATATGGGTAAGCATTTTTGAAATGTACTTTTTATAAATGTAAAACTTACAAGTACTTTTTATAAATGTAAAACTTACAAGCAAAGCAGAAATTGATTTGTATTCTAGAGGTGAAGGAGCAACTTGTATTAAATTAATACTTATAATTAACCTTTCTTGGAGATTTGATATTGCTCAAAGGATATACAATAAGTAGCTTATCTTACAAATGGGTAATTAAGCAGAGGCTTATTTTCCTTAAATTTTTGATATGTATAGTCTCTTTAGAATATTTTAAAATAGAATATTAAAAATTTTACTTAAGCTGGGCATGGTAGTGCATGCCTTTAATCCCAGCACTCGGGAGGCAGAGGTAGGAGGATCGCTATGAGTTTGAGGCTACCCTGAGACTATATAGTGAATTCCAGGTCAGCTTGAGCTAGAGTGAGACCCTACCTTGAAAAACCAAAGGGGGAAAAAAAATAATATGCCAGAAAAACTCATTGTTACTGGATATGCTCTCTTAGGGCACCAGTTATTTTCCCTGTCTCTTACTACAGATATTTATGAAATCTGAGTTTCCCAACTTTGAATTTTTTTAAAATTATTTTATTTATTTTTGGAGAGAGACATAGAGATAGACAGAGAGACAGAGATGGGCATGCCAGCAGTTTCTCAGCTCCTGTCAATGAAATCCAGATGCCTGCGCCCCCTTGTGGGCAAGTGCGGCATTGCGCCCTTGAGTCACTTTGCATCTGGCTAAACGTGGGACCTGGAGATTGGAACCGCTGGAGATTGGAAACAGCGTTCTTAGGCTTAGGAGGCAGGCGCCTTAACCCCTAAGCCATCTCTCCAGCCCTGAATTTGTTTTTTAATTCCTTATTTTCCCTTACTGTTGCTTTTTCATTTCTGCATAATTGTTACCATTGTGATCTTCATTGCTCTGTTAACTAGACCACTTTGCACTTTGTGCTAGTGCTGAATAAGGTAGTATTACTGTCAAACACATCCAAGAAGCCCACTATCTAGGTGTGTCTGTCAGTCTCTAAATGTAATTGCTAATATATAAATATGTATTATGCATATTATTCATAAGATGCACCATCATACATGTTAATTTCTAAGCTGTGGTAAGTGCATGCATATGTTTTATGATATAATAAATACTATTGAATAGTATTAAACTGTTTAGCATGGCCGAGGAGATAGCTCAGTTGGTAAAGTGCTTGCCTTGTAAGCATGAAGACCCTAGTGAGATCTCCAGACCCCATGTAAAAAAAACCAGGTGTCGCCGTGAGTTCGAGGCCACCCTGAGACGACATAGTGAATTCCAGGTCAGCCTGGGCCAGAGTGAAACCCTACCTCGAAAAACCAAAAAAAAAAAAAACCAGGTGTGGAGGTGTGGTGTTATGCACTTGCAGTCCAGTGCTGAGTCTGCCTGGGGCTCACTGGCCAGTCAGTCTGGTCTGTCTGGCAAGTTCCAGGTCAGTCAGAAACCTTGACTCAAGAAAGGTAGACAGCGCCTGAACAACAGCCCGGATGTTCTTTGCGTGAGTGCATGTGTGTGTGCGCGCGCACACACACACACACACACACACTGAGCAGTCATGAAATTGAGACTTACTTGCACATGGTGGCTAAATGGTGAATGCTGCCTCCATAGCAGCTGCAGATTGAGATAGCAAGTGTCCCTGGGTTACATGGAATGACAGCATTCACCTTGTTCATGTCTCTGCATGGAGCAGAATTTTCAGGGTGTTTCACTACAGTGTGTGTTCAGGGTTTCTGTGCTCATTTCTTTCTAGCATATAATATTGTAAATAAATGTTAACTTGCTTGTCCCTCTCTTCTAAATATATTTAGTACCAATGCAAACAGTAATTTTGGGAAAATGTTAGACTGGCCATAGTAAAATATGTTGGACAGTTTAAGAATGCTGGCTTGTGCACTCAAGTGGGGTCTAACTTTCCATGTGCTTTTCATGGTTGATTTGTGGTCTCTTTCTGCCCTTGAATACTGCTTTGTGAAATACTTAGATTAGAATAGGATCTGACCATTGGTGGTTGCAGTAAGATTTTCTCTTACACAGGAAGGTTGTTTTTGTTTTGTTTGAATTTTTCTTTCTACTTCCTGCTTATTGAGAAGGCTGGCAGGTACTGGTGAAGAGGCATTTTTACCCTAGGCTACAGATATTTTTAATGTCAGGTTTCTCTCTGACTAAATAACATTGGCGTATTCTAAAAACGTTAGCTGACACAAAAAATCAGTAAGAAAAAAGGCTATCTTCAGTTAGTGTGTACTTTTTAATTGAACATACTTTAAAATAATTAGACCCCTGTATATGGACACTGTTATACACATGTATATGTTTTATTTTTGAAAAGAAGAAAGTTATATCTTCTTTTTTCACCTGCTTATCTTTTTCCTTCCATACTCACTCACATAATGAATGTGTCAGGGAATGTTACATGTTAAATATTGTTTTAGTAAGTATTCTAATTTATACATCTACATGTACTTAATTGATTACATTAGGTTGTGTCTAGAAGAGAAATGTTGGTTTAAAGAAAGTGATATAAACCAGAAGAATTGATACAATCCCAAAAGTCTTAATTTTTTTCCCATCAATTATATTTTCATCTTAATTTCATATTTCAACATCTTAATCTGTACTAAATATTGTCGGCCTTTCTTATTTATGTCTCTGTAATAACTTTTTTATTTGTAATTTGAATTTTTCTCATTGATTGTATCTTGTGAGTTTTCACATACATAGCCCATTTATTTTTTTTTAAAATATTTATTTATTTGAGAGTGAGAAAAAAGAAAGAAAGAGAGAGAGAATGGGTGCACCAGGGCCTCTAGCCACTGCAAATGAACTCCAGTCACATGTGGCCTCTTGTGCATCTGACTTACATGGGTCCTGGGGAATTGAACCGGGATCCTTTGGCTTTGTGGGCAAATGCCTTAACTGCTAAGCCATCTCTCCAGCTCCACCCAGCCCATTTTATATTAGCATTCATCTTTTCCATGAGTAAAATATTTATTTAATATTAGTTCATCTTGTTACATTTTTCATACCATCATTTATCTCGAAAATTTTGCTTAAGATGAGCATGTATTTATGTTCTTATGTGTAATATTACCTCTTGCGTTATGCCACAATTTTTTTTTTGCAGTTTTTCAGACTCTCAAATCTTGTTAAAGATGAGGTGGGTGGGAAGGCTACTGTGGCAGACAATTTCAGGTTGAGATGAACTTCCAGACCAGGCACAGTTATGGAGGAAGGGATTTATTGAAGCTTACAGATCCAGGGGAAGTTCTATAATGGCAGAAGACGATGGCCTGGTTTTTTTGGACCAGGCAAGAGACACACAGAGAGAAAACCAAAAGCCACACAGCATAGCACGCTAGGCACACTTTGCATATCTTTAGATTGGGAATCTCAAACCCACACCACACCTTAAGATCTACCCCTTAACACTGCCTCCAGCAGGTGGCTGTAGATGCAAATTACAAACTAATAAAACACTGAGTATGTTGGGGGCATTTATTCAAACTACTTCTTGCCATACCACAGTTTGTCTTGAAGATTAGGTCATTGACTTTCTTTATGGCATCTGATTGTTATGTATGTAGAGGAGGGCCTTTCACATCAAGTTCAGAAATACATGTGCAGAGTTTACTCAATTCAGCTGTGGTTTTATTTATATAAACACCATGAGTTCCTCTCCCACTTGAAAGCTGCACCTTGGACAAGTAGAATAATTAAGCTTAGCACTGCCTCCACTGCCTTCTGAAAGTGCACACCCATCACACCCCACACAGCATTTGTGAGGTGATTTGCCTCTATGCCTGTTTTACATCTTAGCCTCACTGCTAATCCCTGCATTCTGCCGTTTAGCCTTTTTAGATCTTGTTTAGCTCCTAGTATGTCCATAACTCTGTTCAATAATCTTACCTTACCTACCCTATCAGAAAATGAAACTACAGAAGAGGGTCAAAAAGATCTACATGTTTCATCTTATAAATATGTCATTATATTTAACATGGATTTCTGATTTTTGCAACAAACACAAACAAAAGAATATTAATGTCTGATGTATGGTTATTGTAAATCCTGCTCTAATGCTATGGCATAGAACTTTTGAATTTTCTCTCAAAATTATATCTAAACATTTATAAGTCAACCAAAAATATCAAGACTGGACTGGAGAGATTGTTTTGTGGTTAAGGCACTTCTGGCAAAGCCAAAGAACCCAGGTTTGATTCCCCAGGACCCACGTAAAGCTGGATGCACTAGGTGGCACATGCGTCTGGAGTTTGTTTGCAGTGGCTAGATGCCCTGGTATGCCCATTCTCTCTCTACCTCTTTCTCTCTCTTGCTCTCAAATAAATAAATAAATAAAATATAAAATATCAAGACTACAAGCTGGTTTAATTAAAATTTCACATGTAAAGTATCAACATTATGTTAAACATTAAAAATTTTTTGCACATGTCTTTTTTGGCTTGTGTATGTGTGCTTGCATGCATGTGTGTGTGTGTGTGTGTGTGTGTGTGTGTGTGTATTCAGGTGTACGCATGTGGGGGTGCACATGCTGTGGTGCTCCTGTGGAGGTCAGAGGATATCTCTGGGTATTGGTCCTTCCATCCACCTTGTTCTGAGCCAGGCTTTCTTGTTCTCCCCTGCATTCCCCAGCTAGCTGCCTTGTGAGCTGTGTCTCCATCCTCCTGTCACTGTAGGTACAGTTGGATTATAGATGCTAGTGCTCCAGCGTCCATACAGGTGCCGGGGATCTGAACCCAAGTACTCAGGCCTTGTGGCAAGCGCTTTATCCACTGAGCCATCTTCCCAGCCCTGTCTTTACTTTTAAAAACATTAGACTTCATGGATATTTTAACTGGACTTACTGTTCTGATTTTTATTTTATATTTCATCAAGGTTGTTGTTGTTGTTTTCAGTATTGGGAATTGAACCTAGGGCCTGATGCATGCTGGGCAAGTGCTCTACTGCTGAGCTATATACCCAGCTGGAGGGAGAGATCATGAGAGAGCCTTTTTTTTTAAGACGAGGTCTTCCTGAGTTACCCAAACTGGCCTTGAATTTGCTATTTAGCCCAGGTAAACCTCAAGTGTGCAGTTATCTTGCCTTACTCTCCTGAGTGACTGGGATTATAGCTAAGGTCAGCTAAGGTGGTTTTTGAAGTTGATGTCAAAATTCATATTCGTTTCTTTCTGCTAGCTCTGGAAATTATTTAAAGTATTGAAATAGTTTCATTACACAAATTATTTAACTTCTTTCCTGCCCTAACAACAATTTTTGGAACTAAATTATTTTAGATTTGGTCATTGCCTGTGGTTCTTTGTTATAGACTAGGATAGTGGTCCACTTATGGAAAAATAGCAAATTCTTAAATATCCAACGTTTCTTTTCTACAACAGAGTGTTGTCTTTGAATAATCGCATTTCCTTCTTTTCCTATTCTCAAAAAACAAAACTGTAGTCTTCAAATGCTTCCCATGAAGGAATTCTCGGTTACAATGTGTGGGGACACTTAGTAATTTAAATGCTGATTCACCATTCATTTACATGTAAGTAAATGGCTGGAAAGATTCTTACAGTAACGCATCTCTTACAGTATTTTTTATTTTATATTTATGAATTGGGTTTTTCAAATTGATACTGGTTTACTATTATAAACATATTTTCATAGCTTTTAATGAAGTATATTTCATGAATGATTGAAAATCAAATATAAAGTGGTAGAAAATATTTCATTGTAATATATATGGATTGATAGTTGCTTTCTAAGGTGGTGACAAAATGAAACTGCAATTATATCATTATGATTTCCCATTGATTTATTTTCTCTACAGACTTGGGTTTGATCTCTTGATTATAGTCATGTCACGATTGTTAAAATATTGGCTCATATTAATTATAATCTGCTTTAAGCAGTAAGCCTGTCTTATGTAGCTTTTAATTTACATTGTTCTTGAAAAGTTGAGCACATATGCAAATTGAGTAATTATTTTAAGTGAGAGGAAGTTGGGGTTAGTTTCTATGGTGCTAAGAACCTGGAAGCAAGCCGGGCATGGTGGCGCACGCCTTTAATCCCAGCACTCGGGAGGCAGAGGTAGGAGGATCTCCGAAAGTTCGAGGCCACCCTGAGATTACAGAGTTAATTCCAGGTCAGCCTGGACCAGAGTGAGACCCTACCTCGAAAAAAAAAAAAAAAAAAAAAAAAAAAAAAAGAACCTGGAAGCAAGGACTGTGCATCCGTGTATCTGTGAAAGAAGTTCAGGGAAGTTTCCATTGAGTTATTTTCCTCTTGTTTCCCTTCTGGGCTATAAATTCCCTCAACTACTCTGTTGTCTTATGGCATCCTCTCCTTTGGCCAGACAGAAACTCCTTGTTGATGGATTCCCTCATCGCTGTTTTAAAATTCCTCTCCTGTCTTATAAACCTCCTAGAGGTAATTGATATGTATCTGCAGGTTTCTGCTTCCCAACAGTTAAAGTCTCAGTAGCACATGGCAGTTGTAGCTAAGATGAGATTTGGTCTATGTCTGTACTTGTCCTTAGGTTACTTTACATCAGTGGACTACAAACATTTTGTCAAAAGGCCACATAGTAAATATTTAGTCCAATGTCCAAATGGGCCATATGGTGATATGTGAATGAATGGGCCTGGGTGTGTTTCAACTTCATTGAATAAACCCTTGCTGAGTAAGACAGGAGATGGATCTGCCAATTGCTGCTCTGTGCTATTAGGTGCCTTGAAATGGCAGTGCCTGGTGCTAGAGAGAAGACAGAGGAACCAGGCCTGGAAGGAGGCAGAGGCTTGTTAAGTTAGTTGTTCTTACTCCTCTCCTTCTTCCTTCCTTCTTCATTCTTCTTCATTCTTCTTCACATTTCTTACTCCCTCCTCCTCTTTCTGCTCTTCTTATTAAAGTAATAGGTTTATAGTTTGCATTTTTCTAAAAGAAGATGCATAAAAATCCTTTTTAAAAGCCCAACTTAAGAGTCTCTTCCCTGGGGCTAGGTAGGTGGTTTAGCAGCTAAGAGCACTTGCTGCACAAGCTTGAGGACCTGGTTCAGACCCTAAAAAACCAAGCATGGCTGCACATGCTTGTAACCCCAGCGCTTGGGGTAGGGAAAGGATACTTAGGAGGATCACTGAGGCACAGTGCCCAGCCAGTCAAACTGAAAACCCATAAGCTTCAGGTTCAGGAAATAAGGCTGCCAATGATAGAAGAGAAAGCATTAGGCATTCTCTGATCTCCACACACAGGCTCTATCTAGCTTGCACATCCTCTGTATTTCTTAATTCAGTGTCTTCAGCTTCCATTATTTTATTTATTAGACACAGAGAAAGCGGGGGAGGGGGGAGAATGAATGGGTGTGCCAGGGCAAATGAAGTCCAGATGCATGTGCCCTCTTGTGCATTTGGCTAACGTGGGTCCTGGAGAATCGAGCCTTGAATGGGGTTCTTAGGCTTTGCAGGCAAGGGCCTTAACCTCTAAGCCATCTCTACAGCTCAGCTTCCATTCTTTTTTAGAATAAGCTGAAAGATTTCTTTTTTAAATTCCTGTCTTTAACCTAGATCACTTAAGTCTGGATCTTTGGGAATTGGACACAAAGATTTCAAAATTTAGCCGGGTGTGGTGGCGCATGCCTTTAATCCCAGCACTCGGGAGGCAGAGGTAGGAGAATTGCCGTGAGTTCAAGGCCAGCATGAGACTACATAGTGAATTCCAGGTTAGCCTGGGCCAGAGTGAGACCCTACCAAAAAAAAAAAAAAAAAAAAAAAAAAGATTTCAAAATTTAACTGAGTTGCTGAAGTTGAGATTCATGGCTTTGAAGAAATATTTTTTTAAAGAGTTGTTTATTTACGTATTTGAGAGAAAGAGGAAGAGAGAGAGAGAGAACAGGCACATCAGCATGTAGCTTACATGGGTACTGGGGAATTGAACCTGGGACCTTATGTTTCACAGGCAAGCGCCTTAACCAAGAAGCCATCTCTCTAGCCCAAAGAAATGTTTGATAAAATCTTAAATCTAAAATGATGGAAATCCTTTACTTAGTTAAATATTTCTTGAGATGATACAGTATTTATTAATTTTACTTATTTTACACTTGCCAGTAAAATACATCATTTAAATTCCAGGTCATTTGATGAGCTTGTACATTGATACGATTTCAATATTATGATTTAAATTTCTTCTCTTTAATTAGTACAATGAAAGATGTTTTATACTTTGATTTACTGAGTAATAATTGTCACTTTTAGGATACTGCTGGTCAAGAGAGGTTTAGAACATTAACTCCCAGCTATTATAGAGGTGCACAAGGTGTTATATTAGGTAAGTTTTTTACTTGGTTATACTGTGTAAAAGTACTCATTGGAATTTTTATTTCCTTAGTCTAGGAAGGTTGGTATTTAAATTTTTCTTTTAGTGCAACTTTTGTGTGTGTATGTCTATATGTATGCATGTATGTTTTTTAAACTTACAGTGACTTCATTTAATATTAATAAGTATTATAGCTGTAAATTTTCAACCATTTGCCTAGAAATTCAAAAGTAAAAAATATGGTTGTTAATGGTTTAAAAGTACATAGTGATGAAGCCATAAACTGGAAATCAGCCTGCTTTAGTTTGTGTAGTAAACCAATCTTCATTCATCAGTGAATTAATATTTCCTTTAATTTGTAAATGAAGTGTAGCATTTGTTATTACATATAAGATTAAAGTTAGTAATCTTAGTAAAATAGTACAAAACATTTAATTCTAATGATTCATAATCAGATCAAATTTGAAAAATAAACTAGTATGATTTGTTGAAAAGTACTGTTCTTAATATTCCTGGAAAATGTTTGGAAAGAGTATTGATCAGCTGTAGATAGTTGTATCATGAATTCATAGTGTTGCAGTCAGGTTCGTGTTGCTGGCAAAAAACACCCAACCAAGATCAGCTTGTGGGAAAAAGCTTTATTTTGGCTTATGGACTCAAGGGGAAGTTCCATGATGACAGGATAAAATGAAGACATGAGCAGAGGGTAGACATCACCTCCTGGTCAACATCAGATGGACAACAGCAGCAGGAGCGGTATAACACCCGTAAGCCCAACCCCAATAATACACTGCCTCCAGAAGGCTTTAATTTCCAACTTGCCATCAGCTGAGGACCTAGCATTCAGAACACCTGAGTTTATGGGGGACACCTGAATCAAACCACCATATTCCACCCCTGATCCCCATAAAGTGATAACCATACATGATATAAAATACAATGCATTCAGTCCAACTTAAAAAGTCCCCATAGTTTTTATCAATCCCAATGATGTTCAAACATCCTCATAGTCCAAGATCTTTTAACTGAGCCATAATACCAACCCTCCCCCCCAAAAAAAACCCCAAATCCATAATGGCATAAAATAAACATTCATATAGCAACAGATGGCATTGGATATAGCAAAGAAATATTCAACCAATACAAGATTTAAAACAACCAGGGCAAACTCTGTAGCTCCAAGTCCAACAATTCTAGCCAATGACAAGTCTCCAAGTCCGATAATTCTAACCAGCAGCAAGTCTGCAGGAGTTCCAATTCTGCCTCTCCAGCTAGGCTACTCAAAGTCCTGGAAAACTTCATCTGGGGCCAACAGCTCTCCTTAGCAGCCATCTTGTGGTCCCTGCATCTCTACTGGGTCTCCACTGCAACCTGTGGTCCATCCTCACAGCTGTCTTTCCTGCATTTATTATACTCCATAATGCCAGGGGGGCTGCAAATATGTTAATCCAGGGGGGAATAAAGTAGTCTTTGAAGAACAGGACACTCCTTTAGCATTCCTCAGCCCCTTGAAAAGACTTTGTATTCTTTCTGTTGTTTCAGTGGTTGTAATCTCTCATACAATTGCAGCTGAACAGGCAATAGTTTCAGCCCAAAGATTTCATTTTTTTCTATGCCATATCCTTCTGTTCACACCAGTCCATTTCTACATAGTGCAATCTTGCACAAGTTCTCAGGACATGGGCATAACAGCAAGTTTCTCACACAAACTGCTTCTAGCCCAGTCCAAGCAAAGCTCTTTCTCACCCTCATAAGCCAAACCTCACAGTCATATTCTTTGCATTCAAGTTTTTTAACTCTGACCAGAATAGTCCATCAAGCTGTACTTATAGCACTGTAAGGTGTCTCTTAGGCCAAGATTTCTAATTCCTTCACATTCTTCCTGCAAAGCAGCTCCAAAAGGCCTAAGCCACAGAGTCAGGTTTCAAGCAGCTTCTTGGTACCAACTGTATTGTTGCAGTCAGGTTTGCACTGCTGGCAGGAAACATCTGACCAAGAACAGCTTGTGGGAATAAAGGTTTATGGCTTATGGGCTCGAGGGGAAGCTCTATGATTGCAGGGGAAAATAAAGATATGAGCAGAGGGTGGGCATCACCTCCTGGACAACATCAGATGGACAACAGCAGTAGGAGAGTGTGCCAAACACTGGCAAGAGGGAGCTGGCTATAATATCCATAAGCCTGCCCCCAACAATACATTACCCCCAGGAGGCTTTAATTTCCAAATTGCCATCAGCTAGAGACCTAGCATTCAGAACACCTAAGTTTATGGGGGACACCTGAATCAAATTGCTATACATAGTAAGTCTGCATTTGGTTCAGCATGTCCTAAGGTTAGCAAACAATTCAAATAATACCCTCCATGTTATAATGCAAAATGATGTAAGAGAAAAGTGAAAACTGACAGGGCCCATCTACTAATAGACTCAGTTTTTTTCAAAGTTGCAAATTCTGGTTCTTCCTTGTACTGAACAAGTTAAAAGGATCATAAATGTTTAAAGTTACATTTCTTAAATGTGTGTCAAGTTTTGAATCAATACTTATGTTTGGACAGATGTCTTATGATGAAGCTGTTGTTTTGCTATATATGAGTTAAAGTTACCACATAATATAATTTGCATATGTTAATAAAATTGAAATTTGTGTTAGGTTATTTTAAACACTCATTAATAAGAATTGAAGGCTTAACAGAAAGCACACTTGCTTAAGTAGTAAGGTTAGCTTCTACCTGCATATCAGAAATACATCATTACCTCTGATTTTGAATGCTTTTTACTTGAATAGCTTTGCTTTTATTCTAGTCTATGATGTCACAAGAAGAGACACTTTTGTTAAACTGGATAATTGGTTAAATGAATTGGAAACATACTGTACAAGAAACGACATAGTAAACATGCTAGTTGGAAATAAAATTGATAAGGTAAGAAACAAACACTTGCCATTTAGCAGTGCTCTAAGTATGGCAGAAGTGAAATTTGAATGTAGCTTTTCTCATATACTAACTGTATGTGAACTAGATCCCGAATCTCTCATTTTTGTTTTGAGACAGTTTCAAAAGTTGCCCAGCCTGATCCTGGACCTAAAATCCTACTATCTTGGCATCCTGCGTAGCTGGGATTATAGGCATGTACCCTAAGATTACAGGCATGTACTGCCATGCTCAAGTGATAGCTTTTCTTAATCACTGCACTCGTCTTTTAGGAAAATCGTGAAGTTGATAGAAATGAAGGTCTGAAATTTGCACGGAAGCATTCCATGTTATTTATAGGTAAGTATGTGAATGAATCTTTTTAGTCTTAAGGTAGAATTTTAAAATGGAATTTTTGCTAAATTTATTTTCTAAGGGTTTATAAAATATATTCAGTTCATAATTCTCTTCTGTTACAAAATCTAAATAGAATAAGATCCCTTTTCTTTTTGTAGAAATAAGATTACAGGATGCATGGAGCCATGTAGAGTACCAGTGGATTATCCCCTCAGCATGCAATGGCATTCAGCAAAGCTTACCCAGTGAGGTTTTAGCTGGTCTGTGGGCTGGCAACATCAGCACTCCTGGGACTTGGTTAGAAATGCTTTACTTTGGACCTTCCTATGCTTTATGAATTGAAATCTACATTTGACCATGGTCTTCAAATGGCATATTGATATTTGAGGCACATAGCAGATCTATCTCCTGTAACTGTATTTAGCACAATCATGGTCATTCATTTACATGCAGCCTGTGGTTACTCATGAGCTACATTGCCAGAGTTCAGTACTTCCTACCAAGCTATGTGGCCAAACATATTTATTCTATGGCCCTTAACAGAAAACCTTGCCAGTGGCCTGGTTATACTTGAATCCCTTTTTAAAGTGACTGATCCCTGTGTTTTTAATCACAGACTGAAAGACAGTTCATTAGATATACCTAAGCTGATTCTGGCATGGAAGCCACTTTGGGAATTACTGATTTGACTACCCATGTTATTAAAAGATTTTAGGAATCAGTAGATGGAATTGGGAGAATGTCATATAAAGGCAGAAACAGTACAGGTGAATTTATGAGAATTTTCAGAAAGGAGTTGACTACTACCTGTACTGTTGACTTGCTGCTTCATCCTTCTTTCTATGCATTAGCTTATTCCATATTTCTTGAACCTAGAAGATAAGAACAGGGTGCAAAATAGACAGACTTTTCTTCATGGAGTATTTTAGATTTAACATTATTTATTTTGATTTTTTGAGGTAGGGTCTCACTCTAGCCCAGGCTGACCTGGAACTCACTATGTAGTCTCAGGATGGCCTTGAACTCACAGTGATCCTCCTACCTCTGCCTCCCGAGTGCTGGGATTAAAGGCATGTGTCACCATGCCTAGCTTTTATTTATTTTTTAAATCAATATTTTATTTTTATTTGAGAGAGAGAGATGCAGAAAGAGTGAGAGAGACAGAGTAAATGTATTTTCTATTTTTAATATTTGTATTTATTTGAGAGAGATAGAGAAAGTGAGAGGGGGAGAGAGAGAGAGAGGGAGAGAATGGGCACACCAAGGCCTTTAGGCACTGCAAACAAATTCCAGATGGCATGCACCACCTTGTGCATCTGGCTTACATGGGTCATGGGGAATCGAACCTGAGGCCCTTTGGTTTTGCAGGCAGGTTTCTTAACTGCTAAGCCATCTCCCCAGCCCTAACATTATTATTATTTTTTTTTTATGAGAGAAAGGGAGATTGGCATGATTGGCATGCTAAGGCCTCCAGCCATGGCAATTGAACTCCAGATTCCTTTGCCACCTTGTATGCTGTGTGCAACCTTGTTCATGCATCACATTGTGCATTTGGGGAATTGAACATGGGTCCTTAGGCTTGCAGGCAAGTGCCTTAACTGCTAAGACATCTTTCCAGCTTGAGTATTACAGATTTAAATATATAGTGCTATGAAGGAATGAAAATGTATGAGGTGAGTGTGCTGGTTAAATAGAAAAAATTTCTTTGAAGTACTCTACTGCTATTTGACCAGAAATGTGTCAATGTGGGGATCCAAAGTCTAAGAGCATAGCAAATCTTTCCAGAGGTAGGAACTGGCTCAGTATTTGGAGGACGAGGAGGAAGCTTGTGGACTAAAGATTAGCATGAATTGGGGAGAATGAAGACTTGTGATGCTAGGAGAAGAGATTTAATAGGTCATGTTAGGCCTTAGATGGGATGTATTCTGTGTGTGGTAAGAAATAATGAAGTAGTCTTGTGGTAGGATGCTTTAGGAAATCCATTTGTGTAGAAAGAATATGGACTGTGAGAAGTACATGCAAGAGACTGGTTATTCTCTTGTCATGGCCCAGTCGAATGAAGCTGGTATCTTTGGCTATAGCAGTAGTTGGTGCTAGAAAGTTGAAAGTTCTAAGAGATTCTGTGGAGGTAAAAATGTCAAGATATGTGTTTAAATTGAATGATGAGGCTAAGGAAAAAGGACAAAGACAACTCTAGGTTCTAGCATACACAAGCAGGTGGACTGTACAACATTAATTGGAGTGTGGAAGATTGAGATAAGGGCAGGTTTGGGGTAAGGATTTAGAGAATGAGACATTTTTCAGGTATTCAGGAGTCACGCTGGTCATTTAGGTAGCATTTAAAGTCTTATGATTGGAGTAGTCATTACAAGAATGTGGATTGAGAACAGGTAAAGGTTGAATGGATGGTACTTCAGTGATTAGAGACAATAAAAAGAAGAGGTGCAAGCACATAGATCTGTGAGTGACATGACAGTGAGGTGGAGGGTTACTGGAATATTCCCTGTCCTGGAAAGCAAAGGAACAAGAGTATTTTTAAAATGAAGTGATTAGTATATCAAATGCTATAGATGCCAGGTGAGGTTGGGTGCTTGACAAAATAAAGGATGGTTGATGGTCTTGAAAGGAATGGTTTTAATAGAGTGGTAGGGAACAGAAGCCTAATTAGACTATAATACCCACCTCTTCCACACACTGTATCCCATCTCAGTTTCGGTCCCCATGGACAACCTTGGTCTAAAAATATTAAATGGAAGATTTAGAAATAATCCATTCATCTAATTTTTATTATAGTATATTATTTTAATTTTTCTGTTGTATTTTTAATCTCTTCCTATGCCCATTAATAAATTCAACTTTATTGTCAGTATATTTATTAAACAATGGATACATAAGAAAAAATATCTGTAGGGATGTTTTGGTCCATATGGCCTTGGATGAGATTGGCTGTTGCCATTTGAAGAAAGCATGTCAGATAAGATGGTGGAATTGACATATGTAAATTACCATAGAATAATTATCCAGAGACAGTGGATGGCTATGTGAAAGTATGTCAGGTATAGGGCATATGTTTTCATTTTGTTAATAAAATAGAAAATAATTTGGCATTTAGGCTGATTAACAAAGATAGAATACATTATCCTTCAGTAAACCCTGAGAAGGACAGGGGTCTGGGAGCTCCCAAAGGGGATGGCTTTAGGTAGCAGTGAGGATGCTGACCACAACATAAATTGGTACCAGGAGTGGGGTGTTTGAACATGAGTGAAGGCAGCACATGAGGCAGCTGGGTTAATGTGGCAGTGACTCATCAGCTAGTTCTTGCCAGATTTCTTCTGTGTCTTCAACAGAAAGCTATATCAGGCCTGGGATCCTAACATTATTATTATTTTTTTTTATGAGAGAAAGGGAGATTGGCATGATTGGCATGCTAAGGCCTCCAGCCATGGCAATTGAACTCCAGATTCCTTTGCCACCTTGTATGCTGTGTGCAACCTTGTTCATGCATCACATTGTGCATTTGGGGAATTGAACATGGGTCCTTAGGCTTGCAGGCAAGTGCCTTAACTGCTAAGACATCTTTCCAGCTTGAGTATTACAGATTTAAATATATAGTGCTATGAAGGAATGAAAATGTATGAGGTGAGTGTGCTGGTTAAATAGAAAAAATTTCTTTGAAGTACTCTACTGCTATTTGACCAGAAATGTGTCAATGTGGGGATCCAAAGTCTAAGAGCATAGCAAATCTTTCCAGAGGTAGGAACTGGCTCAGTATTTGGAGGACGAGGAGGAAGCTTGTGGACTAAAGATTAGCATGAATTGGGGAGAATGAAGACTTGTGATGCTAGGAGAAGAGATTTAATAGGTCATGTTAGGCCTTAGATGGGATGTATTCTGTGTGTGGTAAGAAATAATGAAGTAGTCTTGTGGTACGATGCTTTAGGAAATCCATTTGTGTAGAAAGAATATGGACTGTGAGAAGTACATGCAAGAGACTGGTTATTCTTTTGTCATGGCCCAGTCGAATGAAGCTGGTATCTTTGGCTATAGCAGTAGTTGGTGCTAGAAAGTTGAAAGTTCTAAGAGATTCTGTGGAGGTAAAAATGTCAAGATATGTGTTTAAATTGAATGATGAGGCTAAGGAAAAAGGACAAAGACAACTCTAGGTTCTAGCATACACAAGCAGGTGGACTGTACAACATTAATTGGAGTGTGGAAGATTGAGATAAGGGCAGGTTTGGGGTAAGGATTTAGAGAATGAGACATTTTTCAGGTATTCAGGAGTCACGCTGGTCATTTAGGTAGCATTTAAAGTCTTATGATTGGAGTAGTCATTACAAGAATGTGGATTGAGAACGGCTAAAGGTTGAATGGATGGTACTTCAGTGATTAGAGACAATAAAAAGAAGAGGTGCAAGCACATAGATCTGTGAGTGACATGACAGTGAGGTGGAGGGTTACTGGAATATTCCCTGTCCTGGAAAGCAAAGGAACAAGAGTATTTTTAAAATGAAGTGATTAGTATATCAAATGCTATAGATGCCAGGTGAGGTTGGGTGCTTGACAAAATAAAGGATGGTTGATGGTGTTGAAAGGAATGGTTTTAATAGAGTGGTAGGGAACAGAAGCCTAATTAGACTATAATACCCACCTCTTCCACACACTGTATCCCATCTCAGTTTCAGGTCCCCATGGACAACCTTGGTCTAAAAATATTAAATGGAAGATTTAGAAATAATCCATTCATCTAATTTTTATTATAGTATATTATTTTAATTTTTCTGTTGTATTTTTAATCTCTTCCTATGCCCATTAATAAATTCAACTTTATTGTCAGTATATTTATTAAACAATGGATACATAAGAAAAATATCTGTAGGGATGTTTTGGTCCATATGGCCTTGGATGAGATTGGCTGTTGCCATTTGAAGAAAGCATGTCAGATAAGATGGTGGAATTGACATATGTAAATTACCATAGAATAATTATCCAGAGACAGTGGATGGCTATGTGAAAGTATGTCAGGTATAGGGCATATGTTTTCATTTTGTTAATAAAATAGAAAATAATTTGGCATTTAGGCTGATTAACAAAGATAGAATACATTATCCTTCAGTAAACCCTGAGAAGGACAGGGGTCTGGGAGCTCCCAAAGGGGATGGCTTTAGGTAGCAGTGAGGATGCTGACCACAACATAAATTGGTACCAGGAGTGGGGTGTTTGAACATGAGTGAAGGCAGCACATGAGGCAGCTGGGTTAATGTGGCAGTGACTCATCAGCTAGTTCTTGCCAGATTTCTTCTGTGTCTTCAACAGAAAGCTATATCAGGCCTGGGATATGATCTTGTGACAGATAACTTAACCATACACGGGACCCTATGTTCAGTCCTTAGCATGAAGAATAAAGCTACATCATCTACTAAGATAAAGTATAAGGAGTGAAATTTATTCCCTATAGTGAGAAAGATAAGCACTGAGGAAACAACAGGGTTACACCAGTGTGCATGGCTCTTGTTACTCTGTTTGGCTACCTCTAACTGTTAGTTGCATATTTAGAATAATTTTATTATTTATTTATTTGTGAAAGAGTGAGAGTGAGAGAATGGGCATGCCAGGGCCTCTATCACTGCAAACAAACTGTAGACACATGTGCCACCATGTGCATCTGGCTTACATGGGTTTTGGGGAATCGAATCTGGGCCTTTAGTCTTTTCAGGCAAACGCCTTAACCACAAAGCCATCTCTCCAGCCCCACAATTAGGTTAAATTTTTAACTTGGAGTGTGGATTTCCTTATTTTTAAAATAGGAATCATATCTTCTTTGGGGGCCTATTTTCAGAATTAACTGAAAATCTTAGGAAAAAAACTGGTAAGATATTTGATTGGTGCCTTACAAGTTAAAATCCTTACTACAAATGTTTGGGTTTATATACCAGTATTTATTTATTTATTTATTTATTTATTTATTTATTTATTTATTTATGAGATAAAGAAATAATCAGGTAGAAAGAGAGAGAATTGGCCCACCCAGGCCTCTAGTCATTGCAAACGAACTCCAGATGCGTGCGTCCCCTTGTGCATTTATCTGGCTTACGTGGGTCCTGGGGAGTTGAACCTGGGTCCTTTGGCTTTGCAGGCAAGCGCCTTAACTGCTAAGCTATCTCTCCTGCCCCCAATATTTTATTTATTTATTTATGAGAGAAAGAGAATGAGTGCCCCAGGCCACTGCAAATGAATTCCAGGCACATGTGCCACCTTGTACATCTGGCTTACATGGGTACTGGGCATCGAACCTGGGTCGTTACGCTTCACAGGCAAATGCCTTAACTGCTAAGCCATCTCTCCAGCCCCCAATATTTTAATGGATCAAATTTAAGTAGCTCAGTTTGCAGGGGTAGAAGAAATTGACTAATCCTTCAGGAGAAATTGCCGGTTTGATTTTCAGTACCTCATAGGCCTGTATTACTTCAATTCCTAGAAACACAGGGGAGCATGTTTGGAAGGAATGTGCTATGATCTGTCCCTTCAATTGTAGAGGCAAGCGCAAAAACCTGTGATGGTGTTCAGTGTGCCTTTGAAGAGCTTGTTGAAAAGATCATTCAGACGCCGGGACTGTGGGAAAGCGAGAGCCAGAGTAAAGGAGTCAAACTGTCACACAGAGACGAGAGCCATGGAGGAGGAGCCTGCGGTGGTTACTGTTCTGTGTTATAAACTCTGGGAAATTCCATCTCTTGCATATTTCATCAGATAGTGACATCTTTCTGTATATAAACTCTTAACTGCTATCTTAGGGACCTTGCAGTTTGCACAGAATTGTTTTTATCATGGCAGTGAATATTTGCAAGAAATCCCACTCATCGGCTTTCCCAGGTAAATGTTAGGGTAAGCATGCACAGTTTGCAGTCTATAGGTTTTCATGTAACATAAAATAGGTGTACCTTTATAAGTGCATTTTGTTTTATGATTTACATTTATCATGTAATTTTTTAAAAACATCATCTGTCTAGTATATGTTGCTACAGGTCTGCCTTTTGTCTCCTTTTAGCTTAAATATTCTGATCAGTTGCTGAATTAATTGGTATGTACAACTTCTAGAACCATGGAGAGGTATTCAGGTAGCACCAACAGGTCAGATTTCCTTTGAGAAATAACAAAGCACGATTTCACACTTTCCTGGGATGTCTGAGATTCTCTTAGTACTAAGCAAAATTCTCAGTACAGAATGTAGCCAGACCAGTTCATAATTAACTCTGTTCCAATGATGCTCTAAAATGGTACTGAGATGTTAACAAAGTTTAGTATTACTTTTGAATTCACTTCAGTGCTTAGCTTAGTTAACTGGAGTTTTAATCCTGTGATATGTACTTTGGATTCATGATCCATTGATACTATTTTTAGTTATGTGGGGTTGGGCAGAATGGCAATAAGGTTTTCCCTCATTTTGGTTTCAGAAGGACATGAATGGTGTGATTATAGTAACTCTTTTAGTACTTCCACTTTTAAACCAACATCTTTTTTCATATATGTTGGTAATGTTTGTCCAGGTTGTAGCTTGTGTGATGTTTATGACTATCTGTATCTTACGGCTTCCATAAATAGCTAGTTGATATTCAAAAACCCGTTTCTCTGTTTTGAGGGGTGGGGGGAAAACACTAAGTGACAAGAAAGGCATATTGCTTCCAAATTCTGATGTGTGGGAAATATGTTATTGTAATGAAAATCTTAATAATTAACTGTAACAAATAGCCAATAGTTTATCAGAACCAACTTGTACAGACTAATAAATCTTTTCCACAGTATTCAGTTTTCTAACTTCTTGCTATGGTATATTGTATGTTTTTTCACTCACATGTTAATTAATTTACATGGACCTCTGTTATTTTAAACTCAGATAAGTAATTTATCCTTTAAGGCTCATCACTTTAATACCTCTCACTGAGATTATAATATTAACTTTTTGACATTTATTCTCTGTGTGCATTTGCAAATGATAAACATTGTGTACCCTTGCAATATCTGTGCTAATGGATTTACTTCAAATTGGGTTCCTTCCAAAATGTACATCTTTACATATGAAAGTCTCACATTCTATTTTGTTTACACTTGTTAGTCACATGTGATAAAACATTTTATACATTCTGTATATTTTTATTAAATCTAAAACTTTTGCTTCAGTAACAGAAAAAGGTAGTAACACATGTACTCACAATTTGTTCATGTTACATTAAACGAGATTTGTGTATCTGCTTAGAGTCTTATTGATAACACTTCTGTTTAGTCCTTTTTCCTCTGTGAGTTTGTATCATTTTTGTGTGCACTGGTCTGTTGACTTAATAGAATTTAATACAAATGAGTCTCTTTAATATAACTTAAGAATTCATTTTTGGGCTGAAGAGTTGGCCCAGTGGTTAAGGTGCTTGCCTGCAAAGTCTGATGACCTGGTTTCTATTCCCCAGTACCCACACTAAAGCCAGATACACAGTGGCACATGCATCTGGAATTTGTTTGTTGTGGCTGGAGGTCTTTTTGTACCCATTCTCTCCCTCTCTTTTTCTCTCTTTGTCTCTTCTGTCTATCCCTTTCTGCTTGCAAATAAATAAAAAAATTTAAATTAATTTTTCATAGGTTTATATTGTGACCTTTTGTGGTTTTTAAGTAAATATAGTTTGTTTGCCCTAGTTGGATCTGTGTAGGCAATGCTATCTCCCTGTTACTCTCATCAAGCTGTGGAGTATGTGGATGTAGTTTTTTTCAAATTCTCTGATGTGGCTTTTATTTCATGATTTTGTTGTAAGCTTCCTGTTTCCTACTAGAGATTTTGTAAGTGATCACTGTAATATATGAAATAAGACACACATAGCAAGGTTTATTTCAGAATTATCTGAAGGAACCTTGAGCCTTTTGCAGATGGTATTAGAATAAGTAGTTTGATTTCTAGGAGTACCAACAAAGACATAAGCCACTAAATAATTGCTCCATTAATGAATATAGTTAACATTTATTGGAAGTTTCCTTGGTGCTTGGTGCCCTTCTGACTCCTATATTATCTTTAAGCCTTACAGCAACTTTGAGGTATTTGTGCTCCTATTATTACATTTCTTTATTTAAAAGTTTTGTTCTATAATGTTGATTTTTTGAAACAGTCTCTGTGTGTAGCTTAGGCTGACATAGCAAATCTTTCTCATTGCTGGGACAAAAATACCTGAAAATAAGTTAAGGTGGGAAGGGTTTATTTCACTTATAGTTGTGAATTACAGTCCATCATAGCAGGAAGGTTTGGCAGGAGCATGAAGCTAGCATCACATTGTCACATCAGCAGGAAAAAAGTACAGACTTGCCTCATAGATCACGTTGTCTTTAAGTATAGTTTAGGTATGTATTTTTAAAATGAGGTAGGACAATCCTTTATGTGTTATGGTGTAAAGTATAGACTTACCTCATAGTTGACCTTATCTTTAAGTATTGTTTAGGTATGTATATTTCTGTGTATCTTTTTTTTTTTTTTTTAATGAGAGAGCTCGTGAATTGGTGCACCAGGTCTTCCAGCCCCTGCAATCAAACCTCAGACGTGTGCGCCAACTGGTGTGTATGTGTGATCTTGCACCAATGTCACCTTGTGCATCTGACTTACCTGGGACCTTGGGCTTTGCAGGCAAACGCCTTAACCACTAAGCCATCTCTCCAGCCTTTTCTGTGTACATTTTAAATGAGTTGGGACAACAGTTCTTTCTTTATGGTTATGATTTAAAGGTCTTTTCAGTCGTCAAGGTTTCTGATCGTGAGTCCATTTCACTGTTTCACTAGTATTCTTAGTATGTTCTTTTGCCCACATATTTCTCCTAGTTAGGTAGAGGAGTTAAATATGTGTTCAGTTTTTTTTTTTTTTTTTTTTTTTTTTTACTGTCTCACTCTAGCCCAGGCTGACCTGGAATTCACTATGTAGTCTCGAACTCTTGGCAATCCTCCTACCTCTGCCTTCCAAGTGCTGGGATTAAAGGTATGTGACACCACACCCAGCTGTGTTCAGTTTTTATGAGACAATTTTGTTTTTATTTTTTTAATTATCTTAGATACATGGTTTTCATTTTGAAATAGGATCTCATGTAGTCTAGGCTGCTCTCACACTTGCCCTATAGCCAAGGATGACCTTGAACTTCTGATCCTCCTGCTTCTATCTTGCAAGCGCTGAGATTACAGGTGTGTGCCATCATACTTGGTTTATGCAATGCTAAATACCAAATCCTGGGCATTGAGCATGCTAGGCCAACACTCAACAGCTGAGCTACATCTCTAGCTCCCTCAAGAGACATTTTCATGATTCTAACTCAAGCCAACTCTGCCATGTATGGTCAGTGATAGACTTTACCTTAGATTTTGTCTAAAATGTTGAAGGTGATTATATGAACATAAATAGACTAAGGTAAAATATGGGGATGAAGTATAAAGAATTACTCAGGAATCTTTGTAGAATTGGGACATTCTGTTAGGTTGGAAGAAAAGAGTATTCAGCTTCTGTTCTTGGACTTGAAATTTTACTATTTTGCTGTTAATTATCAATAATGTTTCTGGGGAGATGATTCATTGAGTAAAATGTGAAGATCCTGAATTAGGATCCCCAGAACTCATGTAATGCTGAATACAGTAGCATGAACATGTGTAATTCCAGGGCAGAGAGATGAGAGGTAGAGAGGAGGATCTCAGGAAGGGCATGGTCCAGCTAACTTGGCATCAGCAGTGTCAAACAAGAGACCCTGCCTCAAACAAGGTAGAGGTAAGGACCAACACCCAAGGTGGTTTTCTCACCTCCACATTCATGCCATGGCACATGCACACTTCACATTAGTACACATCAGCATGCATCACACACACAAAAGATAATGTTTCTGGCTGTGGTATAGTTTGCTTGTGTGCTTCTCAGTTGAAACTTTGGTACATACATGGCTCTGTGAACATGCACTCATACTTACTTTGAGCAGTCATATGAGCGCCTAGTCTGAATCTTGCCTCCTCACTGTCTGTCTCTTACCACATGCACTGGCTGTTTTTCTTTCTTTTTTAACCTGATAGCCAAATGATGCCATTTATTTATATTTATTTGATTACTGTTACATTTGTACTGTGTTAAGCCTTTGTTCATATATGTTTTGGCTACTCATTGGCATCTCCTTCCATCTTTCACCAATGTACACCAGCACTCACATTTTCTTTAGATGACTGCCTTCAAACAGTCACACGTGTTTGGGAGACATTGTTACACCCTCAGCTGTCACGACTGGCCCAGTTACTTTTAAGGTGTGTTCTCCTCCCCCAAAAGGAAAGGTATAGGATGGCATCTGACCCAGATCGGGCTGCTGAAACACAAGGAAACATTTGCTGTGGCCTCTTCAGTGTTGAAAGGACACCTTCTTGAAGCTCGTGTTCCATAAGGACTAACATTTATTGCTTCATATAATTTTCTAGGGAAAGGAAGTCAACATGGGATAGTAATTAGGGAATGGGAGAGTCCAAATTGGAGCTCAAGGTACTCTGGACCCTCTGCATCAAGTTGAAGTGACATATGTTTCTAGACTTTGGATAATGCATACAATTAAATTCCCTCTTTAAGCCAGTTTCACTTTTCTTTTTGGCAAGTAAATATATGCTATGTGAGTATAAGTGTATGCGTGGGTGTATTATATATTATAATGTGATATAATTTATAATAAATAATATGTATATTATTGTTAAAGCTTTTTATACATCATATTCAATGTGCTGATATTTATGTGCATTAGGAAGAACTAAGTAAATATCAATTAAAAGTCAACTCATCCCAGCACTTGGGAGGCAGATGTAGGAGAACTGCTGTGAGTTCAAAGCCAGCCTGAATTTATAGAGTTCCAGGTCAGCCTTGAAAGAAAGAAAAAAAAAACTCAGCTAGGGAGATGGCTCAGTTGGTAAAGTTCTTGCCTCACAATCCCGAGGACCTGAATTTGATCCCTTGTAGCCACATAAATGCTGGGCACAAAGATGGGTACCTGCCATTGCAGTGCTTGGGAGGGAGGCAGATCTCTGACGCTCTCGGGATAGCCCATCTAGCCTAACCAGTGAGTGCCAGGCACATCAGAGACCCTGTCTTGAAAGAAGGTAGACCATGTGTGCAGTACCTGAGCATGACACCTGAATTGTCTTGTTCCACATGTGCATGCACACACACATCTATACATGCACGCACACATGTATGCACACCCAAACACAAAAAAGTGAATCTTATGTATTAATGTTTCAGTAAAATTATTTCCATGTATTTCCTTAGAGATATATATGAATTATGAGCTTTATAAATGGTATTTTAAGGACTGCTTGATATATAGTCTTGTGTTCTCTTGTTTAATTTTCTTTTCCTCTCACTCCTCTTCTCTGAGGCAGGGTTAGAACCTGGTATGTGTACCCTGTGCATTTCTCCATGTTTCTGTAATAAACATGTATTTTTACATACATATTTTACCTACATTAAAATTTTGTTTCTAGTCAAAGGCTATATTGTTTGTTTTATAAAATGAGGTTCATTTATGCATGTTGCTCTTTTATTTTTATTTATTTGCAAGCAGAGAGAGAATGAGAATGTGTGTACCAGGGCCTAGTGCCGTTGCAAATGAACTCCAGACACATGTGCCACCATGTGCATCTGGCTTTACATGGATGCTGGAGAATAGAACATTGTTAAAAAAAGGGGGGGGCTGGTGAGATGGCTTAGTGGTTAAGGCGCCTACTTCCTAAGCCTAAGAATGCTGGTTCCAATCTCCAGGTCCCATGTTTAGCCAGATGCAAAGTGATGCAAGGGCGCAATGCCACACTTGACCACAAGGGGGCGCACGCATCTGGATTTCATTCACAGCAGCTGAGAGACTGCTGGCATGCCCATTCTCTATCTGTCTTCCTCTCCCTCCTCCTCCTCTCTGCCTCTCTCAAAAAAAAAAAAAAAAAAAAAAAAAAAAAGCTGGATGTGGTGGCAGACACCTTTAATTTCAGCACTCAGGAGGTAGGAGGGTTGCTGTGAGTTCAAGGCCACCTTGAGACTATGTAGTGAATTCCAGGTCAACCTGGGCTAGAGTGAAAAAGCAAAAAAACAAAAAAACAACTCTAGAAAGCCAGGCTTTGTGAAGAAGTGCCTTTAGCTATTGAGCCATCTACCCAGCCTGCATGTTGCTTTTCTTACCTAATGTCGATTGTGAAAATCCCTTCAGTCCACTATTTGCATCACACATTCATTTCATTGTACAAGATTAATATTCCATGGTATGGATGTCACACAGTTTATCTAACCTTTCCTTTAATAGCAGGCATTAACTTGTTTTCTTTTTTTCTTCCTACTACTGCAGATGGAACCACAGTAAATACTCCTGTACAAGTATGTTTTTGTAAGATATATAAGAATTGAATTCATGAGCCAAAAGAACATGTTTGTTTGTTTTTAATTTTGTCAATAGTTTTCCAAAAGTCTGCAATTTATGTTTTATTGTGTTTTGTATGTTTTGAGACAGGGGCTCACTGTAGAGCCCAGTTTAGCTTCAAACTCATGTTGTTCCTGCCTCTGCCTCTCAAGTACCAAGTCACAGGGTGCACTATGCCTAACATCAATGCATTTCTGCAAGCAATATGCGACATCATTTTCCCTGCATCAGTCTCAAGAAAGGTTCTCATGTCTTAGTTTTTCTCCTGTAATAATTTCTACTGTGATACATGGAGTCTCCCAAATCTCCTTGGAGATTTTTGTTTTATTTTTTTAAATCTGTATAATAAAATCAAATCTGTAATAACTTGTAATTCACTCTTGTGCATAGAGAGCCATCTTGTTCTCCATATCAGTTACCAGTTGCAGTTTCCATTTAGCTGGAAGACTGCATATATCTAGATGAGATTCCCAGGAGGACCATAGTCTACTTTGTCCTATGTAGGAGTTGTTGATAAGACTTTACTTTTGCTTGTGTTCCCTTCTGCTGAGTCCTTTTAAAATGTATTCGCATGAAAGTTCTTTTCTAAGATGGGATATAGATATAGTCTTATTTATAAGTATTTCTGATAATCCTCACTCAGTCTGTTATTTTTATTTTGAAATGGTAAAAATACCATGAAAGTTTTAAAAATAAAACATGATCATTTTAATTTTGGCATTCAAAATGGAACCACATGCTTTACATTAATTATGCAAAAACTACTAATTTAATGATTAAGGTTATGAATAGTACATGGCTATATTTTTATTTCGATTCTATACTGTTTTTCAACAATTTATCATGAGTGGGGATACAATGCAGATTCTTTTTCATTTCAGAACATGTGGAATTATAAAGAAAAGCCTTTGACTTAGGTCTTCCAGACACCTCTAGATTAATTTGATATTTTGTTTTAAACTAGTTTTTAAAAAATATATTTTATTTTATTTATTTATTTGAGAGAGAGAGAGAGGAGAGGCATGGTGAAGGGGGAATGGGCACTCCAGGGCCTCCAGCCACTGCAAACGAACTCCAGATGCATGCACCCCCTTGTGCATCTGGTTTATGTGGGTCCTGGAGAATCGAACCTGGATCCTTTGGCTTTGTAGGCAGACGCCTTAACGGCTAAGCCATTTCTCCCCCCAAACTACTTTTTTAAAAATAGTTTTCTCAGTAAATTACCAAGCATATAACCTGTGTTTAAAATACTTAGCTACTTATATAAAGCAATTATAACTATTTGGTTTGTTTGATACCACTTTGAATCAGGTCTGTGATAAGCACTTGGAGGAAACCTCTCAAGTAACAAGGTTGGTTCTTGGTTCTTGGATAGGCCAACTTCCCCCTTGGGTGTATCTATCACTTTATGAGTTTCTTCTCAGAGGGAGGCTGAGCCTTTGTCTTCTTGCTGTTGCTAACTCCCATGTTTGGCAACATAGAGAGAAGGTTACTGTATGCTGGAATATGTAATTTTTAATAAATGGATATAACTTTGTTGTAAGTTTGCTAGCAGTCAGTGTTAGCCAAATGTCTCAGTATTCCTTTTGGAATCAGATTGGGCCTGTAAGCCAGGGCAGTGAAGCTTGACTGTTGCAAGGTCTTGGGCTAGTAACTTAATCTTTCTTAGCTTTTCCAGGCCTCAATTTCTTCATAGTGAAAGCTGGGCATAACGATAGGCTCAGTAATGTTACAGGGCTGTGAGCATGAAATGAGGGAGAGTGTTTGCAGACACTGCTGCTCTAGCGCTCTCTGTTGCTGTCAACAGACCAGGGCTGCTGCTCTGCTCAGCTTATCTGTTGCCTTGTAAGTCAATGTTCGTAATCCACATAGGGAAAACAATGACTGTTTGAATTCAGTGCATATGTACTGTATGTATGGGTTTCTTTTTTCTTTTGCAGAAAATCTGTGGTCTTTCTGACAGTATTTTTTGTCACTCGGCAACAAATCTTGAAAACACTGCCAGGTTTCTGCCACTGCAAAAGCCTGGATATTGACAACTGATGTCATCTGGAAGTGTACACCATCCAAGTGTCTCAGCTCTCTGAAATCTACTGGGTGGCAGGAACGTGATGCATTGAGCTTGCCGTATGTCAAGAGTACAGGCTGTAGGTCAGAAGACATTCACACTTTCTGGTATATTTTTGTCGTTAAGAATTTTATGTTAGTTGAATATTCCCATAATTGACACTTGTACCACTTTTTAAGGCTAAACAAAGTAAATTTTCTCTAAAACAAAAGTGGTAAATGTTGTCTTGCCAAGTGGAGAGAGAACATTGTCATGTATGTTTATAAACATGTCTGCTTACACTTATCTCTTATACATCTCACTTATTATTACCTTGGAAATATTGGCTTCAGGATAGTAATACCAATACTGACACCACCAGCAGCCACAACCTAACAGAATGTAGACATGTGTGTTCTTTTTCCCTAGGTTGTCTCTCCGTGAATCTCAGGTGCTCCTATTGCTTGGTTGCTTTTATCCATGTGGTTCTGTGATCAGTTTGATAGAAACTAGGTGTGTTTGATGCTGCTGGTGTTCAGCTAGAGGGTTTAAGTTTTCAGCCTTTGTAATTTAATCTTTTATATGTTTAAAACTTTGATAGGGTTCCAAAGTCACTGCTATGAAAACCTAGGATATCAAAGAAGTCATGTTCCCATCCTCTCTGTCCGTGTTATAACTCACACCCTACATACTAGACTGTTCTCAGACCCGCCCACATACTTCTAGCATTGGTCTTACATCCACCCCGCATACTCACTGGTTTATTTGATAACTGTTTTTTGTTTTCAAAAATGAAAGTTAACAAAAGGTAATATGGTATATATACATTCTGTGAATGTTGATTCACTATTCTGAAACGTTCGTAAATTTTTTTTGTGGTTTCACAAACTATTACACATTGAAGTGCCAATTATACAGTTTATTCAACCAGCTACCCATGGAAAAATATATATATTATTTTTTTTGTTTTGTTTTGTTTTTTTTGAGGTAGGGTCTTACTCTAGCCCAGGTTGACCTGGAATTCACTATGTAGTCTCAGGGTGGCCTTGAACTCACAGCGATCCTCCTACCTCTGCCTCCAGAGTGTTGGGATTAAAGGCGTGCGCCACCATGCCTGGCCTCCATGAATATTTCTCCTGCTTTTCAATGACAAAGGACAGGGTAATCTTAGGAGTTGTGCTGTCTGTAAAGATAAGTTTCTGAGGCAATTAAAAAAATTTCTTGAAATAAATTTTACATAAAATGTACTTATTTAAAGACATTTAGATGAATACATATTTGTATAAATGCTAGCAAAATGAAGATATAGGATGCTCCCATTTATCAAGAAGTTTCCTTGTATATTGTTTCTCTTTTCTTTTCCTCCTCCCTTCTGTACTTGACATTGACTAGGGCTTACATTTTTTTCGACAAAGTTTTTTGTTTTTTAAAGAGGATCACCTTGAGATAAGCCCTTGTTGGCCTCAAACCCACAATCCTTCCGCCTAGCTCTGGAGTTCTAGGCCTACACACAGACACCACCTCCCCAGCCACTTTTGGAAGTCTTCACCTAAACTTTCCTTTTCCTCCTCCTCCCTCCATTTTGCATAACTGGGGAAATGTGACAGGCTACCTCTTCACCCACCTCACTGCTACACTGTAATTCAGTCCTTCTCGGTGTTCTTGTCACGTGCTTGGGAGAGCAGAGCCGGTTCTCGCACTGCGTGTGCTCCTGTGGCTCAGCAGTCATCTTTATGATCTTTTCCTTTGAAGGCGAACAAATAGAACCTTTTCTTTTGTCATTTCTGGACTTGTCTTAAGGCAACCCCATCCAAGATCATAAAAATATCCTTATGAGTTTTCTCCTATTATAGTTCTGCTGTTTACTGGTTTTTGCCACTGTACCCCAAGGTATGTAAGCTATCTGGAATTTATTGATTTGTGACTTTTTTTGTGTTTATTTTCTTCCAGGCTTCTAGCAAGTATCCAGCACAATCTGTTAACCCTTTCTTCTCTTCATTCGTTTATTCAGCAGAGATTTACTCACACTTCCTGTTTGCCCTAGGATTAGAGTGGCAAATAAGTGTAAGTCAAGGTGGTTGTACAGTAGGGTGAAGAACATACGAGAAAGCAAATTATATGAGCTAGAAGTAGCAACAGCGGATGGGAGGAAAACCACAGTGGACAGTCTGCCTCCAGCCTAGTGGCATTTAGGCTGAGACATTCATCACAAGAAAACTATGCAAAAATCTGGGAGAGGAGCATTCTGGGTAGAGGGACTGAAGTAGGAAAGGCCCAACCTAGCAGATCCAGTTTGGAGATCCCAGGGAGTAACAGAGCCTTGTTTATAGCACATGGGAGTGACCAGGAGTCAGAACACTGTTGACCTTGTAAGTGGTGGAGTTGGGAACTTCATACATGAAGGATTATGTTCTACTATGTTCTACTATGTACAACAAAATTCAAGGAAGTATTTGTCTCGACATGTAAAACTTTACTGTAGATGAAAGAAGGCTGGAAATGATCATTTAGTGGTACTCCACTGGTCATTTCTGAAGCTTTCATCCTCAGAGTGCCCTCATGGTTCACGTTGCTGCAGGATGATAGAGCTGTTTATCACGTGCGTGTTCTGTGCAGCAGGAAGGAGTAACTCGGTGTGCCTTACTGTTTTCACTCCTTTTAGAGAAAGGAGTGGTTGGAATGTAGTCTCTTGACTATACCTTAACTATTAAAAGAAGACTTAGACAGTACAGGTTGGGCACATTGTTGTCCTCAGTGGCATGAAGTTCTGTAAGCGTTATTGAGTGGTAACTGAGCAGATGTCAACTGTGCCGTAGAAGGAGTGTGATCTGATACTTGTTTAAAACAGTGCTTCCCTGGTAGTTGGGAGCAGGTGTGGAAGCAGCCAGTGGTGACTGAGGCATTCCAAGCCAACATTAGGAGTGTATGTTATCTCAAAAGTTGAAGTATATCTTATCTTGAAGTATAAGTGTCAAGAAAAAAACAGCATTCAGGAGTAATGGCCAACACTTACTGAATGTGGGTGGTTTCCCAGGCATTGTCAAAGTGCTGGACACAACTAATTGACTCCACCAGAACCATTAACAGTATCCACACCCTCCTTGTGCAGATAGAGACACGTAAGCATTGTTCAGTCAGTAACTTGCCTGTGTCTTCAAAGGTGACCCTGTACTCTAAGAGTGGGGACAAATAACAGAAAATTCTCAAAAAAAAAAAAAAAAAAAAACCAGAGAATTCGTGTTTGCATTTCCCCATAATAAATACTATGATTTTACATATTTCTTATAAACAGTTTACTAGATTTGTTATTAATGCTCATTTCCTTTGGATGTTTTCCATCTTAAAAAAATCCCCTTCATACAGTATTGCTTTGTGGTCATCCTGCCTCAGCCTCTCTCGTGCTGGAATTAGGGACGGGAGCTACTACACCCGGCTCTTGATTTTTGACAGGATGTTGCAGGAAAGGTAGACAGGAAGTATCGGAGTCTATTTCACTTTTTCTATTCTCCAGTGAAATTTACCTATTAGCTTTGTAAAGTGTGTATTAAGGGCAGAATTGTCACTTGTCCTGTCAGGATATTTCTCTGCAAGGCATGTTTGGGAAGCAAAGTTTGATTAAATATCTAAATTCATGCAATAATCATCTAGACAGAGATTATATATTTTTTCATATGTAAATGCTACCTGAATAAAAAGTTGAATTAGTTAACTTTTAAATTTGTTTGTTTTCAATGACACACAAAAACATTAAGATTGAAGCTGTTAATGAGGTACCATGTAATGCTGAATTTGTTATTTTTAACATCTCAGGAGGAGAGGTCTTTCCAAAAGAAGGGCATACCATTATCCTAGTCTCTTGATTTTTCCAATTAAAGACTAATTGCACCATCAAGGATTCTAAATGAAATCTTCCAGTTGCCCACAAGGTGGCAGCAGCTCTTCAGTAACCCAAGTGAGTGTGTGGTAAAGGCCAAGTTCAAAACAACGCCCCAGACACTGTCTGTCTGAGACTCTGCACAGCATACTTTCTTTTGCCAGATTTCTTCTGTGGCTTTGTTTCTTTTTGTCAAAGTTTAGCTATGAATCACCTTTTTATTAGCTCTGGGTCTTTCTGTTCTGGTCTGTGTATGCTGAAGTCACTAAATGGCCCTGACAATAGTTGTGGGGTCGCAATATAGTTTAGTATCTAGAGATCAGCTTAACTAATGGAAGCTTCATGGATCTTGAGTTATGTATGGAAAGGATTGTTTCTTCCCTAGGACATACTTTTAAGGAGAGTTTGGGGGACTCAGCAGACATTACTTCTACTGAGGATGATGTCAGTATTTTGTAAACCCAAGGTACTTCAGGGCTTTGAAATTACTTAATATATTTTTGCATTAAGCCCATTTTTAGGGATTAAAGATATGATTATACCAGGCTTCTTTGAGAAGAGAGAACTGTTCTCTGGAAACAGTTAAAATCAAGAATTTTTAAATTATACTTCACTTTTCCACCAAACTTTTAAAACTAAATTGTTCAATGAGTTTTTGACTCTGGTATATTGAATATATTTCATTCTAATAGGCTTCGTTTTCCAAATGTTTCAAATTATAAGACAATTCTGGCCTTGTACTTTTCATAAGAAGTTGGCACTATCACCCTTTCTCTTCCTTTCTTTGCTTAAATGATGCTATTTCTGGGTAATGATAGACATTCTTAATATAAGTGTATGTTTGCAATGTTAGAATCATTTTAGAAGAGTCGGAAGTCTTTTTTCAGTTAAATTCTCAATCACATTTCCCATTTTAAAAATTGTAGTTTTAAGCCGGGCGTGGTGGCACATGCCTTTAATCCCAGTGCTTGAGAGGCAGAGATAGGAGGATCACTGTGAGTTCGAGGCTAGCCTGAGACTACATAGTGAATTCCAGGTCAGCCTGGGTTAGAGTGAGACCTTACCTCAAAAAACCAAAAGAAAAAGAAAACCATGGTTTTACTGATAAAGCTTACATTGTTATGTTGATAGCTCCATTGACTTCTTACTTAACATTGATTCTTCCTTCTACTTTATTTTAACAGATAAATATTTTTCTTTTTGGTTCACAGCAAAATTGAACCCAGTCAACAGTCCTACATGACTCTGCCATCACGCACTGTCAGCACCCCCCACTAGCGTGGTTCATTGGTTAGAGTCCATGACTCCACATTGACACGTCATCAGTCACAACCCGTAGTTTATACTAGGCTTCTCTTTTGTTGCTGTACTTCTGTGGGTTTGGAGGACTGTTTCATGACATCTGTCTATCATGGTACTTTCATGCAGAATGGTTCCACTGCCCTGAACATTCTCCATACCTGTTCATACCACTTCCCTTTAAATCTCTGGCAACCACCGATATTTTAACTGTTTCCCTGATTTTTTTCCAAAATGTCATAGAGCTGAAACCATTGCAGTATATAGCATTTTCTTTTTCTTGCATGTGTGTTTGTATGTTGGTGCACATGTACCACAGCACAAGCACACATGTGAAGGTCAGAGGACAACATCAAGTGCAGGGCCCCCCACCATGCACCTTGCTTGTGCGCTAGGCTGGCTGCCCGGAGATGCAGGGGTGTGCCTCACTGCCACCTACATCACTGTATGAGCCCCGGGACTCCAGACATGGCCTCCGTGTGCGGCTTTATGTTGGTTCTAGAGATCCGAACTCAGACCACCATTCTTGCACAATAAACACTTTTACCCACTGAGTCATCTCCCCAGCTCAGTGCAGTCTTCTTGTTGGCTTCTTTCACCTAGTATGTGCATTTAAGTCGCCCCTCTCACTACCATAGTTACATATCTGCTCACATATGAAAGAACATCATGAGTGTGTGTGAAAGAGAGAGAGCAGGTGCAGGTGTGCTGTTGTGTATGTATGTGGAGGTCACAGGACCCCTTTTGGCTGTTGGTCCTCATTTTCTATTTTGTTTGAGGCAGGGTCTCCCATCAACAGTGTTTGCCAGGCTATCTGGTCTGTGAGCTTCTGGGAAATTTCTCTGGTCTGCCTCATCTTGCCTTACGCGTGCTGGGATGTCAGGAGTCTACCACAGCTTCTGGCCTTTTTTTTTTTTTTTTAAAGTGTGTTCTGGGAGTCCACAGCATTTTCTTCAATAAGCCATCTCCCCAGACCCTAGAACATCTTGTTTGCTTCCAAAATTTAACAATCATGAATCAAGCTGCTGTAGACACCCACTGTCAATCTTGTGCATAGACGTAGCTTTTAATTGACTTGGGAAAGTACTAGACGTGGCTAAACTGAATTCCTACCAGCAAGGGATGCGAGGTGAGTTCTCAAAACTCCACACCTCTACCATCAAGAAGTATTGTCAGGCCAGGCGTGGTGGCGCATGCCTTTAATCCCAGCACTTGGGAGGCAGAGGTAGGAGGATCATCAAGAGTTCAAGGCCACCCTGAGACTACATAGTGAATTCCAGGTCAGCCTGAACCAGAGTGAAACCCTACCTTGAAAAAAAAAAAAAAAAAAAAAAAAAAAAAAAAAAAAGTATTTTACATGTTTGCCATGCCGGTAGGTGTGTCTTTTTAAATATTAACTTATTTTTCCATTTTGACGTTTTCATACATGTATGTAATGTATTTTGGCTCTGACTTCCACCAATGACCTACTTTTCTCCCTTCCCCTCCCACTAATTCTCCTCTCGTCTCCCCCAGGCCCCTTCTTACTTTCATGCCTTTCTTTGTTTTAACCCACGAGAGGCAGGCTATTTACTGTGGAATGGAGGACTGACCAGTGGCTACACCACTGGTGAACCCGATCCCCGTGCCAGCACCATTAGTTGCCATTAACTGCTCTGGGAGGTGTGGGGTCTCATGGGCCCTTCCCCCATCAATGGTGAAATGTTGGCAGCTACTGGGAATTCATGAGTGTAACGGCCGTGTCATCCAGAAGACAGCGAGTCACAGATATCTTCTGCCCTTGGCGATAACCTTTTGGGACAACTTGAGGATTAGAAGGAAAGACAGACAAAAATAATAGAGTAAAGCTGGGGTAGGGCGGTGTGCAGGCTGTGGAGACACTGCAGCACCACCTAGCCAGCGCTGGCTTTATTTATACACAAGCAGAACAACTTTGGCAACAACTTTCTTTCATCAAATATAGAAAAAGCATGGGAACGGGCAACAAGGTCAGACAATCAGGAAGGTGCAGGCTGGTCTTCTGCACAAGCCAGGCCTATACCACCAGCCCCAGAGGAGGAATCAGGTGGGGCTGTGCCCTGCTCTTGTCTTTGCCGGTTCAACTGGAGGTGGAGATGGCTGTGCCTATGTCAATGGCTTCTGTTGGTTGTGGCTCTTTATACTCCATCCTCCTGCTCATCCGTTCTTTCCATCCCCTCTTCTGTGAGGTTCCCTGAGCGTTGGAAGGGGTGGTTTCAATGTCCTGTTTGAGGCTGAGCACACAGTAACACTCGTAACAATTTTGTCAGCTGTGCATCTCTGCATTAACTACTTCCCATTCTAGTAAGAACCTAATATGATTGAGGCTTCTAGCAGTATTCATTTATGCAAACACATACAGGTATTTAGAATGTGCTGCTAGCCGACAGAGATAGCGTTCATAGTATATACATCAGTATTTCCAGCTTGAAAGTCTAAAATGAACAAAGAGCAAATGAAATTGATCAAAAAATTGAAGCGACACCTCACAGAATAGATGTCTACTGAAAACATGCTCAGTGTCAGCAGTTAATACTGAAATAAAATTACAACCAGAATGAAATACTATTTAGAACTCACTAGGTATTTAAAAGAAAAAAAAATGTTCCTTTGAAATTGTGGAACATATACAGCTTACATTTATCTTGGACAAAACTGCTTTGAAAAAGTTTGGGACCTTAAAGAAAAAGGTCCAACATTCATCTGTTCTTACACATGAATAGTTGGCGGTGGCAGTTATAATCACCCACCCCAGAGACTGGCGAACGGAAGTGCATATTCTTACTGAGGTACTGCTTAGCATTAGTGGAGTGAACTAATGATTAGTAAACAACATGGATGAATTTTAAAAGCAATACCAACTGAACAGAGCCAGATGCTAATGTTTGCTTCATGTATGTGTCAAGGACAGGCAAAAATGATTAATAGAAATCAGAAGTGGTTGAACAAAGAGGCTGATGTTTGACCAACAGAACACAGGAAGATACTCAAAACTCACAAATTTCCCACTGAGGATCTGAGCATTCCAACCTCTATAAATTTTACCTCAGTAAATAACCATGTCCTGGGCTGGTGAGATTGCTTAGCTAGCAAAGCCAAAGGACCCAGGTATGATTCCCCAGTACTCACATAAAGCCAGATGCACAAGGTGGCACATGTGTCTAGGGTTCGTTTGCAGTGGCTGGAGGCCCTGGTGCACCCATTCTCTCTGCCTCTTTTTCTTTCTCTCAAATAAATACGTATTTACAAAAATTAAAAAAAAAAACATGCCCTATGCTTCCCAACATAGAAGTGTCTAAACTAACCTCTGTAGCGAGGTGGCAGCTTGTAAGTGGTTTCCTCCCTGCCCTAGTCCAGCTTCGAGAGAGCTTTCTTACTGCGCTAAACTGACTTTATGACTCCCCCAATCTCCACTTTTCACATTTTATCTAATGGTACTTTTCTCTTTAAGGTCTACTGTGCTTTTTAGCTTGTCTCTGTCTCAGTTTATATTTACTGTGACATCAATAGTTCCCAAGTGCTGACATTCTTCATGTTTATTAGTTAAGGACTTGACCACCTTTAATTTTTGTACCATTTTGACATAGGTAGGGTTTCGTGTGTGTGTGTGTGTGTGTGTGTGTGTAAACCATATAGAACTTTCATTTCTGATGCTGTGTTTGAATCAGTGGAAGAATCTTTTATTTTCTGGCTTTATCCCATTCATTATTGCAGCAGTTGCCATGCTTAGTGCACTAAGTTACCTCAGTATATCGTTTCCCCTTAGTTTACTTTTTTTCAATCTACCATGTATTCTTATGCTTCTATTTTCCTTTCTCTGAGCTCTGGAATTCATCCCTCCATGCTTCTGATTCTTTTACAATAATTTTGTGGTTTCGAAGTTATTCATTTTATTACTAGTCTTCAAACTGGTAACTTTACAGTTTTCCATGAACATTGTCCATCCATGTCTATTTCATGCCTGTCTCATACTTTGAATAATTAAATATTTTTGCGTGCTTCAATCCCTCCTTTTTCTCTGACTATTGGATTTTCTTAGTGAAGAACATGTGCAATTATGCTTGTAGATATTTATTTATTTATTTTCGAGGTAGGGTCTCACTCTAGCCCAGGAATTCACTATGTAGTCTCAGGGTGGCCTTGAACTCATGGCGATCCTCCTACCTCTGCCTCCCGAGTACTGGGATTAAAGGCGTGTGCCACCACGCCTGGCTGATTTTTATTATTTTTATATGCTTTAAGAGAAGTAGTTTCTTAAGTTGTAATGTTCTCCTGTCATATAAAATAAGAACGAAATAATCTTATTGATTATTTTTTACTATTTCTTGGATTCCATGATGGCTTTTCTTCCAACTTTTGTTTTGCTTTATCAGCATATCATCTAGTAATTACTTCAGAATGGGTTCCGTGCTTTCAGATGCCCTGTAATTGAAAGCCTCTTTTCCCCTTCAAAATTCTATGATGGGTTGGTTCTTTATTTGAATTCTAAGTTTGAAGTTATTTTGCCACAGTGACAATATTGCCACCTAGTCTTCTTGCCGATGGACATTCATATGCTAGTGTACTTAAATATTTCTTGTAGATAAGATATTTTATGCTTTGCTGTTGTTGCCCTTCATCTTGACTTCCTCTTCTCCTTCCTTCTTTCCTCCCTTCCTTCTTCTTTCCTCTTTATTTCTTCATTTGTTACTTGGCACTTGAATAACTTCATACTCACCAAACATTTCACTGAAATGCAACTGTCCCTGCCCCTCCCACATAACTGCTGGCTTTCAGTGCACACGTACCTGTTTTGTTTCTTACCTTTCTTTCGTCATTTCATTACTTCTTATTTGAAACTCTGGAGAACCCCTCAGCTTACATTTCCAGGTTACCACTTCAGTTTTACTTCCTTTCTGTAACTCACATCAAAGTTTATTTGTGAACTTGGGGTGATTTCTGTATTTTAAACACTGTCCTCACTTTGTAGTATCAGCGTTCTCTTGTGCAGTATAAGGTTCTTTAGTTTCCTTTGCAAGTCCTGTATCCTCTCGTGTTAGTTCCAGCACTAGATGGGCTGTCTGGGGACTGGCTCTCTTCCGGATTCCAACCAGGTCTTTCCATGGTCCGTGCTGACAGCATATGGTGTCTTCAGCAGTAGGGTCTGAATGAGGGAAGATTTTCATTTCATCACCTTTAAGTGAAAAATGAGCACCTTCAGCAAGATGAAGATGCCTGCTTCTCTGAAGCCAATGTAGGGCCCAGGGAAGGTGCCTTTCCTTCCAGTAGGTGGGAGGTGGGGAGAGGCTTTGTCTCAATAAGTATGGTCGGGAGGGGTTGAGGAAGACACCCACCATCAAATCACTGGCCTCTATGTGCACAGGTACCCATACACATGTGAATATGCATGAACATATGCATGCATAACACACATATACACAAACAACAAACACCCCAAAACTCATGCACCCTGGTTCTGGGGATTGGAGTTTGGACTGAGGTTGATTTCTCTGTGGGCTGGTGTGGCCCAGCAGTGGGTGGTCTCGGGAGCAGTGGAGATAGGTGTCCCTCTGTTGGGATAGATTCTCTGATGGTCTTCCACCCTTTCTATGATGGCCCCTACCCATGTATCTCCAAAGGACCCTATAGGCCCACAGAAGCCATAGCAGCCAGTTAACACAACGGCTATATGTCAGCTTTTGTACAAAGTTTTGTCAGAAAGGGTATAAAAAGAGGGTTGGGTTCTTTATGGAATCTGTGCAGGCCTGTAAAAATCCAATTTATGTACCAGAAATGACTACATATGTTACACAATCGAAATACCTCTCTACTGTATCCTGAAATGTCTGTATTGAGCCTGAGGGTCGTCTCTTTAGATTAGGACGCAAAACACTCTTTTGAGGTCTCTGATGAGAACCACATGGTGGAGTTTTGCTGCTCAGCTGTAGAGGGGAGGCCTTCCACGGTGAATGCATCTGTCTGGCTTTCATGTGGGATGAACGGCCTATTTTCTCTATCAGCAGAGGCCTCCTTCTCACGCATGAGATCTGACGATGGAGCCTGCATTTAACTTGTTTAACCTGAGCTGTTGATAGAATTAAAAACCTATCAGGCAAAGATGCCATCCTTTCTCTGCATGTGAGAAGTGGTCGCTGTTGCCGTTAGTGATCTCGCCAATGTCCTTTGCATAGCACTGAGCAAAGGAGGGCAGATGAGCAAGAGAGGAGACCAAGCAAGAGAAGCTAAAAGTGGCCATTGTAGCCATCTTAGGAATCATACATTTTACTTTCTAATTTTTCATTTTCTCTGTTGATGATTGAACTCAGGGCTGCACACATACAAGGCAGGTGCTCCACCTCTGAGCTATACCTCCACTCCATTCATTTTAGATGGTGGTCAGCTAATGTCTAATTTTGTTATATTTAAAAAGACAGTATGACAGGCAGCTGAGGCAGGAGGATCATAAGTTGAGGCCAGCAACAACAACAAAAAAAGAAGACAGTATATGGCAGAATAACCATTCACACAAATTTTTTGTTGTTGTTTTGTTTTTCGAGGTATGGTCTCACTAGTTCAGGCTGACCTGGAATTCACTATGTAGTCTCATGGTAGCCTTGAACTCATGGTGATCCTCCTACCTCTGCCTCCCAAGTGCTGGGATTAAAGGCGTGTGCCACCACACCCGGCTTTGATAAAACATTTTTACTAATTGCAAAATACTTCAGGCATACAGAAAATACTGAGCAAAATGTTTGTGGACCAAAAAGCCAGATGTAACAAATCTTAATACTTGCCTTTTTTTTTTTTCTTAAGAACAGCTGTAGCTCAAACCTCTTTTGTCCCTTTCTCCAATATATTGACGTTTTTTCCTCCCCTGTAGGTCTTGCTGTTCTTTCCACATATCTTTCTCATCTGTATTTTCTGCTCCTGGGAAGTTTCTGTGCAGTCATGAAAATAAACAGTATGGTTTAGTGTGTTTGTAATTTTATATACACTGTTAAATGTGCCTATCATTTTGTAACTTGATTTTTATCCTTCAATGTTGCCTTTTTTTTGAGAGAGAGAGAGAGAGAGAGGTAGAGAATGGGTGTGCCAGCAGCCTCACAGCCGCTGTGAACAAACTCCAGATGCGTGTGCCCCCTTGTGGGCAAGTGTGGCATTGCGCCCTTGCATCACTTTGTGTCTGTCTAAACGTGGGACCTGGAGATGGAACCGCTGTTCCTAGGCTTCACAGGCAGGCACCTTAACGGCTAAGCCATCTCTCCAGCCCCAATGTTGCTTTTAATATTTTTTTCTCCCAAAGATTCATGTAGTTCTAGTTCACTCATTTCAATGGCATCGTTCTGCTCCATCATGGGAACATGTCACATTTTCTTTTCTGTTCTTTGTGTTGTGTTAACTTCCTAGTTTATCAAATTGCTGAAAGATTATCACCTTTGAACTTCTGAAAACTGACTCCATCAGTGTTTTCTATTTTTTAATTAAATAATTGCTAATATTTCCTGCAAGTGATTTAATTACTGTGTAACATTTAACATGTTTTCACAGGTTTTTAATATGCCACATGTAGTTTTTTTCTGTTTAGTTCCTAGTTTCAAAATTTATTTTGTGATTTTATCTTATTATTATCAGCTACTTATTGATTTGTTTTATACTCTGCAGATTATGTCAGTCTTTCACCGTTAAGTATTTGCTTTTACTTTTCAAACCTAGACTGCTTTTCTAAAGAGAAAGATACATATTTTCATAGGGTATGGGGTAAACTATTTACCTGCTACATAGTTATAGTTTATGTATTTGCATGCATATGTTTGTGTTATTAAAATCTTCTCTATCCTGAATAACTTGTTTGACCCATTAAAGAGGGACCTGTGTTGAAATACCCTCCTTTAAGTTTATTTTATATGTCCAGTCTTACCCTCTTACTTTGCACAAGCACTAATGCCTTACTACCTACATCAGGTCTGCACAAGAACATCTGACAATTCTCAAATGCAATGTATCCAAATGTGAAAACAATCCTTTTCCCTCAAGAACTTTCAATTACAAAAAAGGGCAATATGTGCTTGCTATAAAAACGCAAATGTACAGTAGTAATCGAAAGGGCATAGTTGAGCTGAATTCACTGCTGTAACAAATTAACACAAATCTTCTGGTTTAAAACAACACAAACTCACTTTTCACAGTTGAGGAGGCCAGGAGTCCTAAATAAGTTTCACTGGCCCAAATACTAGTATCTGCAGAGCAGAATCCCTGCTGGAGGTTCCACAAAGAAACCCGTTGTCCTGGCTTCTTGATTGTCTAGCAAGGATCTTCATTTCTTGACCTCTACCCACATGGCCTTTACTGTCCTGATGTCACTGTCATTGACTCCTGTCTTCTATGTCAAAGCCCCTCCCTGAACTTTTTTTTTTTTTTTTTTATATCATTATAATTTTACATTCATAATGGTGACTCCATTATCCTCCTCCCTGTCCTCCCTCTTCCAAAGGGTCCCTTTTTTTTTCTGAACCTCTTGAAGAACACTTGTCATAATCCAGGATAGTGTTCCCCTGTGAAGGTCATTATTATTCATATTACAGAGTCTCTTTTGCCATGTATAGCCACATAGTCCCAGGTTCTGGGGATTAGACATCATTGGTAAATATCGTTATTCAATCTCCACTTCCTCACTTAAGACCTCCTCCACTGGCCTCACTGCTGCCCCATCCCTCTACCAGGACAGAACACTGTAAAATTTAGCACTCTACTTAAATACCTTGAGTGTACTACAAACATACCAGCACATACTTCTAGGGTTTCTCCCCATGTGCACAGAGAAATCAAGGTTCTTTATCCTATATGAGATGCTTTCATTGTGATTATGTCACCTTAGGAAATATGGAACTCTGAACATGAACTCAAAATGAATGCAAATTATAGACACCATGAAAAAGTTAAGGTAATGACGATGGCACAAATGCTGGTTTTTTCCTTTGAATCTCTTATCCAATCAACACATAAATGGATTTAGAATTTTTATTTTAAAATATTTTATTCTTGGGCTGGAGAGGTGGCTTAGTGTTTAATGCACTTGCCTACAAAGCCAAAGGACCTAGGTTTGATTCTCCATGACCCATGTAAGCCAGATGCACAAGGTGGTACAGTTTGTTTGGAGTTTGTTGCAGCTAGAGGCTCTGGCATGCTCATTCTCTCTCTGTGTTTCAAATAAATAAATAAAATATTTTATTCTTAGCCCATTTTAGAAAGCACAATTTGATTGGACTTTACAAGAGGTCTGGAGAGAGTTCCTTTCCTAACTTACAGAAAAACTGAAAGGTAAAGGGAACCTGAGAAAAGGGTAAGACTTACTTAGAATGGATGAAGAAAATATGGCCTATGATGAATAGATAAAATGTGAAATATATATATAGACATATACATGTAGATAGATAGATATAGATATATAGACATACACACAGCAGAGTATTTTTCAGCCAATAGAGAATTAAGTTGTTATTTGCAGGAAAATTGATGAAATTACCAAGTATCATGTTGCCAATTGCCAACAATGTCAGGTGCGGAAAGCCAAGTAGTGCATACTTTCTTTCTCTCATGCTGAATCTAGATTTTTTTTTTTTTTTTGGAGAGAGACAGAGAGAGAGGGAGAGGAAGACAGAGATGGGTGTGCCAGCAGCCTCTCAGCTGCTGCGAATGAAATCCATATGCATGCGCCCTCTTGTGGTCAAGTGCGGCATTGCGCCCTTGCATCACTTTGCATCTGGCTAAACTTAGGACCTGGAGATTGGAACCAGCGTTCTTAGGCTTAGGAGGCAGGCGCCTTAACCGCTAAGCCATTTCTCCAGCCCTGAATCTAGATTTTTAAAAAAGGAAAAGATATGACAGAGAGTGCTTGAGATCAAAGTACATGATATAAAAATTATAGCATGTCATAGATTATATGCTTTGTTTGCTTTAGTGGACTACAGCAGAATGCTGATTGTCTTATGATTTCTTTCCTCTTTTCCTTTGGTGATAGAATCCTTGATATATTTGGTCAAATATATAAATACTTTCTCACCCTCCCTTAGTGGGTGTGTCCATGTGAGAATTTTTCTTTCTTTTCTTTAAAAAAATTTTTTTTTTTTTTGCTTTTTAGAGAGAGATAGACCAAGAGAGACTGACACACAGAGAGAATTGGCACTTCAGGACTTCAGCCACTACAATCAAACACCAGGCACTTATGCTACTTGCTGGGCATGTATGACCTTGCACTTGCCTCATATTTTGTGCATCTGGCTTACATGGGATCTGGAGAGTCAAACATTGGTTCTTAGGCTTTGCAGACAAGCATCTTAACCACTAAGCCATCTCTCCAGCCCTTCTTTCTTTCTTTCTTTCTTTCTTTCTTTCTTTCTTTCTTTCTTTCTTTTTGTCGTATTTTTATTTATTTATTTGAGACAGAGAGAGAGAGAGAGAGAGAGGGAGAGAGAGTGTAAGTATGGGCAATCTAGGGCCTCCTGCCACTGCAAATTAACTCCATATGCATATGCCACTTTGTGCATCTGGCTTTATATGGGTACTGGAGAATTGAACTTAGGCCACCAAGCTTTACAAGCAATTGTCTTTGACTGTTGAGCCATCTCTCCAGCCCCTTTCTTTTTCTTTTTCTTTTTCTTTTCTTTTCTTTTCTTTTCTTTTCTTTTCTTTTCTTTTCTTTTCTTTTCCTCTTTTCTTTCTTTTTGAGGCAGGGTTAACTCAGTCCAAGCTTACCTGGAGCTCATTCTGTAGCCCAGGCTGGCCTTGAACCCATGGCAATCTTCCTACTTCAGCCTCCTGAATGCTGGAATTAAAGGTGTGAGCCCACCACACCCAGCTAGCATTTTCTGTCCAGTAATGATGTGAGGGAAAGTAATACAATTTCTAGTATGTGTTCCCCCTTCCTGGATCCTGATACTTAAAGAATAAACCTTCAGTAAGACTTCTTGGATCATTTTGGTAAGGAACAAGGCTCAATGTCAGAGAAACTAGGTAGACATAGCTGGGATCCTCCAATAAATCCAGGAAATAGAGCCATAGAGCCATTGAATCAATTATTCAATGCTGGACTATTCTGTGAGAAAGAAATAAAACTCTATTTAGTTTAAGTCATTTTATTTCGGGTCTCTGTAGTATGCATCCAAACTTAAATCCTAAGTAATCCTTGAACATTTGAATTTTGGCACAAGAGAATCAACTCAAGACAGAAAGACATTGCTCCTTGTCAGTTGTAGATGAAAATCTTCAGAAGTTTCTAGGTTGCTGAGAGCTATTTTCTGCCACACATCAGGAAGCCCTGGAAGCCAGGTCCACTGGCTTGGGGGAAATGAAAGCTTATGAATCCAGGGCAGTCAGGGTGTGGTAGGCCAACTTTGAGCTGCTCTGTGTTCCCTTCCCCCTGTACTTCAGGCCTTTCCATTGTCTACACCTCTTGAACTTGGGCCACACTTGTGATTGCTTCTAGACAAGTCACGGCAAAGTGATGGCCTGTCACTCAAATGCTTACGTTACAGTAGATGACTGTCTCACTAGCTGACTGGTTCTGGGGTTTCTTTCTTCTGTATCTTTTGCTGGCTGTGAAGAAAAAACTGGTAGAATTCTAGAGCCCCAGTGGAAGTCATTGCTGCTAACATGAATCGGTAAGTACATTCTTCCCTGAGAGAGCCTCAGATGAGGGCCAGTCCTGGCCAGCACCTTGATTGCGGCCTGGTAAGTCTCATGGAAGCTGGACTGCTGATGGCTCAGCAGCTGTGAGGCATAAATGTGAGTGGATCCACACTCATGTGGTTGAGGTTATGTTACAAGGTGTAGAATCATAAAATACCAGAGGCTGGGAAAGCCCAGTGTGAATAGTATGTGATTATTCAGTTAGCCTATGTGTAAGTCCTAAGGAGTGGGTGATTTTAGAGGCAGTTTGTCCCATAGAGGAGAAATCATTCTTCCCTACTTGCTAAACATTCTCCATTGTCTTGGAGGCCATGAGAATTGTAACTTTCAAAGATGAGATGAGTGGAGGACAGGAGAGATGGCTCAGTGGTTAACTGTGCTTGCTTGCAAAGCATGCCAACCAGGTTCAATTCCCCAGTACCTATTTAAAGCAGATGCACAAAATGGCATATGCATCTGGAGTTTGTCATGACAAGAGGTCCTGGCATGCCCATACACTTTCATTCTCCCTCCCCCTCTCTTACATACATACAAATAATTTTTTTGTTTTGTTTTTTTGAGGTTGGGTTTCACTCTAGTCCAGGCTGATCTGGACTTCACTCTGTAATCTCAGGGTGGCCTCGAACTCATGGTGATCCTCCTACCTCTGCCTCCCCAGTGCTGGGATTAAAGGCGTGCATCACCACATCTGGCCAAATATTTTTTTTTGAGAGAGAGAGACAGAGAGAGAATGGGCGCACCAGTGGCCTCTCAGCCACTGTGAACGAACCCCACACACATGCACCCCCTTGTGGGCATGTGCAACACTGCACGCTTGCCTCACTTTTGAGTGTGGCTAAATGTGGGACCTGGAGAATCGAATGGGTGTTCTTAGGCTTCGCAGGCAGGCACCTTAACCTCTAAGCCATCTCTCTAGCCCTAAATTATTTATTTATTATTTTTTTATATTCTATTTTTATTTAATTTTTTATTTGACAGAGAAAGGGGGGAGAGAGAAAATGGGCACGTCAGGGCTTCTAGCCACTGCAAACAAACTCCAGACACATGCGTCCCCTTGTGCATCTGGCTAACGTGTGTCCTGGGGAATAGAACTTGGGGCCTTTGGCTTCGCAAGCAAATTCCTTAACCGCTAAGCCATCCCTCCAGCCCAAATAATTTTTTTAAAGTTAAAAAAATATGACTGGAACTAATACTCCTAAAAACTCGGGGATGGGCTGACAATAAAAAAATGAGGCACATTGATTGCAAAGATACCTTCTTTGAATTTTTAGCAAAAAAAAAAAAAAAAAGTAAACAATGTTGATTCCTAGAGAAGAACAGAAATATACGAGCTGAGAGTAAAATGTGTGGTGGAAATGCTAAGAAACAGACTTTTGAGAGAGAGAGAGAGAGAGAGAGAGAGAATGGGTGCGCCAGTGGTCTCAGCTGCTGTGGAGGCATTCAAGACGTGTGCACCCCCTTGTGGTCAAGTGCGGCATTACACCCTTGCATCACTTTACATCTGGCTAAAGGTGGGACCTGGAGAATCAAATGGGCATTCTTAGGCTTAGCAGGCAGGCGCCTTAACCGCTAAGCCATCTCTCCAGCCCAGAAATAGACTTCTTTTTTTTTGGTTTATCAAGGTAGGGTTTCACTCTAGCTCAGGGTGACCTGGAATTCACTATGTAGTCTCAGGGTGGCCTTGAACTCATGGCAATCCTCCTACCTCTGCCTCCCGAGTGCTGGGATTAAAGGCCTGTGCCACCACGCCCGGCTGACTTTTTTAAGTTTAGAGAAATTAGAGATAAAATTTAAATGAAGAAGCAGGGCTTTTGCTCAAGGAGGCTAGAGGGAATTCTGGAAGACTGAAGTCCCAAGAAAAATATTTTTGCATGTTTGAGTTTTTGAATGTATTTTTTACTATAAAAATACAACACAGTTAATCTTTTCCTTTTCCAAAAACAGAAATATGTCATATGAGAGAAGGAATTGTGACACACATGTCCCTATGTGTGGGTTAATCAGAAATTCGTTATTTAAATCCAGATACCCAAGAATTCCAAAAGTAATCATGGGTTGGGAATGTACATGGCAAGCCTTGAAACTCATGAGAGACGATTCTCCTTAATTTGGACAGGCTCCTTCCTACAGAATTAACTAGAGAAAACATATGTGGGTTCCAGAAACGATCAGTAACATGAGTGAGAGACACCTGGAGAGATGGAAGGAAGTTCTGAAATGCTGCGGAGATGGTGGCTCATGTGTAACTGGATACATAGTGGTTAGAATCCAAGGCCGAGAATATCTGTCCTTGTCAAGAAACTCTAAAAGACTCAACTCTCACCTACCATTCTTTGCAGTGGGACTATCAATAACTAGCTGCTTCTGCAGAAACTGGCAATAAAAACTCAAAAGATGATAGGTGAAACCTGTCAGGTTAGGAATTAAAGAAAACCTGGAGATTCTCCACTGCTGGGTACCACGCTTCCCTCGCCCTTTTCCCTAAAAGACCATCACTCTTGCTTGGGTTCCATCCCCAGAGACTTTGATTTCATTCATCTTATGCATTTTCAGTAATCCCTGAATAATTTGTTTTTTAAGTCCTGACCTGAAAACGCAGGTTGTGAAAAAGGGCAGAGGTTGACTTTAGTTTTTATGGAACCTAGATCTTTCAACCCTAAGGTTAATTTCTGCTCTACTTGGGATGGTAGAGCTATATTGTAATAGTCCTGCGACAGTATGAGTCTATTAAACAAATCATGAAATATGTATAGAATACAATTTCTATAAAAGAAAAACAACAAACCAGAGAGCTCTAGAAGTATTTGAACAAACAGGTCAAGACGTTTATGTGAATTTGAATAGATTAAAATACATTATGAACAGTAACCACATTATGAAGTAGAAACACAACAATATTAAAGTATTAGATATGAAAAGTGAAATAATTGGGCCAGGCGTGGTGGTGCATGCCTTTAATCCCAGCACTTGGGAGGCAGAGGTAGGAGGATCGCTGAGAGTTCGAGGCCACCCTGAGACTACATAGTTAATTCCAGGTCAGCCTGGACCAGAGTGAGACCCTACCTCGAAAAACCAAAAAAAAAAAAAAAAAAAAAAAAAAAAAAAAAAAAGAAAAGTGAAATAATTGAAATAAGAATTGTAAAGATAAAAGATATTATAAACCGGGTATGGTAACACATGCCTTGAATCCCATCACTCAGGAGACAGAGGTAGGAGGATTGCTGTGAGTTCGAGGCCACCCTGAGAATACATAGTGAATTCCAGGTCAGCCTGGGCTAGAGTGAGACCCTACCTCGAAAACAAGCAAACAACAACAACAACAAAAGATAGTACAAGGGATGGAGATGATCTCAGTAACAGTGTGTGCTTAACATGTGTGAGAGCCTGGGTTCAATTCCTAGCTCTAAAACAAAACAAAACAAAACCCAAAGATGGTATAAATAGAATGGGTTTAGTGAAGAACCAACATATGAGCTAGAACAGATTGAGAAACAATCCAGAGGAAAAGGGGAGAGGACAAAGAAATAGAAAATATCACCAAAAAGTAAGCGATATCTAGAACAGAAGTACACATGGCAACTTCTACAGAGAAACGATTCTAAGAGAGAGAGATAAAAATGTGCAAAAGAAGTTACTTAAATACAGATTTTATTATTTAATTATAAATTACCTTCTTGTTGGTGGGACGGAACACCTGACCAGAAGCAGCTTATGAGAGGAAAGGGTTTCTTTGGCTTACAGTTTTAAGAGAAAGTTTTATCATGGCCAGCATGGCACAGCAGGCAGGCAGGCATCACATCTTGTCATAGCAGCAGGAAGGAAGTGGTCTCAGAGTGATTTACCTCTGAATATCCAGTGTGCTGACCAACAAACCGCTAGGCCCAGCCTTGAGTGGCGCCTCCAGCAAGGCTCCACATCCCAAAGGCTCCGTCAGCTGCAGAATCAGTAGAAGACTTAATCATAAGCACTTGAGCCTACGGGGAACAGTTTATATTCAAACCACCATGTTTAGTAACACAAATAAGACTTAATTTGTTTTTCTTATTTTGAAATTGAAGCCACATAAACTTCTAAGTACCTCCTGCCTTAAAGATAAAATTGACTGGGTAGGATCCATCCCCTCCCTTTTCCATGATAAAAGCCAGTGGATGGGACTCATGTATCACTGGGCACAGGCCATCTTGCCCCATCCTTTTCACAGCTGAAGACCACTTCCTTGTGGTTACTATGGCAATGGGAGGTGGAGACAGGAGGGGCATATGACCTTCTCAGCCATAGGGTTTCAGTAGGGTTTCAGTACCAAGCATGAATTCCTCCCTGTGGATCAGGCCTCACATCTACTCAGAGAGCAGCTGGTTATCTCCATATGCCCTAAAAGGAAAGCTGTTCTGTTGTTTGGCTAAGTGGATATGCTGTGCCCATCAGATTGCCATTTAAATATTTATACTTACATCCATAGCTTGTGTTGCATTCACTTTTGGTCAGAGAAGCTTCTTTTTGCAGATAGCAGTAACGACAGGGGAGACTCAGGCTTGTCAAAGTGCTGAGAGTACATGACCGTTGAGTGCTCAGGGCTAAATACGACTTCTCTGTCATATCCTCCAAGGCTTGGGGAATATTCTGGAAGAGGGAGTGGAAAGAATCTAAGAGATTGAGGATGGGGAAGTGTTTTAGAATGCCATCTTCCAGACATGAAGTACCCGCTGCATTTATAACCTGAAACTGTCTGGTCACTTGCATAGGACCTGCACAGCATTGAGCCCATCAACATAGCATCCTGCAGGATGGAAGAGGGTGAAAGAGACATCAAAAGTAGAAGAGTGATGGGCTGGAGAGATGGCTTAGCGGTTAAGGCACATGCCTGTGAAGCCCAAGGACCCTGCTTCTGTTCTCCAGGTCCCATGTAAGCCAGATGCACAAGAGGGTGTATGTGTCTAGAGTTTGTTTGCAGTGGCTAGAGGCCCTGGCACACCCATTCTCCCTCTCCCTCTCTCTCTTTCCATCTCTGTCTCTAATGAATAAATAAATAATAAAATAAAATCTTTTAAAAAATAGAAGAGCGAGTAGTGGAAAGCAGTAGTTCAGCAGATGGGGCAGGAGGGAGAGGGATGAAAGAAGGTAGTTGAAGGGGATCATGATCAAAATACATTGTGTACATGTATGAAAATTGTCAACAAAAATTAAAAATAAAAAAGAAGGCAAGAAGAATAGCATTGGAAATATATTGTAACATCCTTAGAATAGGAGTTACAAAACAATAAGTGAAAAATAAATTTAAATGTTATGTATCAATATAGCAAATAAAGATGCTTTATACCCTAGGTAAAAAAGTCAAAGATTACAAGAATAGGGGGGAAATTCAGCCATATGCACTTTAAAAGAGACACCTATAGCAGCACGAGGGAAGGACATGCAAAGTTAGTACTAGACAAAAGAAAGATGCTTTTACTATGTCCGCTATGCGGACACAAAATATTTACAGTTAATTGTATATGAGGACCGGGGAGACTGCTCAGTGGTCAACAGCACTTCCTGTGCCAGCATGAGGGCTTGCGGGGGCCTGAGACCACTTGAGCTCTATCCTCAGGGTCCAAATAAACAGCAGGGCATGGCCGCACAGGTCTGTGGGGAGCAGACTGGAGAGGCACCAGGGCTCACACACAGAACGAAATGCCAAGGTCCACAGTCAGAGAGACATTCCAAGTCAAGCAAGAGACACCTGATGGTCCTCTCTGGCCATTACAGCAGCACATCCCAGTGCAGGCAAGCTCCCGGGGTGCCACATACATGTACATACACCCCCACATACAGCATATGACAATAAAATTCAATTCAGGAAAACAGAACATTCTACTTCTATTCAGCAAATCTTATAGCCTCCAAATATATGAAGCATTTATTGGGAACACAAAAAGAAGTGAGCAACTAACTCACTACAACAGTGGGGAGTGGAGCTCTTATTTCTTAGTGATAGAGTCACTCCTTCAGCAGTATTGTACTGAGCACACCTGCTGTGTACTACCCCAGGCAATACAACAGTGAATAAAATGGGCTTGTATCCATGTGTCGTGCACTGCCCTCACTCTCTGTTGGAGAATTTGCTTCTCTTTCAGATGGACGCAGAACCTAAGGAGAGAATCAGCCCATCGCACCTCACCAGGGCACCAGCTGAAGCCATAGAGTTATTGGGGACATGAGCAAGAGTGCTGCTTTATTGATAAACCTGGTACCAGCACAAGGGTAAAGGAGACAGACACAAAGAACTCTCAACTCCTACCAAACCAGAAATCCAGAAACACAGAGACTCCCAAAACCTCATCATGGAAAAAGACCTAAAATGAACCCAACATGGCTCAGGGAAATTCATGGAGGAGGGGGAGGAAAGATTGTTAGAGCCACAATTTGGGTCATTATGCACAGAGACATTGCCTCTCCCCCATAACTGATGGCTACCCCCACAATGCAAGACCCACAATCTCAATGGGGGGGGGAGGACAGGGAGAAGGCTAATGATGGTACCATCATGGCTGTATACACACTATCTACATAACTTAAAAAAGTAAAATAAATGCCTTTCCTTATAAAAATTTCATTCTAACACATTAGCAAGGACACCAAAGATTTGCACAGTACAATGAGCCATCTTCACTGGGAAGTTTTATTTCCTTATGGTGCTAGGGATTGAACCCAGGTCTCATGCATGCTAGGTGAGCTGAGCACTCTACCACTGAGCCACGCGCCTACGTCTTCATCTAATGTAGAACATTGTTCTATCTCCCATGCAAAGGATTGTGAAATTTGACTATCTAATTGGCTGTGAAACAAAACACAAACACAGTCTAACAACCAATATTGTATAGATTATGGTTTTCTGACTATAATGCTATTAAATTAGAAACCCAAACCCAAGCTGTATTAGTTAGTAAATTTGAAAATATGTATATCCCACAACCCTGCAATTAATTACACTCTTGTTTCTACCCTCGAAAAAAACTCTACGGGTGAACCAGGAGACCCATTTAAGAATGTTCATAGCAGTTGGTTAAAAAATATTGTTAGTAAACTGGGTGTGGTGGCACACGCGTTTAATCCCAGCACTCAGGAGGCAGAGGTAGACGGATCACCGTGAGCTCAAAGCCACCCTGAGACTACATAGTTAATTCCAGGTCAGCCTTAGCTAGAGTGAGACCCTACCTTGAAACCAACCCCCCCCAAAAAAATATTATAAGTGCTGGGTGTGGTGGCTCATGTCTTTAATCCCAGCACTTGGGAGGCAGAGGTAGGAAGATCGCTGTGAGTTCGAGGCCACCCTGAGATTACATAGTGAATTTTAGGTCAGTCAGAGCTAGAGTGAGACCCTACTTCGGAAAACCAAATATATATATATTATTAGAAAGTTTAGAAAGAAATATTCACTAGCAGAAAAAGAGAATTAAGACAGTGGGATCACTTCTTAGAATTGCATTGAACATGTCCGAGCTGGGCTGGGGAGATGGCTCAGTGGTTATAGGTATTTTCTTGAAAAGCTTGCTGAGCAGGTTAGTCCCTAGTACCCATGTAAAAAAAGTGCAATGTGCCTGGAGTTTGTTTGCTGAAACAAGAGGCTCTGGCATGCCTGTACTGTCTCTTCCATCTCTGTCTCTCCCCTTACAAATAAAAAAAAAAATTTAAAAAGGTTTTTGAGCTATACCTTCATGTCCCAATATAGACCAATACCAAGAAGTAATGTTTATGATAGTTCATCTAAACCAAATTTGAAAGGATAGATTACTTAGTGTTAAGTGTGCTAATGGGGGAAAGGAAAGCCAGGGAGGCTAGTCCCAGAGCTCAGAACAATAAGAGACAGGCGGGCAAACTCAGCAAAGGCCTCCCAGAGGTCTGTCAGCACTCCCATCTTTTTACCTGGATGCCAGATCCTGGATGTGGCAAGGAGAATTCTAAGACAGTCCATCACTTTCTTTCCTTTTTCTTTTTATTTGAGAGGGAAAGAGGCAGAGTGAGAGAGAGAGAATAGGCATGCCAGGACTTCCAGCCACTGCAAACGAACTCCAGATGCATGCGCCACCTTGTGCATCTGGCTTACGTGAGTCCTGGGGAATCAAACTGAGGTCCTTTGGCTTTGCAGGCAAGCACCTTAACCACTAAGCCATCTCTCCAGCCCCACTTTCTTTTCTTTTTAGTGAGAGTGAGAGAGATAGAGAGAAAAATTGGCATGCCAGGGCCTCCAGCCATTGCAGTCAAACTCCAGACACATGCGCCACCTTGTGCACGTGCGCATACTTGTGCTTGGATCACCTTGTGTGTCTGGCTTACATGGATTCTGGGGATTAAAACATGGGTCCTTAGGCTTTGCCAGCAAGCTCCTTAATGGCTAAGCCATCTCTTCAGCCCAGTCCCATCACTTTCTGCTCCCTGATGATCTGCCTGAGATGATATTGTGTATACTATTGTAAAAGAGGTATTACAGATATAACTAAGATGACTGATCAGTTCATTTTAATTAACCCAAATAGAGCAACTTGGGTGAGCACATGAGCTCTGTAAGAGCAAAACACTTTCTCCAACTATGTACAGGCTAAGAAGTCAACCATTCCAAGCACGAGCAGGTACAGACACACCGTTGCTGGTTTGAAGGCAAGGGGACCACGTGCCCGAGAAATGATGAGAACCCTAGAACTGCAACACCAATACTGAGCTTGGAAGCTCCATGCAAACCAGCCTAGTGGAACTAAGAATTCCTCCTTGTGATGAATCCCTGTCCCGCCCTGTGTCACAACTTCTGACCTCCTGAGCTGTGAACTGCTCAGTGGGTGTGTTGAAACGGCTGCACAGCAAATCAAAAACCAGCATGCATGGGTATTTATATTGTAGTTATATCTTTTATAGGTCTTATAAATTTCCTTTTGTGTGATTTTATTATTTAATAAACTTTGTCTTAAGATGAAAGGTAGACTTCCGTATGCCTTCTGAACAATGCAGAGAAGGGACTGGGCTGCGACAAGTATATGAAAAGCATGTGAAGATTTGACCTTTGAGTTAGGGCGATGCCAAGATACAGCATGAGTGAGGGCCATACCTGAGACCATGTTAGAGCGGCACGTATTTATTAAACCGCATAAGGTTTCCAAACAGAGATTATCGCACTGCTGTAAGAATGCAGATGACGACTCACGAAGGCCCAAATTTTGGGAAACGATTCATTCCTGTTTATTCTGTGTAATGATGTAATCAATGCACTAAACACTGGGCTTGTAAAGTGATTCTGTATGTTAGTATAAATGTGTAAATATTTCTCTTATGGAACCCTTATGTACGCTGACCATGAATATTTTATTTTATGGCATTCTTCAGTTAAATCCATTACAATCAAAGAAGGCATTTGGACTTGGCACAGCTGTCAGTATCCTGAATCCATCTGGTGTAGAATTGCTACTAATAATACCAGTAAAATAGGGGCATAATACCCCGGAGCCTTAAAAAGGCAATCCACTTGTAACAGATGTGAGATGAATGGCACCAAATAAATTAGACATAATGTGAACAAGAGCCACAAGATGGCATTTGAATACTGAGTATTTAAAGCGTGGGACACTATTGAAACTCATGAACATCCTCATTAACCTCTTTCCCATTCACCGTCCCTCATATCACCATGAGGTTAAGGTCACCAGGTTTACTTCCTCAGCAGCATAAAGTCATGAAGTATCTTATTTTTACCTTCTTCATTTCTCTTGCAATAGTAAATCTTAGATGTTAACTTGACTGAGCAGTATGATGCCCAGATATTTGGTTAAACACTAGTTCAATGGAATGTTTTCTGATGCGATTCACTTATAAGTCGGTGGACAGAGGAAAACGGATTACCATCCATAGCGTCGGTGGGCCTCGTGCCATCTGTTGAAGGCCCAAACACAACAAAAGGCTGGCCTTCCAGGAATAAGAGGTCCCTATTGTGTGCTCTTCTGACTAGCTTGACAACAGCTTGCTGGTCTCTGGGCTTGAACTAAAACATTAGTTCTGAGGATTTTGGACTTTTCCAGCCTTCAAGAATCAGGCTGGGAATGGCTCAGTGGTTAAAGGCCCCTGCTTGAAAGCTTTGCTCTTCCTCAACATCCACATAAAGCCAGACCCAAAATGATGTATGTGTCTGTGATCCCAATGTACACATGGCAATGGGGGTGGACCAGCAGGAACCAGAAGCTTGCAAGTAGCAGCAAGAGAGACCCATTCTCCAAAGAAGGTGGAAGCTGGGCATGGCGGTGCACGTCATTAGTCCCCACAATTGGGAGATGGAGAGAGGAGGATGGCCATGAGTTCAAGGGCAGCCTGGAGCTACAAAGGAAGTTCCAGACCAGCCTGGGCTAGAGTGAAACCCTGACTCAGAGCAAACAAAAAGAAGGTGGAATAAGAGGAAAAATCCTCTGAGGTTGTCTTGTACCATCTACATACGTGTAGTGGCATGTGTGTACTCATGCATAGACATCAGAGGTATACATATACATACACGCCCTTGTACCTACACACATGAATAAATAAAAATAGGAAAAAATTTAAAATAAAAATTGCAAGAATCATCCATTGTAATAAAACATATCTATTCACACACACAATTGTCACCTCCCTCTACAAAGTTGTTTCTCTGGAGAACCATGGCAAAGAAGTCTCTCAGTTTGTCAATTTGTCTCATGAAAGTTCCAGAAATGCAGCAACTTTGCCATGCTCATCATTATATCCCTAGTGTCTGGACTTGTGCTTTGTAATTGTGCAATTGTTTGTTGAATGATAATATCTTGCTGGGAGGAGCAATGATGCTTTTAGGATGTCCGTGGTGTGGCTCTAAAACAGGGACAGATATGTGAACTTGAGGAAACAGCATTCACCACTTGGAGGGGTGAAATAGTGTCACATGTCCATCTGAAAAGTAAACTTGAAAAACAGTTTCAGAAAGTCAAGACAGGCCTCTATTAGTAAGAGCTGATGCTAATGTCACTCTGCTGAATGGAAGGGATAACTCATCAGTTTTCAAAACTGTGTCTAGATACATGGGAATGGCAGATACTGGCTTAAAAAGTAAAACACTTAAAATATATTTTTATTTATTTTCAAGGAGAGGGAGAGATTATAGGTAGATGAAAAACAGACAGATAGATAGATAGATAGATAGATGATAGATAGATAGATAGATAGATGATAGAGTGATAGATAGACAACAAATGGACACGATGCCAGGGTCTCTTGCCACTGCAAATGAAGTCCAGATGCATTTTCCATTTTGTGCATCTGGCTTTATGTGGATACTGGGGAGTTGAACCCAGGCAGATGGGTTTTGCAAGTAAGTGCCTTTAACCACTGAACCATCTCCCCAGCTCAAAAAGTAAAACTCTTAAATATGGAAGCTTGGCCAGAGCTGACGTGTACATCATACATGTCTGTTGTCCTGCAGACACTCAGGCTGCCTGCAGAACTCAGCTGAAAGCCATCGCATAGGACTAAGAATGTAGTCCATGGTAGAACACTTGCCTAGCACGCATAAGGCCCTGGCTTTGTTCTCCACCATTACCACAAAAAAGAAAAGGAAGAAAGAAGGGGGAAATGAAACTGTTGATTATATTAGGAAGAGACCAAAGGTATAGAAATCAAAGGACAGGAGCTGGAGTGATGGCTTAGGGATTAAGGCACTTGCCAGTGGAGCCAGGTTTGATTCCCCAGTACCCACATAAGTTAAATGCATGCATCGGGAGTTCGGTTGTAGTGGCTAGAGGCCCTGGTGTGCCCATTCCCTCTGTGTCTGCCTCTTTCTCTATCTCTCAAATAAATAAAGAAAAACAAAATCTTTTAAAAGAAGAAATCAAAGGAAAGACCAAAAGGGGATGTTTTCAATGCTTCACTGATGGTTGGCTAAATTATGAATGGATGGCAAGAGATCCTGTTTGTGGAATGAAAATCCTATTGCAAATTACCCTGTCTCAAGTCGTATACACTCAGCCCCACTCAGGTTGAGTGGACTATCTTCTATGCTAATCTAAGGAGGACCAAGGATAGGAGATTAAAATGGGGAGGGGGAGTTGCAGGGAGATGGCTCACTGGGTAAAGTGCTTGCCTCAGAAGCACGAGGACCTGAGTCCATCCGAGCACTCACATAAAATTATGGCACTGCTGGTTTGCACCTGTCATCTCAGCGTTGGAGAGATGGAGACAGGAGGATCCCTGGGGCTCACTGGTGAGACAGTCTAGCCTAATTGGTGAGTTTTAGGACAATGAGACTCTATTTCACAAAAGATGGATGGCATTCCTGTGAGTGGTGCCCTAAGTTGTCCTCTGGTTTCTGCATGCAGGCGCATACTTGTGGCACATGCATCTGGAGTTTGTTTGCAGTGGCTAGAAGCCCTGGCATGCCCATTTTTTTTCTCTCTCTCTTTCAAATAAATTAATAAAAATTAAACAAATATATGAAATAAAAAAAAGAATCAGGTTAACACATGCAGCTTTTTTTTTTTTTTTTTTTTTGGTAAGAACAGTTGAAATGTATTTTCAACAAACTTAATGAACGCAATACAGCTTTTTTTACTGATCATTACCCTATATCCCCATTATTGCACCTCCTATAACTGAAAGTTTATGCCCCTTGACCAATAATTCCCTCTCTCCCCACCTCAGGCCCTGGCAACAACTATTCTATTCTCTAGTTCACCCACATATATTTGTCTGCCTGTGGCTTACTTCACTTAGCATAATGTCCTCTGGTCTCATCCGTGTTACTAAAATTGATCAGAATTCCCTTATACTGTTCGATCAAATAGTATTCCATTGTGACTTATGCATGGTACATCTCATTCTCCATTTCTCTGTCCGGTAGATTCTTGGGTCATTTCCATACCTTAACTACTGTGAATAATGCTGCAATGCACCAGAAGTTCAGGAGTCTCTTCATCATGCTGATTTCATTTCCATTGGTTATATTCCCAGAAGTAGGAATGCTATATCATATGTATGGTAGTTCTATTTGGGATGAGTTGAGGAAATGATACACTCTTTTCCATAAAGGCTGTAGCCAACATAAATCACCACCAACAATGGACAGGGCTTCTTCCCTTTGCTCCATGACCTTGACAGCATTTTTAAAATTAAAAAAAATTTTTTTATTATTATATTTATTTTTGGAGAGAGACAGACAGAGATGTGCGCGCCAGCAGTCTCTCAGCTGCTGTGAACGAAATCCAGATGTGTGCGCCCCCTTATGGTCGAGTGTGGCATTGCGCTTCTTGTGTCACTTTGCATCTGGCTAAACATGGGACCTGGAGATTGGAACCGGGTTCTTAGGCTTAGGAGGCAGGCGCCTTAACCACTAAGCCATCTTTCCAGCCCCATTAAAAAATTTTTTTAGTTTTTTGAGGTAGGGTTTCACTCTAGTTCAGGCTGACCTGGAATTCACTCTGTAGTCTCAGGGTGGCCTTGAACTCACGGTGATCCTCCTACCTCTGCCTCCCGAGTGCTGGGATTAAAGGCATGCGCCACCACACCCAGCCCATTTTTAAAAATTTTATAAAATTTATTTATTTACTTGCAAGGAGAGGAAGACAGAGAATGAATGAATGAATGAATGAATGAATGAATGAATGAATATGGGTGCATAAGGGCCTTTAGCCACTGCCAAAAAACTCCAGATGCATGCACCACTTTGTGCATCTGGCTTTACGTGGGTACTGGAGAATAGAACCAGGGTCCTTAGGCTTTGCAGGCAAGCACCTCAACTACTAAGCCATCTCTCCAGCCCTTTTAAGATTAAAAAAAAATTACTTGCTGTTGGCATTTTTAATCGTGTCTTCAATAACAGCCATGTCAGGTGATAGTGCTTTGTGGTTGTGATTCGCATTTTCTTGATGATAGAAATGTTGAGCATCTTTTTGTTTATCTGCTGGTCATTTTTACATCTCTCTCTCTCTCTTTTTTTCAGTTTTTCGAGGTAGGGTGTCACTCTAGCTTAGGCTGACCTGGAATTCACTATGTAGTCTCAGGGTGGCCTCGAACTCATGGTGATCCTCCCACCTCTGCCTCCCAAGTGCTGGGATTAAAGGCGTGCGCCACCATGCCTGGCTTCATTTTTACATATCTCTTAAAAAATCTATTCAGATCCTTTGTTTATCTTAATTCAGGTTATTCATTTTTTTTGCTATTGAATTGCGTGGCTTTACTATATAGTTTGGAAATGGACTCCGTATCCAATATATAGTTTGTAAATAGGTCCTCACATTTTGTTGTGCTTTCATTTTGTTGATTATTTTCTTTCCTGTGGAGAAGTTGGGTCATTTGATGTAATTCCACTTGTTTATTTTCACCTGTTTTCTTTTAAATGTCAAATTAAAAGAAAATAATCACCCTAACCAATGTCATGAAAGTTTCCACTATGTTTTCTTCTTGATGTTTTACGACTTCAGCTCTTCCATTGAAGATTTTAATCTGCCAAGGATAATTCCACTGGTCTGTTTGTGTTTATGCCAGTGGCATCGGTTTCTGATTGCTGTAGTTATGGAATATAGCTTAAATCAGGAAATTTCTCCTTCTTACTTAATACTACTTTAACCCTTTGGGAACTTAGTTCTTTCACCAGAAATTTAGAATTTAAAACCATGTATTTCTTCGATAAGTATTGTTTGGGATTTTGACAGGGCTCTCACTAAGAGGACCTAGATCAGTAGGGCTGCACTTGGGCAGGTGTCTCCTTTGGGCCAACAGTCTACTACCTGATATGATATATGCTGTAGTGGCAGACATGAGCTGCCACAGCTTGCTAAGAGCTGACTCTGGGAATTGGATAATCCCCCTTCCATCTCAGACTCACACATGTGTACTAAAACCCAAGAGTAACAACACCGTGCCCTTGAGAACAGAAGTAGCGTCAATCACTTGCGAACAAACGCTGTAAAACAACTGGGAAGTAGATTGTTTCCAGGACTGGCTAGTCCCGCCACCAGATCGCAAGACCTGAACAGAGGTCAGTATTGTTTGTCTCATGGCATCAAAATGGCTATGGAGGGACATGCCAACTGCACATCTCCCCAGAGGAGACATACTGCCTGGGCCTTGCCAGTGGTTAGTGACCCCCGCTGACTATTGTTGATGCTTCCCAGCCGTTTCTGCTGGGTGCGATGGCACCACGGCTGATGGTCTGGTAGTTTTCTTCTGTTCGCCATTTGCTTCTTGCATGTCTGAGCCACTCCAGTCATTTCTCCCGGGGGATGGTCAGTGCCCGGCTTGCTGGTCTGTTTTTGATCTGCCGCCAGTCTTTCTTCTTTTACTTTGGTTTGCTATATTCCTGTAAATCCACTCCTTCAAAACCCAAAGTGCGGCTCCTGTGGATCATTTTTCCAAAACACTTGGAACAGCTAGACAGGGCTCTCGCCGGGTCTCTGCGTGGATCCATTAGGCCCAGAGGGACCAGGTCCCACACTGCTTCAGAATATAGTCAGAGGGAGAGTGGGGCGGGGTTGCAGAGCCTCCTTCTGGATCCCTGGGAAGATAGGATGTTTCTGGGCTTGGGCTGAGAGAGGCAGGAGCTGAGATGCCTGGCTGTTTCAGGATGGGCATTTGCTCTGAGCTTGGCCCGCCTGCCTCTGAGGGTAAAAGCTCTCCATTCGGTCCTTTCCTGGGCAGATTCCTCCTGGACTGTGGCTGAGCGGGATGGAGCCAGGTCACGGGGTGGCTGCAGTGGGGAGCCTACCTCCTGAGATGGACAAGCACTGGTCACCAGCTCAGATAAGGCAGCACCACTTAACCAGCTATGGTTGGAAGCTACTGGTGATGAGTCATGGCTTGCTTCCAGTGGACGTCCAGGACCAAAGTTACTGGGCCAGTTACCCCAGACACGGCAGGCACAAATCCCCATGATCCCTTGCAGACAGTGCTGAGGCAGGTCCAAGGGGAAATGGAAATTTCTGGATCTGTAGATGAGACTGTGATCCCAAAGCCACCTGGGTGCTGGCCTACCTTCTCCCAATGGCCCTCCTTGGTCTTGGGCTCTGCTGGGGTTTTGCGACCTCCTCTCGGGATGCCAGAGCCCCCGTAGTAGCACTCTCGTATGAAGACAGTTGCCAAACTCTTCTTGCTGGGAGAGCATGCGGAGAGCTCCCGTCTCACCATCTTGCTGACTTCACTTCTGGGTTCTCTCTACCAGTTGATGTTTATGTTGATTTCATTTTTCTGTATCAAGAACATTGCACTTTTTGGCACTTTTTTTACTGTCTAACAAGGTATGCCAATTTACACTAACCAACACTATAAGGATAATATTTGTTTTCTCACATTTTTGGTAATGCCAGATGCTATAAATCTTTTTGATTTTTGCCAGATAGACTTCAAACTGCATTCCTTGTCTTTAGTCTGAAAAAAAAAAAAAAGCTGAATGAAATGAAACACTTTTTTCACATGTTTACTAGCTTCTATCATTTATTTATGTATTTGTTTGTTAGGACTTACTAAATTGCCTAGAACTTATGATCCTCCTGCTTCAGCCTCCGGGGGCTACTGTTTATTTCTTCTATAGTAAAATGATACCTTTTCTTTCCCCCTCTCCCAGCTTGTAGTTCTGACTTTGGAAGTCCCATTGCTTCAATGTTTACATAGTTGAGCTAGAAAGCTTCAAGCTCAATTTTTCAAGAGCCTCTGTTACTCTTTTTTTGTCCTGAAAATGGTTTTGCCCACGGACAACAGATAATTCTTATCCAGACACTGTCTTTCAGGTTTGAGGCTACTCTAGTGCGGTCAGGGTGCGGGCTCAGTGTATCCAGCCAGAGAACAAGCGCATTGCAGCAGCAAGGAGAAGGACTCCCGAACCTGGTGTGCTGGCGCACACCTTTAATCCCAGCACTCAGGAAGCAGAGGTAGGAGGATCAGCGTGAGTTCGAGGCCACCCTGAGACTACAGAGTGAATTCCAGGTCAGCCTTGGCTAGAGTTATTCCCTACCTCAGGAAAAGAAAGAACTTTGAATAATCGCTGCTAAAACATGCCTATATCTCTCTCCCTCCCTCCTTCCCTCCCTCCCTCTCTCTCTCTCCTTGCAAATAAATAAATAAAATTTTTAAAAAAGAGACACTCCTCTTGGGCGAGTCTGTGAAGTTGTGTCCAGAAAGCACTGACTGAGGAAGTCCTTCTTCCAGAGTGAGTGGCCTTTCTGTTGCTGAACTATATATTAAGAAGCTCTTGGTCTGGAGAGATGGCTTAATGGTTAAGGCACTTGCCTGTGAAGCCTAAGGACCCCTGTTCAAGTCCCCAGGACCCATGTAACCCTGATGCACAAGGGGGTGCATGTGTCTGGAGTTCGTTTGCAGTGGCTAGAGGCCCTGGCATGCCCATTCTCTCTCTCTCTCTCTCTCTCTCTCAAAATAAATAATTTTAAAAGAGAAGCTCTGTCAGGGCATGGTGGTGCACACCTTTAATCCCAGCACTAGGGATGCAGATGTAGGAGGATCACTGAGTTTGAGGCTACCCTGAGACTACAGAATGAATTCTAGGTCAGCCTGTGTTAGAGCGAGACCCTGAGACCCTACCTTGAAAAACCAACCCCTCTCAAAAAAAAAAAAGACCCTTCAGGGCTGGAGAGATGGCTTAGTGGTTAAGGCGTTTGCCTGCAAAGCCTAAGGACCCCAGTTCAATTCTCCAGGTCCCACGTAAACCAGGTGCACAAGGGGCACATGCATCTGGAGTTCGTTTGCAGTGGCTAGAGGCCCTGGTGTGCCCACTCTCTGTCTGTCTGTCTGTCTGTCTGTCTGTCTGTTTGTCTGTCTCTCTCTCTGCTTGCAAATAAATAAATAAAATTAAAGTTTAAAAAAATGGAGACAAGTCTGGAAATGACAACTTGAACCTGTGGAAGACTCCATTCAACTTCTACAAATTCAGAGAAAAAGACAACCTCATGTGACCAAGGGCTCACTAGGACAGAGATAGAGAAAATGCATATGAAATGAGAAGAAACATACAACAGGCTCAACAGACACAAAGAAATGCAAATAAAAATAGCAGTCAGATAATTTTATACTCATTAGAGTAATTAAAAACAATAAAAAAGAAGTGACCAGTACTTACAGTATCATGGGAAATCAAATGTATCTCCTGTTGATGGTTTTCAGCCTTGTGCATATAATTTTTAAAATAATATGATGAGCAGGGCGTGGTGGCGCACGCCTTTAATCCCAGCACTCAGGAGGCAGAGGTAGGAGGATTGCTGTGAGTTCCAGGCCATCCTGAGACTACAGAGTGAATTCCAGGTCAGCCTGGACCAGAGTAAAACCCTACCTCGAAAAACCAAAAATAAATAAATAAATAAATAAAAATAAGAATATGATAAGCTGGAGGGATGGCTTAGTGGTTAAGGTGTTTGCCTACAAAGGACCCACATTAGCCAGATGTAAAAGGTGGCGCATGTATCTGGGGTTCATTTGCAGTGGCTGGAGGCTCTGGCATGCCCATTCTCTCTCTCTCTCTCTCTTTGTCTCTGTCAAATAAATAAATAAAAACATGATAATATTTATTAAAATGTAACATATGGGCTGGAGAGATTGCTCAGTGGTTAAGACACTTGCCTGCAAAGCCTAAGGCCCCAGGTTCGATTCCCCAGTACCAACATAAAGCCAGATGTACAAGGTGGCACAGAGGCACTGCATGCCCATTCTCTCTCCTTCCCTCCTGCCCCTCCTTCTCTCTATCTACCTCTTTCTCTCTCTCAAATAAATAAATAAAGCATTTTTGAAAAATAAAAAAATGTCAAATATACCACTTGGCTCTATTGCTTAATTGGTTAAAGTGCCTGTCTCCTAAAATGTCAAATATATAGGCTAACCCATTAGTTTATAGGAATACACCCTTGATAAATGAAAGGGAGGGTGTGCATGCACACACGCACATACACATTTATTTACTTGTGGCTTTGTTTATAATAAAAAATGGAAACGGAGCTGGAGAGATGGCTTAGCGGTGAGGGCGCCTGCCTGTGAAGACAAAGAACGCCTGTTCAAAACTCCAGGTCCCACGTTTAGCCAGATGCAAAAGTGATGCAAGCGCCAGTGTCGCACATGCACACAGGGGACACACACTTCTGGAGTTCATTTACAGCAGCTGAAAGGTGGCTGGTGAGCCCATTCTGTCTCTCTCTCTAAAAAAAAAAAGAAAGAAAGAAAGAAAGAAAGAAAGAAAGAAAGAAAGAAACACCTGAGAGTCCACCAATAAACAAAAGAGCCGTGTTGCTGGGGAAGGGTCTGTGCCCATAAAAGACAATGCCCACCAGTAATGAAGTGGCTTCTTACCAACATGACCCTGGGCCATCTAGCTCTAAATGTCTCTAGAACCCCCTTGGCTTTGCAGTGCTTGGCTGAACTCCACATAACACAGTATTATGGAAAAATTATGTTTGTGATCCTGCATTTAGTAACAAAACAGGTGTCCCTCTCAGGGGCCACCCACACAATCCTGCTTATGTATTTATCGGGTTCACAGCTTTAGCCCTTGCTCCCCCAAAGACGCAGAGGAAATAGCATTACATTTCCACCAAACTGGCTTGGGTTTCACTGGCCCTGGTGCACAATGCTCCAGACACTCAAAGACAGGACCACGTGAGTGAGGCCATGTTAAAACGTTTTCTTAAAAGAATGATTTAAGAAAGCCCTTTGGGGAGGAGGTAGGTGGGAGTGAAAAGAAAAACAAAACAAAACACTATATGTGTTTTTTCAATAACATCCTGAGCTTATAACTCTGTGAAATATTGACCTTGAGCCATGAATAAAACTCACGTTGCAATGTGTCCTGGCTGGTGTGTGGAGGCAGAGACCTGCCTGTTCTGTCTTGTGCTTAGGATCAATCTCTCCTGGGAAGAGTTGCTTTTGAAATTCAAACTTCATGCCTGCCCCTGCCACCTCCTGAGCCCTAGTCTTCTGGTGACCACAGGTTAGCCCCATGGTGAAGGGCTGAGAATTCCCTCCAGAACCAGAACCCTTAAAAATCAGGCCCACTGGGTCAGTGGAGGTGCACAGGGACCCAAGGCAATTAGAACTCTCAGAAATTGCAGCTTAATAAACTGGTAGAGAGTGTTCCCCTGTACACACTGGAAGGAAATCTGAACTCAAGAAAGACCTGGGGGTGTCCTTCGGCCCAAGCCTCTCTGAGCGTGGTCTTTGAAAAAGTGTACTTGGGAGCTTGCTAAAAGGCAGATTTCTCACAGGCTCCAATTCAGTAGGCCTGAACCTGGAAGTCCAGATTTCCAAAGCTTCCAGGTGATCTGCATATATGCTAATTTCTAGACAGATGGGATCTGCACCTTGAGTCTGTGAGCTGGTGGGTGAACCGGAGGAGGGAGCGCAGAGCTGTTCTCTTGGTCAGTTCAGGGAGGGTGAGTGCGCGATTAAAGCTGACATCGTCTTACTTCCATCCGTCTGCAGAGTTGCCGGCTTTCCTTGGCAGAGGAGAGTCGGATCTCTGACCCCAAGCATTTTCTTCTGCCTATGGAAGGTGTGAGATGTGGGCATCTGGGAGACAGCAAGTTAACTCTGGAGACCGATGGCCACTTCTCCCCCAGACACACGTGCACTAGCTGTTAGGATGTGAATGTGAAATATCTCCCAAGGCTGGAGTTTCTGAATGCTTGGTACGCAGCTGGTGGCACTATTTGGGGACCTTATAGAAATAGGAGGTTGGCCTAGTTGAAGGAAGCAGGTTACTGGCCCATGCCATGGAAGGTTACACTGGGTCCTGAGCAACCTCTCCCTCCTTCTTCCCATGGGTTGTCCATCCCATATGAACAGTGTCTTCCATGACACACCCCTGTCAATGTTCTGTCCAAGCACCTGGGCACAAGTGACCATGGACTGAACCCCCTGAAACTGTACTTCATAAGAAATGTTTCCCCTTTCACATTTTCCATCAGGCATTTTGTCACAGCAGTGATTAGAGTAAGAATATACATACTTCTACAGAAATGTTGAAGGAGGCATGGACTTCCTCAAATATAAATGTAAGAACCTTTGCAAGGAAGACATTGTTCTCTAATTTGAACTCTAAGAACCTCCCAATGGTATGTTCTGGTGAAGAGAGAAACTAAAATGTGTAGTTTTGGTTAAAATATTGTATTTATTTATTTATCTGAGAGACAGAGGGAAAATGGGCACGTCAGGGCCTTCAGCCACTGCAAACGAACTCCAGATGCCTGCGCCCCTTTTGTGCCTCTGGCTTGCGTGGGTCCTGGAGAGTTGAACCAGGATCCTTTGGCTTTGCAGGCAAACGCCTTAACCACTAAGCCATCTCTCCAGCCCCTAAAATATGTAGTTTAAGAAAACAGTGGGTGGGTAGGAGTGACAAGTCTTGTAATGGGCTGGTAATTACCAAAGCTGTTCTATGAGGGTTCATTAAACTACTTTCTTTGGGGTGTACAATTAAAAACATTAAAAGAGGTTTTTAAAAACTAATTTAATCTACCCAGTTTACATTTGGTATCTGTTATCGAGGGAGTTGGGCTGGCAACTGAAAATCAAACTGGACCAACCATGAAGCAATGGCTGGCCATGGCATAGCGGTATACATTTTGTAGCGGTGAAAAGAAACTTCTAGGTTATTTAGAATTTATAACCAACTTTATTTTCAGTGAGTGCTTAGATCAGTTAAGTAATGCCACATAACATGTTATCTCAAAACCTATTGGCATGAAGAAATAAACTTTTTATTTTTTTACGTATGTGTGCGTGCGTGCATGTGTGTGTGTGTGTGTGCCCTTGCAGCTCCCCACTTGTTGCTCTCCTGTGCATCAGGTCTCCTGTGCAACAGCGGTTACAGGTGCTCATGTCAAAAGTCAGCTGTTTTCCATGGGAGATTTGAACTCGGGCAGTCTTGGGACCCCCCAGGCTCTTATGCTAGCACAGGAAGCACACCTAACTGCTGAGCCATCTCTCCAGCCTGCAGTAAGCTTTTATTCTGATCCCCAGATCTGTTGACAACCTGAGGCATGTTGTTGGCTTGATGTTTCATGCTGACCATAGCAGCTCCGACGATTTCAGCCACACCAGCGTGCGGCACACATCTCATCTGCCCGGGATTTCTGAGCTGCCAGGACACATTCTTCTCAGGAGAGGCTCGGCTTGCTTCATATTGCTAGCACGTGTTAGACAAAACAGGTCACTTGGCAGAATCCAGAGTCAAGGGGAAGTGTTCAGCCTTTGGAAGGAAGAACTACAGTCACGTGGTAGAATGAAGGAATACGGAATGGCCAATGATCTGTTCGCCATATGACTTTCCTTGATGTTTCACTTCTAATTAAAAAGTAGCTATCTCCCGTGGGTGTTGAAAGCCATTCAGGCTCCGATTGCAGGCAGAAGAGCCCATAGGAACCACTTTTCCCAACCCATATTCCCCCTGACTTCGGCTGCCCTTCGTTTTGGCAGGACTGGTTCCAACCCTGGCTCTCAAGTCTCCTAAAATTCCAGTGTCAGTGACGAGACAGTTACAATATATAAAATCCCAAAGGTCGTGGAATTGGATGCAGACATGTAAAGGCACGCTAATGGGGAGGGGGTGTATGTTCAACCCACCAGGTCTGTGCTTTCAGGAGGCTGTGCAAAGTCTGACCCTACCAAGGCCTGAAAGCTCCCTGTTCTGTCAGCAGAGGTGGTGGGAAATCTACTCTGCTCTCTGGCAAAGTGCTATTCCGTAGTGAGGTGGGGAAAGGACCCAAACTTTGAACCTCCAATTAAGGTGAATCCTTCCTTCCCCTCCCCTCCCCCCCCCCCCCCCCCTCCCTCCCTCCCCCCCTCCCTCCCCTCCCCTCCCCTCCCTTCCCTTCCCTTCCTCCCTCCTTCCCTTTCTCCTTCTCTTTCCTACAACTTTCCCCAGTTAATGAAATGGCTTTTAGTTACTAAGGAGCATATCCCCGATCTCCTGGAAGGTGGGTTTGCAGTGTAACAATTACCCCTTTTGTATTTGCTGTTACAACTTCCAAAGCGGATAAATGTTTACCTTTGGTTTAGATGGGGCACATGTCTGTGCTAAAGCGCAGACGTAATCACTCCTCTTCTCTAGTAGAGAAAACACAAGCTGCTTTCTTCTAGCATTTAGGCAAGACATGGCTCTGATTCCCCACCTCTTTCCAGGTCACCCTTTGCAGTATGATGTGGAGCAACAGGAGATAGGAGGAGAACTCTTGGATTGGGACTATTCTTGGAATGTTCTAGAAGAACAACAGGCCAGCTCCTAGTCTAAGACTAAAAATGCTTCTGCTGTCATTCAGAAACCTGCCCAAGCTGACTGATGTTAGACCCCCTGAACAGAGGTGGCTCATCCCAGCCAGCACCCAGATGACCATTTGCGCCTGGCTGAAATCAGCAAGCCTCCCAGAACAGAACTGTCCAGCTGGCCAGTGGAATTGGTGAAGAAGGGCTGGAGAGATGGCTCCGCAGTTAAAGGCACTTGTTTGCAATGCCTGCTGGCCCATGCTCAATTCCCCAGTACCCACATAAAGCCATATGCACAAAGCATCCATCTGCAAATGAAGTAGCGGGAGGCCCTGGGGCACCTATACTCTCTCTTCCTCTCTGCCTCTCTCTCTCTCTGTCTCTCAAATAAATAAATAAAAATATCTGAAAAGAATCAGTGATCAAATATAAATGCCACTTTAGAATTTGTGATAAGCAAGGGGCATGGGAGGACTGAGGGAATTGAGTGAAAACTGAATGTGTAGAACACAGGGAGTAATTTCCTCTTGGGAGGATTAGGTGGTATTGCAGCCCAGGCTAATGGAATGGACATGAATAAAGAGAAAATGGAATCGCTGACTTTAACATGTTCCTGGGTTGCTTACCAGTGATGTATTGTACTAACAGCAGACGAATCACCATGTTCCACAAATCGTCATCTCTATTAGTTACCTCTCCCGTTGCTGTGACCAAACACCTGACAAGAAGGGACTTAAAGGAGAAAGAGTTTATTTTGGCTATAGTTCAAGGGGATACAGTTTGTGATGGCAGAGAAAGCATTGTGGCAGGAGCATAGGAGAGCTGGTCATGTTGTGTCTGTGGTCAGGAAGAAAAGACACGAATGTTGCCTTTCTCCTTTCTTTTAAAATTTTTTTTGGCTTATTTTGTTTTTATTTATTTGAGAGTGACAGAGAGAGAAAGAGGCAGAGAAACAGAGACAGACAGATGGGGGGAAAGAGAGAGAGAGCACACCAGGGCCTCCAGCCACTGCAATTGAACTCCAGATGCATGCACCACCTTGTGTATCTGGTTTACGTGGGTACTGGGGAATCGAGCTTCAAACCAGGGTCCTTAGGCTTCATGGGCAAGTGCTTAACCGCAAAGCCATCTCTCTAGCCCCACCTCTCTCCTTTATCTCCAGTCCAAAACCCCGGCACATGGAATGGTGCTGTCCACATCTAGTATGAGTCTTCCCACCTCAACTAACCTCATCTTGAAACTCCCTCACAGACATGCCCAGAAATTTATCTCCAGAACCAGTCAAACTGAGATTAACCACCATCAGTCCATCTCTTGCCAACTTTAAATCCAAATCTATCACTTTTAAGCCATAACCTTCTACCTCGTGCCTCCATAGACTCATGGCTATCTCAAAATGCAAAATGCATTTAGTTCAGCTTCAAAAACCCCATAGTCTTAACAGTCCTAGCTGTGCAAAAGCCCAAAATCCAAACTCTCCTCCAAAGCAATTGCTTTATAGAGAACCTCATACAAGTAATAAATAAGTCACATATTTCCCATATACAATGGCACAGAGTAAACATACTCATTTCAAAAGTCAGGAATGGGGCAATGTTGCGGTCAGTTTTGAGTTGCCTCACAAAAACCAAAAGCACGTGGGAGGAAATGGTTTATTTTGGCTTACAGACTGGAGGGGAAGCTCCATGATGGCAGCGGAAAATGATGGCATGAGCAGAAGGTGGACATCACCTCCTGACCAACATCAGATGGACAATAGCATCAGGAGAGTGTGCCAAACACTGGCAAGAGGAAGCTGGCTATAACACCCATAAGCCTGCCTCCAACAAAACACTGCCTCCAGGAGATCCAACTCCCAAATTGCCACCAACTGAGGACCTAGCATTCAGAACACATAAGAAACTGAGGACCACCTGAATCAAACCACCACAGGCAATAACAAGAAAAATATCCCAGCAGAGCAAGATCGAAATCCAGCAAGGCAAATACCAAATCCTGTAGCTCCATGTTGCACAGCTGGGACTTTGTGATGGCTTCGGGAGACTTGATTCAACCCAAGCCTGCAGGTCTGCTGCCTGAAGCACTCAGAGCCTCTCTCTGAGACTAGCTCGATTCCAAGCCTGAAGCTTTCCTTAGTGGATGACGCCCAGTCAGGGAACACAACATCCTGGGAACTCCAATGCCACTTAGGGGTCACCTTCACAGCTTTGCTCAGTGGCCTCTCCTGTCTCCTTATAGAGACTCTGACTGGGTCACACATTACCTGGCCTCAGCAGTGGTCTGAAACCATGGCAGAAGACTCCTTCACCTTCCTTCTTATATCCTTCATGCTTGCAAAACTAGAGCCACATGGACAGTGCTTCCCGGTTTGGGTGCCAGCTCAGGATGGAGCCAGGCCCCTTAAGCCTCAGGTGTCTCTGCTTCTGTGTGCTGACCCTGAGGAGACACTTCGCTCAGAGACGCTTGTTTAGAGTTGGGACCCCTCAGTGGACGTCTCAGTTGGGGCTCTCTCCTTTCAAGTGGATTTGGATTTCACAAGACTGAACCTTCCATGGGTGGAGTCTTGCTCTTAGGGCACTTTCCTATGGTCCCAGGGCAGCACAAGAGATTTCTCTTTGTTGCTGCTAATCTCTTTTGTTGTTGTTTCTTTTTGTTTTGTTTTTCGAGGTAGGGTCTCACTCTAGTCCAGGCTGACCTGGAATTCATTATGTAGTCTCAGGGTGGCCTCGAATTCACAGTGATCCTCCTACCTCTGCCTCCCCAGTGCTGGGATTAAAGGTGTGCGCCACCACGCCTGGCCTTGTTGTTGTTTTATTCATGGTAAGGTCTCACTTTAGCCCAGGCTGATCTGACATTCACTGTGTAGTCCCAGGCTGGCCTTGAACTCATGGCAATCTTCCTACCTCTCCCACTTGGGTGCTGGGATTAAAGGCGTGTGCCACCACTCCCAGCAGTGCTGATCTCTTTAACCATTGCAGATGTTTTGACAGCTGCCTTATCTGTACCTTAAAACTTTCCCCTACCAAACTACATATTTAAAAAAAAATACCCTCTTCCCATCTCATTGCTCTTTTCAGTATAACCTGAATGCAAACGACGGCAGTGACCATGCCCAGTCTGGAGCTCTCCTGTCTTGACATTTATTCTGTTAAGCAAATTGAAGTCAGCCTCAGTCAAGTTCTCAGCGCAGAGACACAATTATTTGCCAGCAGATAATAGGAATTGCCTCTAGTCCTGTTCTCAGTGGAGTCCTTGTTCCCCGGTATAATCTTGTGAGCCAGACGCTAGTGTCCACATTTCTTTCATCATTCCACTTTTCCAAACTCCAAGCTATGTTTATAGCATTCTAGGGTTTTTCTAGCCCAAAGTTCCAAACCCTTCCACATTCCCCCACAAACCAGTTCCAACGGACTACAAACTGCATTGTTAGTTTGTCAAGCGACAACCCTATTCCCAGTGCAAAATTTCTTGATTAGTTACTTCTCTGGTTGCTGTGACCTTAAGGAGGGATGGGTTTATTTTGGTTTAAAGTTCAAGGGGATGAACTTCCAGACCTGTCAGTTATGGATGGGAGGCATGGGGTTCCATAATGGCAGGAGAAGGTGGCCTGCTCTCTCCACAGGGCCAAGGAGCAGCAGCCACAGCAAAACTACAGCCACAATCAATTCAAAATCAGGAAGTGGAAAAAAAATCAGGAAGCAGAGACAGATGGATTCTGTCTAAGAGCCCTGTACACTGGGATGGTGTCACTCACAGTTAGGGGGGAGGTCTTCCCACCTCAGTTAACCTAACCTAGAAGCCCCTCATAGACATGCAAACAAATTTATCTTCTTGGTGATTCTAGACCCAGTTAAGTTGAAAATAGAGGTTAACCACCATGTCATCCTGGGACACTCATGGGGCATTGGTGCTAGGACCCCTCATGGATGCTAAGTTCCATGGATGTTTAAGTCCTGCATATAAAATGAGGTAGTAGTTCCTCTAACTCATGCAACCCACCTGGATATTTGAAATCATCTCTCACTTCCGTGTGATTCTGTATGGTTTTCTGTTGCTATAATACAATACCCAAGGTTGGGTGTGGTGGTTTGATTCAGGTTTCCCCTTAAACTTAGGTGTTCTGGATGCCATGTCCCAGCTGATGACAACACGGGAATTAAAGCCTCCTGGAGGCCGAGTAGTGTTGGGGGCAGGCTCATGTGTGTTATAGGCAGCTTCTTGTTGCCAGTGTCTGGCCATTCTCCTGCTGTTGTTGTCCATCTGATGTTGGCCAGGAGGTGATGTTGACCCTCTGCTCATGCCATCATTTTCTCCTGCCATCATGGAGTGTCCCCTCGAGTCTGTAAATCAAAATAGACCCTTTTTTCCCCACAAGCTGTGCTTGATTGGGTGTTTTCTGCCAGCAATGCGAACCTGACTGCAGCAATAAAGTTGGTACTGAGAAGTGGGGTCATTACTGCTAGAAATCTGACCATGACTTTGGCCTCTTGGAACTGCTTTGCAGGAGAAATGTGGGTGAATTTGAAACCTTGGCCTAAGAGATGCCCTGCAGTGCTGTAAGTACAGCTTGATGGACTATTCTGGTCAGAGTTGAAAGACTTGAATGCAGTGAGAACTATGGACTGTGAGGTTTGGCTTGGGAGGGTGAGAAAGAGCTTTGCTTGGACTGAGCTAGAAGCAGTTTGTGTGAGAGGCTTGCTGCATTCTGCTTGCCTGTGTACTGAGAACTTGTGTAGGGCTTCATTGCATAGAGATGGACTGGTGTGAGCAGAGGGATATGGCACAGAAATGAAATCTTTGGGCTGAAACTTCTGCCTGGTCAGCTGCAATTGTTTGAGAGATTACAACCATTGATATTGGGTCAGCTGACCTGCACTGAGAATTCAGACTCTTGAAGGGGACTGAATGCTGAAGGAGGGTCCTGTTCTTCAATGTCTGCTTTATTTCCCCCTGGATTAACAAATTGGCACCCCACCTCATATTATGTAGTATAAGAAATGCAGGGAAGAGAGGGTCATTGAATTTGCAACAGAGTTTGTAATTTGGAAATGGCCATGGGCAGTGTGAAGCAGGCTTGTTGGATTACTGGCATGTAGACCCGATGGAATCATGAGGATGAACTTTGGTGACAGGGAGATGACAGGACTATGGGATGGTTGCCAAGGAGAGCTGCCCACACTGGATGAAGTGACTGTGAGAAGCTTAGATGAACGGGTGGAATTGGAACTCCAGAGACTTGTCACTGGTTAGAATTATCGGACTTGGAGACTCATCATTGGTTAGAGTTGTTGGACTTGGAGCTACAGAGTTTGATGTTTGCCCTGTTTGATTTAAATCTTGTATTGGTTGAATATTTCTTTGCTATACCCAGTGCCATCTTTGCAGTATGAGTGTTTATTCTGTGCCATTATGGTCTTTTTTCTTTTGTTTGTTTGTGGTATTGCAGCTAAGTTGAAAAACCTTGGACTATGGGGATGTTTGAACACCATTGGGATTGATAAAAATTAAAAAAAGAAGTTGGATGAATGCATTGTATTTTACATCATGGCTGGTTATCAGTTTATGGGGGTCAGGGGTGGAATGTGGTGGTTTGATTCAGGTGTCCCCCATAAACGTAGGTGTTCTGAAGCTAAGTCCCAGCTGATGACAATTTGGGAATTTAAGCCTCCTGGAGGCTGTGTATTGTTGGGATTATGGGTGTTATAGCCAGCTTCCTCTTGCCAGTGTTTGGCACACTCTCCTGCTGCTGTTGTCCATCTGATGTTGGCCAGGAGGTGATGGCCACCCCCACCCTCTGCTCATGTCATCATGGAGCTTCCCTTCCCCTTGAGTCTGTAAGACAAAATCAACCTTTCCCCCCACCCCCCACAAACTGCTCTTGATTGGATGATTTCTGCCAGCAATGCGAACCTGACTGCAACACTGGGTAACTTATAAGGACAGGGTTGTTTAGCTCATAGTTTAGGAGCTTCAAGAACAGCATGGTGCTGGCTCTGGGGAGACTCTCGTGGTAGTTGGTATCCCAGTGGGAGTGTGTATGAGAGATCACATGGTGAGACACAAAGCCGAAGAGTAACAAGGGGCCAGTCTCGCTTTTTTATGACAACTTTCTAACCATGAGACCACCTTGATATACCTCTCATGATCTAATGACATTCTTCTAGGCCCTGCCTCTTTTAAAAATTATTTATTTACAGCTGGACGTGGTGGCACACGCCTTTCATCCCAGAACTTGGGAGGCAGAGGTAAGAGGATCACCGTGAGTTCGAGGCCAATCTGGGACTGCATAGTGAATTTCAGGTCAGCCTAGGCTAGAGGGAGTCCCTACCTCAAAAAATCAAAAAAAAAATTTATTTATTTTTTTAAAATATTAAATAAATTTTTAAAATGTATTTGCAGAGAGAGAGATAAAGAAACACAGGAAGAGAATGGGCTTCTAGCCACTTCAAACAAACTCCAGACGCATGCACCACTTTGGGCACTTGGCTTTATGTTGGTACTGGAGAATCGAACTTGGGTCGTTAAGTTTTGTAGGCAAGCACCTTAACCACTGAGCAATCACTCCAGCCCTAGTCCTACCACCTCTACTACCACATATCAGGGACTAACTTTCTACACGTGATCCACTCACCATATCAAGTTTCTACACATGATCCCATGGGAATCAAACCTTAGCTAATGCCTAATAATGTCAAACTATATGCTATATATTATATTGTTTAGTAACACTTTGAGAAGGAGAAAAGGTCTGTAATATATCTTGAGTACAGATAAAGGTTTTTTAAATTATTTTTTTCATTGACAACTTCTATACTTACATACAAAAAACACATTATATTTCCTTCCCCTCCCCTCATTCCACTTTAGAACTCCAATCTCCATCATATCCCCTCCCTCTCTCCATTAGTCTCTCCTTTAATTTGATGCCATCATATTTTTCTTCTATTTTGAGGGTTTTGTGAAGGTATTGCTAGGCACTGCAATGTCATGGATATCAAGGCCAATTTCTGTCTAGGCAGCTGCATTGTAAGAAGTCATACCCTTCCTTTGGCTCTTCCATTCTCTCCACCCCCTCTTCCGCAATGGGCCCTGAGCCTTGGAGGGTGTGACAGAGGTGTTTCAGTGCTGGGCACTCCTCCATCCCTTGTTCTCAGCACTATGTTGCCTTTTGGGTCATCCCAGTGGTCATTGCCATCTGATTAGAGAAGCTTCTCTAACCAGAAGTGAGAGTAGCGTTAATATGTGAATATGAACATTAAGTGTAGTGCTTTCAGGGCAGCTTGGTGGGAATAATAAATACATTTAACCAGACAAGAGCCAGCTTTATACCCCTAAGGCTCATGACCTCACCTGCCATAGACTTTTGCTTAGGTTTTTCAGTACCAGGTATGTATTCCCTCCTGTAGAGAGGGCCTTCAGTCCAATTATGGAGCAGTTGGTTACCCCAAGAGTAGACATGCCACTATTGCACCCGTTCAGTCATTGGGCCTGTATGGCCAAACTTGAATATTCAGTGTCCACTGTTTTTACTGCTGATGACTTCTGTCTCCCATACGGCTGCATGGAGTGCAGCTTTTTCCAGCTTTCAGTTGGCTGGTCTACAGGGAGAAGGTTTTCTGCTCCACACCAGCTTGCTTTCTCAGTGACCTTGCCTCTTAGGCAAGAGATGTCTTCAGCAATAGGGTCTTACTATCTGTTTCTCAAGGGAAGCCAAGGGCTTTGGCAAAAGCCTTTAATGTTTTGGAGGCTTCCAGGACCTCCTTGGCCAACAACTCACTGGAAGGTATCCCATCCCAGGCATTGAAAATTTTCTAGTAACAGTCTATAGCTTCTAGATGTGCCATTATTCAAAAAAGTAGGTTTACATAAGTCTTATTCATACTTTCTTGAATTTAGATTGACCCTCCCCCTGCCCTTCTTTTATGCATTCTCTTCCCATAGCCTCACTTAGGCCATTCCCCTCCCTGTAATCTGTTCTTCTTCAATACAGACAAAGGGTTTTGATCTGAGATTTGTTGAATGGGAACAACAGCATTTTATAAATATTATAGCAGCAAGATTTCCACATAAATCAAATCTTTTTTTTTTTTTTTTTGAGGTAGGGTCTCACTCTACTAGCTCAGGATGACCTGGAATTCACTATGTAGTCTCAGGGTGGCCTCAAACTCTTGGCGATCCTCCTACCTCTGCCTCCCGAGTGCTGGAATTAAAGGTGTGCGCCACCACGCCTGGCTCAAATCTTTAAATAAATAAAACATGAAACATGGTGGAGGGCCAAACAAATGAGAGGAAGGGTGGTGATGGTGAAAAATTATTTATTTATTTGCTAGCAGAGAAAGAGAGAGAATATAAGCATGGCGGGGTCTCTTGCTGATGCAAATGAACTCCAGACACACGTGCTACTTTGTGCATCTGGCATTACATGGGTACTGGGGAATTGGTCCCAGGCCAGCAGGCCTTACAAGCAAGTGACTTTAATCACTGAGCAATCTCCCCATCCCCTGACTTCCTTTTGAGAGGGTAATTACCTGTCCTGCACCCTCTTCCCCTTCTCAGGCTGCCTAGAATAACTTGGTAGTAACATGTTACTTATATATTTAAGGCACTTCATATTTTCCAAGTGCTTTCAGTATTTCATCTCATTTTGTCTTAAACATATAAATGATTCAGTAGGAAAGAAACATAATTAAAATATATATATATATAATTTTATAGGCAGGGGTAATCGGGACATGAAAACTCCAGGGTGACCCCAGGAGTCCAGCAACTTACCTCTAGTCCACTTCCTGGATGACCCAACAGATGGGAGCATGTGTGTGAGTCTTGACTCAGCTCGTACAGTCCCTAACACCGCTCTCTGCAGAAGGAGCTGCAGAACGTGACTCAGAGCATCACAATCGTCCTGGAGCCGCCCCATTACTTCGCCAACTTGAAGCTTTTTGTTTTGATGCCTTAGAGTGAATGACAACAGGAGAGAGGGAGGAAGTTTGCTTTAAATACCACTGAGTCTCACGCACATAATCAGTTCCATGGGCCTGGGTTTCATTGATCTTTTCCATGAGCAGCGCTCAGGAAATTCCATTACTATTGATCCCCTCCAATTTTCATGCCACAATGATGTGCTTCCCCGTCCCCTTCAAGGGAAATGAATATGCCCTCTGACTTCTACACTCTGAATGGCTGTAATAATTGTGTGCATACTTATATACATATCTTTGTTGTCCCACAAGATTCTCAACGCACTTGAAATGGTTTGTGAATGTCTTTTCTAAATCCTCTCCAGACGTGTCAAGTAGAATACTGCAAATTAGATTTTCATTCTTTTTCTTCTTCTTTTTCCCCTCTGTTGGCAATTGGTTTTAATGTGCCAAGCATTTTGGATTATACAAAATATATGCCTATAGAAGAAGTGTTGTTCTCTTTCTTCTCCCACTCTGCTGAAGAGCTTTCATTTTAAGAAGTCAAATGCTTCCTGTGCTATTCATTGGCTTGATCCCAACATCATTCAAGCCTTTGTCTGGCCAGAAACATCACAGGAAGCTCCCTTCAGACCAGCAGCTTGTTCTCTGTCTCCTTCTTCCAAATGAAGCTGACACTTGGGAGTGTGTATGTCTGCTGCCTTTAGATCGGTGTTTGTGTCAGTTTATTTTTGCTCTAATATCAAAAGGTTTATGACCGAAAAATTATGAATGCTGACACTCTTGCGCTAAGTGGGTGCACTTGGATTACTCTCCTGCTTTGAAAACTCTCCTTCTCAACTCTAACCTTCACAGGCAACACGAGTCTTTTTAAAAACATTTTTAAATTATTTATTTATTTATTTCGTTGAAAGAGAGAGAGAAATATAAAGAGAGAGAGAGAGAGAGAGAGAGAGAGAGAGAGAGGGTGCTTCTAGCCACTACAAATGAACTCCAGACATATGCACCACCTTGTGCACCTGGCTTTACATGAGTACTGGAGAATCGAACCTGGATCCTTTGGCTTTGCAGGCAAGTGCCTTAATTGCTAAGCCATCTCTCCAGCCAAGAGTCCTTTTGTAACAAAAAGTTGTATTTATTTTTTGCAAGCAGAAAGAGAGAGAAAGAGAGCAAGAGCGAATGGGCCCATTAGGGCCTCTAGCAAATGAACTCCAGATTCATGCGCCACTTTGTTCATCTGGCTTTACGTGGGTACTTGGGAATCAAACTCAGGTCGTTAGGCCTCGTAGTCAAGCGCCTTAACTGCTGAGCCATCTCTCCAGTCTAAGATCCTTTTTAAAAGAGGGTCTAAGGGGCTAGGGAGATGGTTCAGTGGATAACAGTGCTTGCTACATGAGCTTGAAGGCCAGAATGCTCTGAGCTGAACCTCCAACTCCACATATAAAGGTAGACATGGTCACCCACGCCTGTGACCTCAGTTCTGTGGACTGTGGAGAATTGCTGATCAGAAGGGCTGATGGAAAACTCTAGCTGCAGGTTCAGTGAAGACTTCGTTTCAAGAAAACACATGGGTGAGTGATGTAGGACACCCAAACATTATCCTTTTATCTCCACATACCCATGAATGAGGTGTGTACCTCTGCACACATGAGCCTACACCACGCATACATTACACCACACACGGCTCCACACATACTACACTCATACATGCTACCCCCCCTTCACAAAAAAGAGGGTCTAGGGCTGGAGAGATGGCTTTGGCTGTTAAGGCACCTACTTGTCAAGCCTAAGAATGCTGGTTCCAATCTCCAGGGCTCACATTTAGCCAGATGCAAAAAGTGATGCAAGATGCAATGCCGCATTTGCCCACAAGGGGGCGAACGTGTCTGGAGTGGGTTCACAGCGGCTGAGAGGCCCTGGCATGCCCATTCTCTATCTCTCTTTCTCTCAAAAAAAAAAAAGAAAAGAGGGTCTAACTAGTGCTACCCCTTACAAAGCTATGCTTATGTGGTCAGCCTCAATCAGAGCGTGGGATTGATGGATGGTAACCTTGGCCACTATTAGGTTTCTGACACCTTTTTCTTGTAGAGAGAATTAAAACCAATTTGTAAAAAAAGTTTCTAAATAAAAGCTGGCGGTGTCAGACTGAAAGTACGTTTTCTGAGACATATCAAGGAAGCAAGGGTACTTCGTTACTTGAAGTTTTAAAAAGATAGTTGTTGATCATGGAGTTCGCTGGGGTCAGGAGATTGGCTCTGTGAGAAATTGCATTGATTTTGCAAACGGAAAAAAAAAAAACTGACATGACTTGTGATAACAGCCAATCTAAGCAGATACAGGAAGGTGTACATCATTTTTTCCTCTTTTGTGGATGCTCGCTCATGACTTTTCTTCATAATTAAGCAAAAAGAGAAGCAGTAGCTGTAGAATGTGGCCTGGGTCAAGGCCCTGCCTGTCTCGGAGGGTTTATTTTGACTGACAGATCCAGGGAGTCACTTCCATTACTTGGGGAAGGCATGGGGACAGGGAGTGGGAGGCCAGCTGGTCACGGTGCCTTCAGCAAGGAAGCAGAGGATAAAGAGAAATGTCACCTGGCTACGAAATCGCAAGGTCACCCCAGTGACCCACTTCCTTCAGGAAGGGTCCACCTTCTAAATGTTCCACAGCGCCACCAACTGGAAACCAAACACATGAGCCTGTGGGGGCATTTACATTCAAAGCACACCCTCAGGTGGGGGTGCAATGACTTGAAGTCTCATCTAAAGTTCCAGGCAGGATCTGTAGCCTTCATAGGAGTCTTGCTTCTGCGTCCTGTTTCTTTTCCTCTGGCTCTCCTTTGGGGCTGAGGTCTTGGGGTTCTGGTCAATGTCAATCCAGAAAGCAGCTTTTTTTTTCTTTTAAAAATATTTTTATTTTTATTTATTTATTTGAGAGAGGGAGAATGAAGGAGAGAGAAAGAAGCAGATAGAGAATGGGTGCTCAGGGCCTCCTCCATCCACTGCAAATGAACTCCAGATGCATGCGTCCCCTTGTGCATTTGGCTTATGTGGGTCCTGGGGAATTGAACCTAGGTCCTTTGGCCTCACAGGCAAATGCCTTAATGGCTAAGCCATCTCTCCAGCCCAGTAGCTTCTTCTTCTTCTTTTTTTTGGAGAGAGACACGCGGGGAGAGAGGAAGAGAGATAGAGATGGGCACGCCAGCAGCCTCTCAGCTGCTGCGAACGAAATCCAGATGCGTGCACTCCCTTGTGGTCAAGTGAGGCATTGCACCCTCACATCACTTTGCATCTGGCTAAATGTGGGACCTGGGGATTGGAACTGCTGGAGATTGGAACCAGTGTTCTTAGGTTTAGGAGGCAGGCGCCTTAACCGCTAAGCCATCTCTCCAACCTGATTCTTTTTTTTAAAAATATTTATTATTTATTAGAGAGAGAAAAGAGACAGATAAAGAGAGAACGGGTGCGCCAGGGCCTCCTGCTACTGAAAACGACCTCCAGACACAAGAACCACCTTGTGCATCTGGTATTACCTGGGGTCTGGGGAATCGAACTCTGTCCTTAGGTTTTACAGGCAAACGCCTTCACCGCTGAGCCATCTCTCCAGCCCTGAATGTAGCCTCTTATCCTGGAGATTAGGGTTAGGCCACAGCTATGCCAGGTTGCCCGCGACTTCCTGGAGGAAGCTAGCTATTCTTCTGAACCCGGAAATTGTGAGGGAGAAGAGAAACGGTCTAATTGGCAAAGTAAAATATTATGATTTCTGACATTTTAAACAAACTTCAGCACATCTTGTTGAGGGGATACCTTCCAATTCCTGAGCCCATGTCACTAAGCCTGGGTTCCAGGTTCCTGCAGGATTGCTCTCAGTGGCAGGAATTCTGCATAGCTTGCTCCAAGGCATCCCCCAAATGAAAGAGGGGTTCATGGAGGTGCTCGCCCTGCTCTGGCCAGAGACTGGGCTGTTGAGATTGCAAAAGCATGGACTAGGGTATCCTTAGTTTACGTCCCTCTACACAAGAGGCACGATCTTCTTTTCTTGTTTTGTTTTGTTTTTCAAGGTAGGGTTTCACTCTAGGCCAGGCAGACTGGGAATTTACTCAGTAGTCTCAGGGTGGCCTCGAACTCATGGCGATCCTCCTACCTCTGCCTCCCGAGTGCTGGGATTAAAGGCGTGCGCCACCACGCCCAGCTAGAGGCATGGTCTTCCTTTTTATGGGGCTGGGGGAGAGAGAGGCAGAGAGAGAGGAAGAGGAAGACAGATAGAGATCGGCACACCAGCAGCCTCTCAGCTGCTGTGAACAAAATCCAGATGCATGTGCCCCCTTGTGGTCAAGTGCAGCATTGCGCCCTTGTGTCACTTTGCATCTGGCTAAACGTGGGACCTGGAGATTGGAACCGCTGGAGATTGGAACCAGCGTTCTTAGGCTTAGGAGGCAGGCACCTTAACCGCTAAGCCATCTCTCCAGCTAGAGGCATGGTCTTCTAAAGTGATTAAATCATGCCACTGCCCTGCTTGCTTTCCTTCCCAGGTGACTTCCCATGAGCTGGGCACAAAGCCCAGATGTTTGATGCCTGTGTCACCCACGTGACCTTCCTTCCAGCCTCACGTGTTGTGTCCCACAGAATGTCAGACCCTGCAGTTCTCTTCCCTGTGGACATATTTACTTTCCCCTTGGGGCGTGGTGCTGCCTGGAATGTTCTAGCATCAAGATTTCTGCATATGTGGGTAGCTTGCTGCTTCTAGTCACAGCTGTCTTTGCTCACGTACTTCCCCTCTGTGAGGCTTCTCAGAAACGCCACCTGACCAGTCCCACCAGCTCTCCCAGCCCAGGGCTGTACTCAGAACATATCACCTCTCCTTTTTGTTCCCCCCAAGGCAAGGTCCTGCTCTCTAGGCCAGGTTGACCTGGAACTCACTATGGAGTCTCAGGCTGGCCTCAAACTCACAGGATGCCTCCTACCTCTGCCTCTCAGGTGCTGAGATCAAAGGTGTGCACCACCACACCTGGCTATACATCACCCCTTTAAATTTTCTTCATGGGACTTAGCAGTATCTAAAGTTACCTTGCCCATTTAATTGTTGATATCTGTTGTCTTTTCTCCAACCCTTTCTGGACAAATACAAGGAGAGCAGAGGGCCCCTTTTGACTTTTGCAAGTGTTCTCTGCAGTGGTTGTTGGTGGTGGTGGTGGGGGGAGATGGGGATAGCTCCTGTCACATAGGAGCACAGCCATCTAATTCCCTTTTTTAAAAAAGAAATATTTTATTTTTATTTATTTGAGAGAGAGAAAAAGGGAGAGAGAGAATGGGCACACCAGGGCCTCCAGCCACTGCAACGAACTCCAGACGTGTGCACGTCCTTGTGCATCTGGCTTACATGGGTCCTGGACAATCGAACGGGGATCCTTTGGCTTTGCAGGCAAATGCCTTAACCACTAAGCCATCTCTCCAGCCCCTAATTCACTTTTTTTAAAATTTTTTATTGTTTTTTATTTATTTTTTGGAGAGAGAGAGAGACAGACAGGGAGAGGAAGACAGATGGGTGTGCCAGCAGTCTCTCAGCTGCTGGGAACGAAATCCAGGTGTGTGCGCCCCCTTGTGGGCAAGTGCGGAATTGCGCCCTTGCCTCAATTTGCATCTGGATAAATGTGGGACCTGGAGATTAGAACCGCTGGAGATTGGAACCAGCATTCTTAGGCTTAGCAGGCAGGCGCCTTAACCCCTAAGCCATCTCTCCAGCCCCCTAATTCACTTTTTATTTGCTTTGACAAATACCTGAGACACAACTAACAGGGGGAAAGATTTATGTTGGCTCTTATTTCCATGGTCAGCAGGCTCTGCTGCTCGTGGGAGGCAGGAGAGTCATGACAGCAAGCATCTGTGGTAGAGCTCAGGAAGCAGAGCAAGGAGGAAGGGTCCAGGGACAAGGCGGAGCTCCTGAGAATGCGCTCCCAATGACCTGCTTCGCTCAATTGAGTCTCATCTCCTGAAGTTTCCACGAAGTCCCCAAATAGTGCCACCAGCCTGGGGACCAAGGCTCCAACACATGAGCCTGTTGTTTCATGCTCTTAATTGAACAACAGGGGACAAGAATGAATGAATAAATGAGTTAGCACTGCACTAGGCAATCAACACTGAGCAGAAGTTGACCCTGAAACTGACCAAGCTTCATGTGGTCAACAAGCATGGAGGAAACAGAAGAGCAAACGTACACTCCGTGCGCTGTCCCATGGTTAGTGCCACGAAGGAAAGTCTAGGGTGTGTGGTCCGGTCAGATGGAGCCACAGAGACGTTTCTGGTAAAGCAAGTGTAAGCAAATTACTTCACTATGCAACTTGGTATTCACTTGGCCGTTGGCCTGTTAAGAAGTTGCCATCTTGAGGGTTGGGGAGACGGCTCCGTGGAGAAAGGGGCTTGCTTGCAATGCCTGCTAGCCCAGGTTGGCCTTGGATGTGGCCCAGGGTTTGGATTCCCCAGTTCTCAAGTAAAGTCAGACGCACAAAGTGGTGCATGTGTCTGGAGTTTGTTTGCAGTGGCTGGAGGCTTTTTTTTTCTCTTTCTCCCCACTAAATAAATAGAAATATTTTAAAACAAAGTTAATACAGTGAGCAAAGGAAATGAAATGACCTTGAATGGCCCCACATAGCCGAGCGTCCCATGGCCATGGACTTGAGGCTCACCAGTGTTCTGCTCTCTGATGCTTTCATTTCCTCGTCTCTCTGCTGTTTGTCTTTGTAGAAGCATTCTAAAACCCTCCCCACCAAACCAGCTGAGGGTTTTCACCTGTATTTGCTTTTGCCCCACGAAAAGTTTCCAGCATTGCTGTAGTTTTAAGATGTCTTTTTGCCTCCTATTTTCATCTTTTTGTTAATGCCAAGCAGTCCCCAGCCAGGAGGCACATTTTTGTATTTCTTGAAATTCTGTGTCAACTTCAAGGGACATTTCTTCATTTAAATATGCTCCTTAAAAAGGTGGTGGCCAAAGTCACTTAAAGTTTGGCAATTTCCTTGACACTTCTTACATTTTTTTTCCCACTACACATTGGTAAATTCTCATTCTGTATATATCTGGAGTGCAAAGTAATCTTTTTTTTTTTTTTTTGGTTTTTCAAGGTAGGGTTTCTCTCTGGCTCAGGCTGACCTGGAATTCACTATGTAGTCTCAGGGTGGCCTCGAACTCTCAGTGATCCTCCTACCTCTGCCTCCCAAGTGCTGGGATTAAAGGCGTTCGCCACCACACCCGGCTCAAAGTAATCTTATGATTTATGAGTATAGTGTGGAATAATTAAAGATGGTAACACATGATCACCTCACCACTTTTTGTGCTAAGAACATTTAAGATGTACAATACTTTGATACTAATTGTATTCACCATATTAGGTGACAGATTAAAAAAAAACGACCTTTGTGTTTTTGTACCTTTTAAAAATTTATTTATTTATTAGAGACAGTGAGAGGGAAAGAGAGGGAGGGAGAGTGAGAGTGGGCATGCCAGGGCCTCTAGACACTGCAAATGAACTCCAGACATGTGCACCCTCTTGTGCATCTGGCTTACTTGGGATCTGGAGAATCAAACCGGGGTCCTTAGGCTTCGCAGGCATGTGCCTTAACTACTAGGCCATCTCTCCAGCCCCGTTTTTGTATCTTTTATCTGAGCTTTTGTATCCTTTCACCATCATCTCATATCCCTTCCTCCCAGTCTGTTTCCACCACCATTTCATCTTTCTCTGAGATCTTCATTGTGCCCACAGGGGTAGGTGAGAAGAGTCAGTATTGGTTTTCTGAGCTCAGCTTATCTCATTTAGCACAGTAACTCTCCAGCTACGTGCACGTGTCACAAATGGCAGCACCTCCTTCCTCCTTCACTTTGAGGATGAGTGGCACTCCACTGGTTCTGTGTGCCACTTTCACTGGATCTTTTCACTGGTTGACGGATGCCTACAGCGATACCATCTCTTGGGCATTGTGAATAATGCTACAGTGAACGTGGGAGCATTGCTCTTCAGCAAATTGACCTTAAATCTTTTGAGTGAGTGCTCAGACATGGGGTTGCTGGTCTTGTGATAACTGTTTTTAGGTTTTTGGGTGTCTCTGTCAGCTTCCTATAATGGCAGTGTTGGGGAAAGCAGGGAAGAAATTAGAGGGAAGACCCAGCTCAACGGCAGAGACAGGCTTTATTTGGGAACATCTGTCTATGACCGTGACCAGACATGTTCAGAACCCTCTCCCTTACAGACTAGGGGGCACTAATGGGGCTGTGGGGGACAGTGGAATTCCTTGGCTGCAGCACAATCCACTTTGCCTCAGGGCTTGGGCCACTACAGGAAACTGATTGTGAGGATGGGTGGTCTGGATCAACCAGGGATGTGATCATTGGGGGGTGGGGGGGTCACACTGGAAACAGAGGATAACAGTGAGATGACAGAGTCCAAAGATGGAGTCATTCTGGCTCTAACAGGCAGGACTTTTTTTTTTTTTAATGTTTATTATTAGTAGTGTTAGCAACATGTTTTGTGTAGACACATCTGTGTTGGCACCCTCTTTTCCCTCGTCCCCCATTCCATTGGGGATGCTCCTCAGTAGGGTTGTCTACCAATGGTGTATAAGTCACCTTATCTATGTCCTCACCAGCACTTATTACCTTTTGTCTTTTTTTTTTTTTTTTGAGAGAGACACAGAGAGGGACAGAGAGATAGGGAGAGGAAGACAGATAGAGATGGGCGCACCAGCAGCCTCTCAGCCACTGCGAACGAAATCCAGATGCGTGCACCCTCTTGTGGTCAAGTGCGGCATTGCGCCCTTGCGTCACTTTGCATCTGGCTAAACGTGGGACCTGGAGATTGGAACCACTGGAGATTGGAACCGGCGTTCTTAGGCTTAGCGGGCAGGTGCCTTAAGCACTAAGCCATCTCTCCAGCCCCCTTTTGTCTTTTTATAAGAGCCATTCTGGCAGGTACGAGACAATATCCCACTGAGATTTTAATTTTCATGTCCCTGGTAATTATGGACATTTGAATGGCTATGGAGCTTGCGTGTGTGCTAGCCATTCATGTCTTATTTTGAGAAGCATCTGTTTAGGTCTTTCAGCTATACTGGTTTTTGCCCGTGTAGTATGTGTGGTGGGGTGTGTGTGTGTGTGTGTGTAGGGTATATGCACATGTATTTGCAGGCATGAAGACACCATAGGAGGATGTTGGTTGTCCATCTCTTGTCACTCATCTATGTACTTCCTTGAGACACAGTCTCTCTCTCTCTTAAAGTGGAGCAGCAACAAAGCCCCAGACACTCTCCTCTAGGACCAGGGTTACAGACAGGAGTGGCCACACTCAGCTGTTTATGTGGGTTCTGGGGAATCAAACTCAGTTGGCCTCAGGCCCTCTCACACCTTCATGTTTGTGGCAAATGCCCTTACCTGCTGAGCCATCTCCCAAACCCTAGTCCCCCCCCCCTTTTTTTTTTGGTAGGGTCTCACTCTAGCTCAGGCTGACCTGGAATCCACTCTGTAGTCTCAGGGTGGCCTTGAATTCACGGCGCTCCTCCTACCTCTGCCTCCCTCCTGAGTGCTGGGATGAAAGGCGTGCGCTGCTCACGCCCGGCCCCTATTTCCCATTTTTAATGATTGTTTGGGTTTTGTTCAGTCACTTTTAAGTTATTTGAGCTCCATATATATTCTGTAAAAACTAACCCCGTATGTATATATAACTTAAAATAGTGTTTCCCAGTCTGCAGGTTGTCTCTGCATGTTGTTTTCTTTGCTTTACAGATTTTTTTTTTTTAGCACCCTTTGACCTTTTCTCAGAGAACAGTTGCGTTGAAAGCAGGAAAATTCAGAGGAACCTGAAGACATCAAAGCTATGTTAGGTGTTTGCTGTTCCTACGGAAATTCCATTGTTCCTCGCCTCATTCCGCCCTCATGGACGAGGCTTCTTTTCAGCTGCGTCTCCACATCAAGGTGAATGAAGCTTAGGGATGATCATTTCTGTCCTCGCTCTGTACATCTAAGGCAAGGACTTCCTGACCCAAATCACAGTTGAAAATGTTAGTCATCTTGACCAAAAGCTCATGTTCTAGCTGTAAGACCGGATGTCTAGGTTGTCCGTTTGTTTCCCACAGCACTGTTTGGTCAACTGACGCTCTCTAGTTGGGCCGAGGACAGGACCTGAGAGCCCTCTATCTGCGGCAAGTACCGAGCATCCAGGACCAGTGTGACAAGCCCTTGGGAGCCCAGTGCCCAGGGGGCCTCTTACATCACAAGAGGTGTCCTTCTTCGGTCCCTTTAGGGGCTGTGAGGTTATAGGAAAGGAGCTCACTCCTATCTGTTTAAAGTCTGTAACCTGTGAATAATTGCTTGAATACAAAGTTGATATTAATGTGAAAAAAAAAAACAATTTGGGGGTCTAAAGGTCAAACTTACAGGCAGCAGTTATCACTGGCCAAAGGCTCCCATTTGTGGGTAAGTATTCTTATGAGTCAAGATGAGAAAAGATTTGGGGTTGAACATTTTTCTGGAGGAAATCTTGTCAGTCAAGGTTGGTTCTTGCTTTAGGGAAAAACTAAAATGGAAAGAAAAACAAAAGAACAACACACTTATTGGAAATGAGAGCCTTTTGGACAGATGGATACAGTTTTTAAATTGTCTTTTTTTTTTTTTTGGTTTTTCAAGGTAGGGTCTCACTCTGGTCCAGGCTGACCTGGAATTCACTATGTAGTCTCAGGGTGGCCTCGATCTCATGGTGATCCTCCTACCTCTACTCACAAGTGCTGGGATTAAAGACGTGCGCCACCACACCCGGCTTTAGAAATGGTTTTTAACCCTTAACTTGGGTACTTTATAGTATTGATTTTATAAATTTTATTTTTATTTATTTGACAGAGAAAGAGAGAGAATGGGTGCACCAGGGCCTCCAGCCACTGCAAACGAACTCCAGACACATGCGCCCCCTTGTGCATTTGGCTAATGTGGGTCCTGGGGAACTGAACCTGGGTTCTTTTGGCTTTGCAGGCAAATGCCTTAACTGATAAGCCATCCCTCCAGCCTTGTACTGATTTTATAATGTCCTGTTAAGAATTAAGCATGTATTTTACCAAGAGATATAGTTAATATAATAGAATAAGAATCTTCCCTTGCTCTTCCAGTTTCTTGAGACCCAGAGCATATGAATTCTCTGTGAAAAGCCATGATATTCATTCTTTTTTTTTTTTTTGGTTTTGCAAGGTAGGGTCTCACTCTGGTCCAGGCTGACCTGGAATTCACTATGTAGTCTCAGGGTGGCCTCGAACTCTCGGCGATCCTCCTACCTCTGCCTCCCGAGTGCTGGGATTAAAGGCGTGCGCCACCACGCCCGGCCCATTCTTTAATTGTAAGCCAACTCATTTAGAAATATCTTGTATCAAGATGAAATTACAGGCATAGTACTAGGATCCGTCTTTCACCCTTTGTTTCAGAAATTTATAACATACTGTAAGTCAGGTATTTTAAATGGATTTTAAATTTTCCTCGGAACGTCTCCCATATGCTAGGTTTTGCAATATGTGTTTCTTGTTACAGATTCTTGGTGTGTTTTAGCTTTTGCTTGTTAAACTCACTTTCATGGCCCAAGGTCAAATGGTGTTGTTTCCTATTTTACTCAACAGAAACGTCAGTGGATTTCACTGTTTTTATAGCAAAAGGTTGGTTTCAATGAGGTGGAAGAGAACCTCTCTTCTAGTGGCTCTGTTTCTTAGTACACCCCCAGGCATTCCCATCTGTGGGAGATGATACACAACCCCGAGTTTGTACGCAGTGGCTTCTGACCAGAGCCGAGCTGGTTGTCCCGTGGTCTAGCCAGCACATGTGAGGCAGAAGACCAAGTGTTGCATTCTTTCAAAGACAGGCTTTGTTTCCTTGAGGATTGTGTAAGAAATTAAGATGTCTGGAGGTCATCGATAGTAATCAGAGGAGAAAATTGGACTCGAACAGGCTGCTTCCACTCAAGAAGGCTTTTTATTTTTTATTTTTGTTGAGGCAAGCCCAACAGACTGGCTTTTTTTTTTTTTTTTAATGAGAGAGAGCTAGAGCAGGAGAGAGAGATGGGGAGAGAATTGGCCCACCAGGGCCTCCAGCCACGTAATCGAACTCCATATGAGTGTACCACCTTGAGTGCTTGTGTCACCTTATGTATCTGGCTTATGTGGGATCTGGGGAGTCAAACATGGGTCCTTAACCACTAAGCCATCTCTCCATCCCCAGGGAGGCTTTTGAAAAAGATTATTTACAAATCTCCCAGCCCAGCTCTCCTTGAACTCTGTTTTACAGAGCTGGAGCAAAACTGTTAATTAAGCTGAACTCAGCCATTGGAAAGGAGAGGGGAGGGGGAAGGAAGAGGACGCATTCGAAAACCTGCTTAATTTGTTCCTTTCCTCTCTCTTTGTCCTCTTGGCTCTCATCTCACTTGCTAAGTCTGCAAATTAAGCAAATGGAGGTGAGTGGCCAAAATGGTAGCCACGTCTACTGCTCCAGTAACAAAGCTGTGAGACTTAGACGGCCATTTTTCCCCTTGGATCCTGGATGTCCAGAGTCACATCCTATTAGCTCAGCCGCACATGCACAATAATAACCATAAGCCCAGAAATGTGCTGCGGAATTTTCTCCAGCTCTCTTAACGAGCTTTGCACAGCTCCTCTGTCAAGGAGAGTGGGGAATGTGTAATTTCAAACACATTTTTAATAGTTTCTCTTGGCTCTCTCCGGAAAAGAGGGAGGCATGCTGACGCGGCTCTAGGAGAGGCAGCGACTTTACAAGAGTAATGTTAAACAAATCACCCAGGTGCTGGTGGCACTTGGAGAGCCCAGGAGCCGCCTGGGAAGCCAGGGCACCCCAGCAGCGAGGAGCACTGGAGATTAAGGGCAGCTCTGAAAGGCACACGTGAGTGACATGTGGTGGGTACCAGTGAAGGCAAACAGCTTCGATGCCTTGCCTGCCGCATTCTCAGTGCCATCTTCTTTTCAAAGACCTTCCCCCGCCCTTCTAATTGAGCCAGATTTTGGAACCCAGAGGAAAGAGGAAGCGAGCTATAGCAGGTGGCAGGCCATCAATGCCCACTCTTGGTTGGCAGCCATAGCAGGGGAGGTGCTTGGCATATGTCAACCTCTTACACCCATGTAGAAGATTCAGCTATGGAGACCAGAAGTTGTATGCCATCTCGGTTTGTCTTGTCAACGATCCCCACAAAACACTTCTCCCAAAAGAAAGGAGCAACTGGCTAAAAAGCTTACACTCAGGATAAAAGAACACATGAAACGGAAACTCTGCACTCTCTCCATTTCCATACCAGCTATTTATAAGTCCTCGATTACATTTTCTTACCTCAAAATCAGACTCCCAGTAAAATAATGGATTGGAATATTTGAAATTGGGTTTAGTTTGAAAACCACGTCATTGTGGTCGGTGTAATGTAGGTTTAACTGAAGCAATTGTGATTTCCAAATTAGCAAATGCCACCTTTATTGAAAAATAATTCTGATTGTTTTCCCCTAATAACTGATCATAAAAGAAGTTATTACAGTGTTTTATGTATCTGTAGAGAAGAGTAAAGTCAGTGATCACTGAGGCACTAGGGGCCAAGTGTGGTGGCGCACGCCTTTAATCCCAGCACTCGGGAGAGGTAGGAGGATTGCTGAGAGGTCAAGGCCACCCTGAGACTAATTCCAGGTCAGCCTGAGACAGAGTGAGACCTTACCTCGAAAAACCAAAAAAAAAAAAAAAAAGAAAAAGCACTAGGGAATCCCAAGTCCCTCATGACAGGTGACAAGACCACGTCCAAAAATGACAAAAATCTATGGCTGAGACACTTTGGTCCCCGCAGTGAATCCTGCATTATTTCTCCCACATTCTGCCACCCATTCCGTCTGCTTCCTCCTGGGCAGGCTGGTTGTGCCGTGAGGGATCCCTGCTCTAGCTGTGGACTCTCCTCCATCCAGTTTCCAGTGGAAATCATCAGTGCACTTCTCTAGAAGCCATGCGGCCCGAGAGGAATTCTCAGAAGGAAAATGCTAAGTGGAGTCTGGCTTCCAGACAAGTAGGCTAATCGTGGTGAGCGGCTGGCTGAGGCTCTCTGTCGTCCCACCCCTCCAGCTCCCCCAACCCCCTGACCTTGTCCTCTCAGGCTCCTTCCGATGATCATCTAGTTCTTTCCTGACAAAAACATCTGGTTGTTTCAAAAAGTGAAATTTTCATGCATTTCAGCTTCATGCAGGAATGTGGAGAAGCTGTTCTGAAAAAACACAGCTTCCTCCTGGTGCCAAACAGTTGGGCTGGAATGAGCAACTGTTCTTATAAATCTCCTCGATACCTTCTTCAACAGCTCTGGAAGGTACCGAGTAGATAGAAGGTTTCATGAGACCAATCAGACTGCCTGCATCTGACCTGCCCAGAGGAACCCTGGGCTTTAGATCATGGAAACCATCCCTTTCACCTCCCTTTTCCAGAACTCTCAAACCACTTCTGGGATATTTGGCAGACAAGATCAGGGTTCTGTGCGTTCACAACAAATTCTTTTGTGTCCTTAAGTGGAGAGAGATTTTATGACATGGCAGAACAACTGCTTGTTCTAAGAGTGATTCATCAGCAACGCAGCAACCCAGTAGTGTATGTCCTGGCCAAGATAGAAGGAAAGGGAGTTTAAAAATGACCTGCATGCTGGGCGTCGTGGCGCGCGCCTTTAATCCCAGCACTCAGGAGGCAGAGGTAGGAGGATTGCCGTGAGTTTGAGGCCACCCTGAGACTACATAGCAAACTCTAGGTTGGCCTGGGCTAGAGTGAAACCCTACCTTAAAAACAAAAACAAAACAAAACAACAACACAAACAGGAAAAAAAAAAAAAAAAAAAAAGACCTGGAGGCTGAAGCGAGGCTGTATGGTTAGGTCCACTTCCTGCACAAGCACGAGGGCCCGAGGGAGACCCGAGACTACCAGAGTTCAAATCTCCAGATCCCATGTAAAACATCTGGGTGGGGCCACTGGCAAGTGCAACCCTAGTAAGGGGTGTGGGGGGGTGCGGGGCGGAGCCGAGACCCAAGAATCAACCAAGCCCTTCACGATCCAGTGCCAAGAGACTCGGGCTCAAAAGCAAGACCAGGCTGAAGAGCCATGGAGAGGGCCACCGCAGGCAAGCGACCTCCACCCCAGGCAATGCATGGGGCACCACAAGGGCACAGATGCGTGCGTGCATACTACACACACACCCCAAAACAAAACAAAAACAAAAACAAACAAAAAACCTGGAATCAAAATGCTGAGAGGAAGCTTGGAAGTCACTCAGGACGTGAACGGGACTGATTGCTGTCCAGTATCTCAGACCCTTATTGTCCTCATCCAAAGAGTGGCCCCCGCCTCCAGATTCTGAAAATGTTCTGATACCTCACTTCTTTTTTTGCCCCCTCACTAATCACTTCCTGGGGATATGCGTTCCTCAAGCTTGTCTGCTGTAGTTCCAAATGCTTCAGATACGGTGTGCGCTCTTTCTCTCCCCCCTCCCTCTTTCTCTCCCTCCCCCCTTTGATCTTGCCACCACTAAGTTTCTTACTTCACTGGGCAGCCCGTGTCCTTGTTAAGCAACTGTCCCTGCCAGCAAGTTCTTGAACAAATCTGTTTTCATTTTTTATTTTTTCTTTCTGACTTTCAAAAACAACTTTCTCTTTGTCTTGCTAGACAAATCCAACTTTTCTCAGTCATTTCTCCTGCGTCTCAGAACTTTTGTCATTCATTGCATTCTAGCTTTTGTCACCCGTGATCTTTTTATATGAATTTATCCCAACCTGAGTAGCCTTTATCCGGTTCATGTGTGACTTATGGAATATTAGACATTAAGGCCATTAAGGTTCATTCTAAGGATTTCAGCCAGTATATGAGGCTTTCAATAGCATACAGCATCTTGCACCTGTGTTCTTGAAAACTGGCTAATCTCTCTACTTCTTTTTTTCTTTTTCTTTTCTTTTCTTTCTTTCTTTCTTTTTTTTTTTTTTTGGGGGCTTCGAGCTAGGGTCTCACTTTGGTTAAGGCTGACCTGGAATTAACTATGTAGTCTCAGGGTGGCCTCAAACTCACAACAATCCTCCTGCCTCTGCCTCCTGAGTGCACTCCCGGCTACTCCATTTCTTCCTTGTGGATTCTCAGCCTTTTCTGTCTTCAGAGGAGTCACTAATAGGAAAGTCAAACTTCACAAACGACTGCCGAAGGTGGATATGACGCCACTAGTCATTCTTGAAACTCAGCCTCCATTTTACGACGCTTTCTGTTGTGGTTTGAGTGTGAAATGTCTCCCAGGCTCATATGTTTGAACATTTGTTTCCCAGCTAGCAGCGCTATTTGGGAAGGTTGCAAAACCTCTGGGAAGTGGAGCTTTTGGGGCAGAAGTGGGTCACTGGGAGAGGTCTTGGGGTTCAAGAGCCCGGCCCCACTTCCTGTCCTGGGCTACTGGATGACCGCAGATGGACACTTCACACTTCTGTAGTCATGCCTTCCCCACCACACTGGGCTGTATCCTTTTTTGTAAAATATTTTTATTTATTTATTTATTTATTTATTTATTTATTTATTTATTTGACAGAGAAAGGGGAGAGAGAGAGAGAAAAAAAAAATGGGCGTGCTAGGGCCTCCAGCCACTGCAAACGAACCCCGGATGCATGCGCCCCCTTGTACATCTGGCTAATGTGGAGCCTGGAGAATTGAACCGGGTCCTTTGGCTTTGCAGGCAAACGCCTTAAGCCCCTACCCATATTTTATAACATATTGGTTTCTTCTTGTGGTTGTGATAAAATATCAGACAAAAGCAACTTAAGGGGGCAAGAACTTATTTCTGGTTTACAATTTAAAAAGCGATACAGTCCGGGGCTAGAGGGATGGCTTAGCGGTTAAGGCGTTTGCCTACAAAACCAAAGGAGCCGGTTTAATTCTCCAGGATCCACATTAGCCAGATGCACAAGGGGGTGCACGCATCTGGGGTTCGTTTGCAGTGGCTGGAGGCCCTGGCACGCCCATTCTCTCTCTCTCTCTCTCCCTCTTTCGCTGTCAAATAAGTAAATAAATAAAATATTAAACTATGGATAGATGTTTTGCTAAAATCGTTGAAATCATGTCTAGTGTGATTTCCTTACCTATCCACATGGTGACGATGTCAGACATGGAGCCGAATGTGGTGTCTGAACTGACCTATCATGGCTGCACGCAGAGCAGTTTTCTTTTCTAAGTGGAAATGAACGTCTCCTGAACGTTTGTTGCTGGCATCCTCCCCGGCTGCCCGTCAGAGCCTCTTTCATCTTGGTAAGGTCCCAGGAAACTTTTTGTTGACCATCAAAGAATTTATTTATCTGTTGGCTGTTCTCAAAGATAACGCCTCCATTTCAGTGCTAGTTCTCTGTATGTTAACCCAAAAGAGCGAGTAAAGGAAGTTTGTGGGCTACAGTTACTAGTGTCATCTTGCCTCGCCTGCCTCCTGGGGCAGTGGCTTCCTCTGCAAAATTGACACTGCCAGCCGGGCAAGGGCTCTTCCACTGAGCTCCACCTGACATTTTCTTCCTCCTCTCCACAGTTGACACCCTGAGCTTTCCACCCATGGTTAACCCTACACTCCAGTGCAGGCACACCTGCCACCAGAGGGTGTGGTCACTGTGTTCAGACCTTGCTGCTTTTAGCCAGTACTGAAAATGGCCTCAGAGTCTCAGGGAGAACCGAGGGCAGGAAGGCATGGGAAGAGATTAGCTGGTGACACCAAGTTACAGTTGGATAGGAGAAAGGCTTGGGGGTGTACCACTGCACAGAGAGAGTGACATAGTAACAGATGTCACAGTCCATTAAAAAAAATGCAACAACAGGGCTGGAGAGACTGCCCAGTGGTGGCTTGCAAAGCCTGCTTCTTTGAGTTCAAGTCTCCAGTACTTACATAAAGCCAGATACACAAAGTAGCACATGTGTCGAGTTCGTTTGCAGCAGCTAGAGGCCCTGATCTGCCCATATTCTCTCTCTCTTTTCTCTCTCTCTCAAATAAAGACAAAGATTTTAAGAATGCAACAATGAGGGATTTGAACATCATTACCACAAAGGCATTGTAAATACTTGGGTAGATAAATCTATTCTAATTTGAGCATTTCACATGTATTAAAATGTCATGTTACCCCATTATTTTGAAAAATTTTTATATTAGAAGAAAGAAGAAAGGAAGGGAGGGAGGGAGGAAGGAAGGAAGGAAGGAAAAAAGGAAGGAAGGAAGGAAAGAAGGAAGGAAGGGAGAAAATGACTTCAAGGGATTTTTACCTTCAAAGCTACTTATTTATTTAAAGTATGCTGAATCAAGTTAGACTAGTGGGACTTTAAAAACGTCCACCTCCTCTTTTCCTTATGTCCTTTCCCAGCATGCCTCTTGTCAGCACCAAGCAAAGGCTCATTATTCATTCATTCAGCAGAGCCTTTGAGGCCCTACTGTGTGCCAGTCTGACACAAGCACATGGAAACCAGAGGGGGAAAACACAGATGGTATTTCTGCCCTGGGTGACGCTTGTACAACTAGGATGATGGGATTTACACACATCAGAAACAACAGTGTGCAGTGGGGTCATGGGAAAAGCAGAGGATAACTCAGGCTGGAGGTCAGAGCGATGGATGTGGCAGGTGACAAGGGAAAGGCAGTCACCCGAAGGCACCAGTGACTGGACACCAGAGTTAGTCCCTGGATGCTCTTTTGAATGGTCCCAAGGTCCAGGATTCTGTCTGCACTCCAGGATATATTCACACACTGGGCTGCCTCAGCCTGTGTTTATCTACAGAACATTTACCTAACTGTGGGCTCCTTTTCGTTTTGTACGGACGACGTCTGTAGCATTTCCATCCTGCTGCGGGAGCTGCCAGCTCTGCCCACGAAGTTTCCCCTTCCGCTTCAAAACACCAGCTATGCCCAGAAGGCCTGAAGTCGCCTGCTATAATTAGAATTTCTGGCTTTTCTCCCAAGGACACTGGATGTAACACGCTGGGCTGAGAAGTGTGTTTTTGATGACCATTACCAAGGCTTTATTAATGTGGTCAGCAGATCAATGCTGTGCGCTGTGCTCCCTCTGCTTCTGGAGGGTCTTGTGTCTTGGCCTCGCCCGGCCTGGCTGCAGAGGCCCAGGACCCTCCAAACCCAGAGAGCCTGGAGGAAAGAAGGTGAAGGGCTGCTGATGAGAGAAATTTGCTCAGGCTGGTCCTGTTGGGCTCCCTCCTGCTTGGGGAGAAGGCGCTGTGTCCTCAGGACCCAGCATCCCGGCCCCTTGTCTTTCCCCCTGACCCAGGCCCTACTGAGCAAGGGTCTTCTCCTCCCCTTCCTTCTCCCTTGTCTTCTTCCACTTATTTTTTTTCCTTTGAAATGGGGTCCCACTATATAACCAAGCCTAAAAGTTCTAATGCTCTGGAGGAACTTAGAAACTGTGACACTTGACCTGAGAGTGTAACTCACAAAGTATTAGGATGGTGATAATTACTGGTTTTTTTCAATTGTTTTTCTGGTCATTGTCTCTTCTTATAACCCAGACTGTCCTCAAATTCACAATCCTCCTGCCTCAGCCTCCCAAGTGCTGGGACTGTAAGTGTAATCCGCCCTGCCTGGTTAATGGACAAGGCATACTTTGTTCACTATGGCTAGATGGCCACTCTGTCATCTGCCAGGCGTCCTGTCCCCTATTTCCTCATTCCAGGCCACCCCAGGACCTGAGCCTCCAGAAGTGCCCGGCTGACAGCAGCGAGACTGTGCAGAGTTTCAGCCCGAGCGCCAGGGGACACATCTGCCAACGTGGAAACTTTCCCGTTTGCATTCTCCCTAAACATTTGACAAGAATTAAAATTTCCCCCACGGGCACCAATTTCACATATTGAAACCAAACTTTTTTCCTTCTTATAGTCTCTCCCTGTCCCAGTCTCGGATTCAAAGCAATGACTTCCTCTGAAGTAAAGCCACTTGTGCTCCCCAGCGTGGTAAAACGCTGCCTTGCCCCGGTTTAAATTAGGGGGCTGCTGCGCCGGCAGAATCTGTGTTTACTGTTCTGAATGTGTTTCAGACCTGTCACAAGTCATATCCTACTGTGGCACCCGGGGCCTGGCCAAGGCAAAACTTGTTTTCTCTGGAAAAATAATAAAACGTGGAGCCGGGTGCTTTTAAAATGGCTTCTGTTTCACAATTGAAGCTGAGCTTTCGGTGAGGAGGTGGTTACCCACGAGAGGTTCAAGCTGGAAGAAAGGGGTCGAGAGACAGGGGACAGGGAAGGACACAGAGAAGACCACTTTACGAGGTATGCAGTGTCCTCACCCCTCGTTGACTGAGGTCGTCTGGCCCTCAACTGTTCCTCAAAGTCTGACAGCATGGCACTCCCAAGCCATGGCAGCATCTAGGCTGCTAACAGAGAAGCAGTCTGGCCCCTGCCTGGGAGGCCCCTGGGGCAGGTCAAGGGCCTCCCTTTGTCCAGTACAGGGGCCAGCATGGACAAACACACGTCGATCATGAAGCCCAGCTGTCGCTGAATGTCAGCAGCTGGTGTCATTTTAAAGACTCAGGGAGGGCTCTGGCACATCCCAGGCATTTTGAGGCAAGTCAGCCTTCAGGAAAAAGAACTGGAAATGAGGGGCCTGGGCTGGGGAAAGGAGGGCCCCAGGTGGACTGAGCACAGATCATAGCCATCAATATGCATGTCTGGTCATGTGGGTTTTTAAGCGGCATGCTGATGTGCACACACACACACACACACACACACACACACACACACGGTAGATTGTAGTGTGTGTGTGTGAGAGACCATCTCCAAAAGAATTGTGAGCCCAAAGACACATCTGAAATTTTCATTGGAAACACATGCACCATTAACAAAAATGAAAGTGTCTCTTAGAAGCGTTAAACGTGCACCTCAGCAACGAGGAAGAGGAAGCTGGCTCGTTTCTATGTACTCACCATCTTGATGCCTTGGCAGTAGTAGGCGTCTAGAAGCTTTGCAGACACACTCAGTCCTGTGGAGGCCAGAGGGAGGATGGACAGAAGGGCTTTAAAAAAATATTTTTATTTATTTATTTGAGAGAAAGTAAGAGGGAGAAAGAGAGAGAGAGAGGAGGGAGAGAGAGAGAGAGAGAGAATGGGCATGCCAGGGCCTCCAGCCACTGCAAACGAGCTCCGGATACATGCACCCCCTTGTGCATCTGGCTTACTTGGGTCCTGGAGAATTGAATCAGGATCCTTTGGCTTTGCAGGCAAATGCCTTAACTGCTGAGCCATCTCTCCAGCCCAGATGGGCTTTGTGAGTGCTCACTTATCCTGTTTGGAAAAGGGATTTACTCATTTTATCTTTAACTGTGCTATGTGATATGATATACATACGGAGAATTTCTCGAATGGAGTGCACTCATGAACTCAGCATCCATGTCACAGAAAAAGAGCGTCTGAGCCGTGTCACTCATGTCTGCTTGCAGGCACAACTCTCTCACCCTTGTTTACTGCACGTTCTTGTCAGTCAATAAAAATGATGATTTTTCTTATGCTAGAAATCTAGAGCAAAGTTGTATGCCAGCTTGTACAAGGTGCCTATCCATTCTCCCAGTATGCTCCCATGATGCACCTGCACCATCCATCAGGATGTGTAAAGTGCCTGTATCTTCTCCCCAGGGATGCTCCCATGCTGCACCTGCATCTTCCTCAGGCTTGCGGATGTCACCCAGTCTTCTGAGTACAGGTCACATACCATCTTCCCAACTCTCTCAACCTCTTCTCTCCACATTCTAGTGGCACTTGGAGTTCGTTAATTTGCTCACATGTATGGAAGGATCTCAGCTCTGAAGGAAACTGGCACTGTAGGGGGCACAGGGGGAAATAAGCCAAATCAATACAGCATACAGGAATGCCCTCAAAGGGGCCCCTTAACTTCATCTGAAGAAGGCAGGGATGGCTTCTGGAGGTAAGAAGAGCCTAAGCAGAGAACAACTGACTCCCTGGAGCTGTGTCCGCAGAGGGTGAATGGAGGAAAATGGAATTCAAAGCAGTAGAAAAAATAGGAATGGGATATGCATTAGTTAGTGTTTTGTTGCTGTAGCAAAAGATGGGAGATAATCAACTTATAAGGAGGAAAGGTTTGCTTTGGATTATAGTTCAGATGTCTCGGTCCGTGGTGTTTGGGCTTTGAGACACAATATCATAGTGGGGAGTCCATGGCAGAGCAAAGCTGCCTACCTCATGGAAGCTAGGAAGGAAGGAGAAAGAGAGAGGAAGAGAGAGAGAGAGGAATAAAGAGCGAGAAAGAGAGAAGAGAGGAGAGGAAAAGTGAAGAGAGGGAGAAGAGTGAGAAGAGAGACAAGACAGAGAGAGAGAGAGAGCAAGAATTCAACACCCCTTCATGCATGTGTCGCCAAATGGCTTAACTTTCTTCCATTAGTTTTCATTTCCTAAAAGTTCCACCATTTCCCAATCCAACCATGGATTGGGAACCAAGAATGCAGCATGACACGTTTAAGGGACCATCAGACATTCAAACCACAGCTGAGTGGAGGTGAGGCTCCCGATAGCTGGGATGGAACCAAGGTGCACTGTCCACTTATGCTTGAGGACCTCTCGACCCCTCTGGATATTTTGCCTCTCTCCCCTCCTTCATTGTCAAATTGTGATTTTTTTTTTTTTTTGATACGTTACCTCATTCAATCCATGTCAACAATTCTGAACTTAATACGCACGGCCCAAGGAACCGAGGCAGTGCTTTGAAAAGGGAAGACAGACTGTCACATGCAGGGAGACTGTCTTGGCCATAGTCGGCAAATGTTTTGTAAAAGCAACACCAGCCGCAAGAGAGACTTCGGGAGGCTATTGAACGAATGCCAGGTGGAGCCGGTGGTCAGTGAAGATACCGACAGTGATTGGTAGATTTGGGGTGCAGGAGAGACACCAAAAGGCCAGACTCCCCAGCGCTGGACAATTTCATTGATTGCATTGTTTCACCAAGCTATGTGCTGCCTTCTGGGATTTCAACCTGGGATTCCGCTCACAGCTTGGCTGGTTCTGGGAACACAGGACCCATCAAAAGCTGGAAGAGGAGGCTCCTGAGAGCAGCTGACCCTCTTTGGAATGCTGAGATTCCTGTGCAGCAAGCCAGCAAAAGGGGCTAGGTTGGAACCTGGGTCAGGACTGGGGTAGGAAGCTCTGGTTTGGGATGGTACAAACGAACATGGCAATGGGAGCAATCGTGTTCTCTGCTCAGACATTGCCTTTGCACTAGGAGGCGGGTTTACATCCTATAGGGTTGAGGAATGTCACAGGCTTGTGAATTACATCTTTACAAATGTTTTATCAACACCTCTAAGGCAGAACAAACTGCAGTCACTGCCACATGTGTTTCCCATGTGTGTTGCAACTGTAGAAAGTAACCAAACAATTTGGTATTGAACTTGTCAGAATATAATCAAAAATTCTGCTAATGACTTCAGCATGAATCCTACCAACCTTCTCCCTGGACTCTCAGAAGCAGGGCCAGCAGTGAGCACAGAAACCAGTCACACGGCTTGTTCGTGTTTCTTGGACAACTGCACAAGCTTATCTTTCAGTGCAAGGTTTTCTCATTTTTGGACCCTTTGTCCCCAGAACAGTCACCATTATTAATTTTATTAAGAGTATAGTGCCAGGGCAAGGACCCTACAAAGAAATTCCTGACATGGGGTGGACATTCATTTTGGAGGAAGGGCTGGGGTTGCCAGAAAGTTAAACTCTAGCCAATGGATTGATTTTTCTAGGCAGTAGTTTCCTTGCCTAAAATCACAGCAAGCAGATCTGCCAGAGATACAATTGTGATCTAGCAGCACTGTTTTATCTCCAAGGATCATGTAACAAATACAATAAATGGGGGACTTAAAGGAGTTCTGAGCTCAGAAAGAAAAATTAAGAGGTTTCTAACACTGAAAAATGAAAACACTGGGCTAGAGAGAAGGATGGCTCATGAGTTGAGGCACTTGCCTGCAAAGCCCAAGGACCCAGGTTTGATTCCTCAGTAAAACCCATAAAACCAGATGCGCCAGGTGGTGTCTGAAGTTCATTTTCAGTGTCTGGAGGCCCTGGCACCCCATTCTGTCTTTCTATCTGCCTCTTTCTCTTTCTCTCTCAAATCAATAAATAAAATTTAAAAATAAGAACATTATTTCTCTTTGATATTTCTCGTGTATAATTTCAGCTTCCCTAGGAACCTGCATGGTTGGGGGCTGAATGAAAGCATTGGGAAAAGAAACTAAGTTCTCAAATGGAGAGAATGCATAATTACTTATGTGCATAGTGGAGTACCACGATGGGAAGCCTGAATGTTTAGATTGGGTTTTTAAATGAAATACGGTAAGCCCCATTTACTATTCAGAAATCCTAATTTATAAAACAGATATCTTTTGTTATTGTTGTTAGTAGGCAGAGGAGGTGGAAATGGAGTGGGATAAGAGTTTATTCATGTTGCAGAAAAATTCCTTTGCTTTGTAAAATATATTCACTGTAAGTTTCCTCTAAATAACAGCTCGACTGCTGCATTTAATTTACCAAAAAAAATCAATTTTAAACAGAATTTTAGGAATAAAGTCTGTGTTATATGGTGGAAATGTTGTCGGCATTTTAAAACAGAAACAGATTGGGGTGGATTTTCAAATAAATTTGCATTCCTTGAATAGACTTCTAGGCCAAAGGAGGGCCGGTAGCTTCAGATTGGATGAGGGTCAGTGTGGGGACAAAGGAGGGATAAATAGGAAGCAGTGGAGGTGGGAGTGTGGATTAGGTTTCAAACCTGGGCCCAATATAGCCTAGATAGTGCGTTTTATTAGGAGACTGGCCTCAGTCAAAGGTAATGAATAAGGCTCTAGTTCAAAGTGCAGGAGACTGCCTGGCCTTTCAGCAGCCAGGTAATGCCCTCTCCCCCTTCAAGTCCCTATTGAAATAATTAAAGGAATGTGCCTCAGAGAAGCCTGCATTAGTGCTTACCTGGCTTCAATAAAACAAGCATTCTACTCTGGAAAGGGCCACAGAGCAGAGGGAGAGCCGGCCCCTGCAGCTCCACGTTGCTCTCCTGCAAAGATGGACAAGTGTGTCTTGAAAGGTAGATATATAAGGTAAAAAAAAAAAAAAAAAAAATGTTGGTAATCTGGATCCAGAAGGTTGGACTATGTTAATTAGGAGTTGGGGGATATGAGGTAAAAGACCATTGGATGTCTCTTCAAGATGGGTGGGAGATGGGGAATCAATATGGTTTTTTTTGCTAGACTATATTGGTCAGGAATACTTTTGCAATGTTAGGGATCAAAGCCATGGCCTTGTGCATGCCAGGCAGCCTACCATGGAGACGCAGCTTCCACTCTTGGCTTTTTTTTTTTTTTTTTTTTTTCGAGGTAGGGTCTCTCTCTAGCCCATGCTGACCTGAAATTCACTCTGTATTCTAAGGGTGGCCTCGAACTCATGCTGATCCTCCTACCTCTGCTTCCTGAGTGCTGGGATTAAAGGCGTGTGCCACCACGCCCGGGTCCACCCTTGGCTTTTTAAAAAGAAATTTTAAATTAGTATTTTATTTATTTTTGGAGAGAGACACAGAGAGAGACAGACAGAGAGGGAGAGGCAGACAGATAGAGATGGGCACGCCAGCAGTCTCTCAGCTGCTGCGAACAAAATCTAGATGTGTGCGCCCCCTTGTGGGCAAGTGCGGCATTGTGCCCTCGCGTCACTTTGTATCTGGCTAAACATGGGACCTGGAGATTGGAACCAGGTTCTTAGGCTTAGCAGGCAGGCACCTTAACCGCTAAGCCATCTCTCCAGCCCCACCCTTGGCTTTTTGAGACAAGGTTGTTCTACGTAGCCCATGATGGCCACAAACAAACCTCCTGCCTCTGCCTTCTGAGTGCTGGGATTGTAAGCGTGTGCCACGTCATCCCTGGTTAGACTCAAATATTATCCAAAGGCAGCCTGCTGTGGAACATATAGAGAAAGGAAACAGTGTAAGTCATTAAGAAAAAGCTGTTTGTATGGGTTCTTTTTTTTTTCCCCCCGAGGTAGGGTTTCACTCTAGCCCAGGCTGACCTAGAATTCAGTATGTAGTCTCGGGGTGGCCTCGAACTCATGGTGATCCTCCTACCTCTGCCTCTTGGGATTAAAAGCTTGCGCCACCACGTCTGGCTTTGCATGGGTTCTTTTTAATGTACCAGGACAAGGGAGGTGACAGTGTAAAATGTAAACACACATACTCTGGTGCTGATAGGCAGAAGGTCTAGAAAATACAGACTCCCTTTCTGGCATGGTACGTTGATCTGGAGTCTGGTTGTACTTGTTAAATGACAGTGGAGAGATACGATGTAGCGTATGCAAAAGCGGAGTTCTGGTGAGGAAAGGAGTCGTGAGCTTGGGAGCTCTCCAAGGTCAGGATCATTAGCTAATATGCAAGGGAGTTGATTGACCTTGTTCCTTATTAATTCACACTTCCTTCTTGGGCTCCGTTCTCCGGTGAGGGCTTTGCGGGCTTGCCATTAGACTTCGAGTGATGTGGGAATCGAAAGTGAACCGGGAACACATGGGTCCTGCGTGGCGGGGTATGTGGGCCATGGTAGCCATGGTCCACACTGCAGTAACTAAAGCAATGCTGAATTCTACAAACCTATAATGTACCTATAATGCACAGACCAGGAGACTCGTGCACATAAGGATGCTACGTAAATTGGAATTCAGTTTTTTTCTGAGCTCACTTGCCAATTTCACCCCCTCCCCTGCAAAGAAACTAACTACATGCTATTTACAAGACCCATTTTAATACTGCTTATGGGAGACTTTATAGACACAGAGGTGGAAAATAGAAGGATGAGAGCAGCTATGACATGCAAATGCTAAACAAAATTCAGCTACATAGCTATAGTAATACAAAACAATAGAGTCCAAGGCAAGAAACGTGCATGGTAGAGTTCTGACATGGAGTTGGAGGGATGGCTTAGTGGTTAAGGTGCTTGTCTGCAAAGCCGAAGGACCCAGGTTCGATTCCCCAGGACCCACGTTAGCCGGATGAACAAGGGGGCGCACGCGTCTGGAGTTTGTTTGCAGTGGCTGGAGGCCCTGGTGTGCCCATTCTTTTTCTCTCTCTCTGTCAAATAAATAAATAAATAAAAGTAAAATATTAAATAAAGAGTTTTGACATAATAACTTTAAATTTATGTACATGGGGGGGGGCTAGGGAGATGACTCAGCAGTTAAAGACACTTGTGTGCAATGCCTATTGATCTGTTAGATACTCCCCAGCACCCAAGTAAAGCCAGGCACAAAGTGGTGCATGCATCTATGGTCCCAACATGCCTATGGCACTGGGAGGTGGGGCCAAGACAACTCAGAGCTCACAAGCAGGCTAGACTGATGGTGGTTTGCTGTAGCAAGGGACCTTAACTCAAAAAAGTGGTAGAGGGCTGGAGAGATGGCTTAGTGGTTAAGGCGCCTGCCTCCTAAGCCTAAGAACGCCGGTTCCAATCTCCAGTGGTTCCAGTCTCCAGGTCCCACGTTTAGCCAGATGCAAAGTGATGCAAGGGCGCAATGCCGCACTTGACCACAAGGGGGCGCACACATCTGGATTTCATTTACAGCAGCTGAGAGGCTGCTGGCGTGCCCATCTCTATCTGTCTTCCTCTCCCTCTCTGTCTCTCTCTGTGTCTCTCTCCAAAAAAAAAGAGGTGATAGAGGAGCACAGACACCTCAAGGTTGCCCTCTGACCTCCAAGCACACACTGGTATTTGCATGTACACACACACACACACACACACACACACACCCCTACATACATATGTGCAGATAAATAGCACAGTTGTTAGATCCAGAAGTAGAAATAGGTAATCGACAAGAATAGTTGTATACTCTAACATAATAATAAGTAGAGAACAAAAGCAGTAACAGGAACGTGAGCCTAGTTTCCACGTGTAGAACTCCACATCCCACAAGTATACAACACACGTTCTTTCCAAGTTTGCATGGAACATTTGTGAGAGCACACCATATGTTGGACCATACGGTAAGTCTCAAAAAATTTCAAAAGACTAAACACCGAAAATGCCCTTTGGACACCATAGAATTAAACTTGAAATCAGTAATGGAAATATTAGCAGAAAATTCTTGATTTCAATAACATATGTGTTGAAAAATATTCACAAGAACAGTTGCAAGATATTTTGACTGAATAATAAGAAGGTACCATTTCATAACTTACAAAATGCTGTTTCTGACCAAATATTTTATATTTTCAAGTGAATATATTAGAAAAAGAAAAGCTGGGGCTAGGAAGATGGCTTAGCAGTTAAGGCGCTTGCCTGCAAAGCCCAAGGACCCATGTTCGACTCTCCAAGTCCTACATAAGTGGGAGGCACAAAGTGTCACACACTATGTGCAAGGTCACACATGCACACAAGGTGGTGCATTTGTCTGGAGTTTGATTGCAGTGGCTTGTCATTTCTCTCTCTCATAAAAAAATTACAATAAAAGAAAAGCTGAATATCAATTATGTAAAACTACTTTTCAAAAAGCTACAAAATGAAGAACAGGTTAAGCCCAAACAGACACAAAAAAAATGTAGCTGATGCAAGAAGCAATGACACAGAAAGCAAAGTTATAACAGAAATAACTTTTAAAACAAATTTGTCAACAAATATTGAAGCTAAACCTACATATACTCTGTGATTTAGCAATTCCATTCCAGGGAGATAGATAGATATATATATATATATATATATATATATATATATATATATATATATATATAAATAAGTTTTTTTTTTCAAGGTAGGGTCTCGTTCTAGCCCAGGCTGACCTGGAATTTGCTATGTAGTCTCAGGGTGGCCTCGAACTCATGGCGATCCTCCTACCTCTGCCTCCCTAGTGCACCATCACACCCAGCAGAAAAATAAGTTTTTATGTGCTCTGTAGGAGGAGATATTATAAAACACAGATTAGATATTTGTGAGAATGCTCAATCAAATTATCCTAAATTTTATTCAATGAATATAAAATTTTAAAATAATACTTTCCTTTATTTACGTGAAGAAGGGACAGATACATAGAGAGAAAGAGTGAGAGAGAGAAAGAGAGAGAGATAGAGCGAGCAGGCAGGAGGAGTATATGGGTACATCAGGGTCTCTTGCTACAGCAAACAAACTCCAGATGCACACGTCAGTTTGTGCATTGGCTTTACTTGGGTACTGGGGATTCGAAGGATAGTAGGCTTTGCAAGCAAGTTCCTTTAACCACTGAGCCATCATATACTTAACAATAACTTAAAAATTTTTTATTTTATTTTATTTATTTGAGAGAGAGAGAGAGAGAGAGAGAGAGAGGGAGAGAATGGATACACCAGGGCCTTCAGCCACTGCAAACAAACTCTAGAAACATGTGCCACCTTATGCATCTGGCTTACGGGGGTACTGTGGAATCGAACCTGGGTCCTCTGGCTTTGCAGGCAAGTGCCTTAACCACTAAGCAAACTCTCCAGCCCCCGACAATAACTTTTTTAAAGGGGTAATTAAAGTAGACTTATCATATAAATTATTAAAAGTAATCTTAAACTTATAGAAACTGTAAGTCTGAGTGACTGCAGGCAGTACACACAGGTCAAAAAAAAAAAAAAAAAAAAAAACAAAGAGAATTAGCCAGGCCTGGTGGCACACACCTTTAATCCCAGCACTCGGGAGCAGAGGTAGGAGGATCACCATGAGTTCGAGACCACCCTGAGACTACGTAGTGAATTCCAGGTCAGCCTGGGCTAGAGTGGAACCCTACCTCAAAAATCCAAAAAAAAAAAAAAAAAAAAAAAAAAAAAAACCAAAAATTCAAACCGGAGAATAACTTGAGGCAGAGTGGATTGTTCAGAGAATTGTGTAGAGCATGGAAGAGAAAAGCGAGATTTGATTTCTTTTGCGGCGGTTAATTGAGCTCAGTGCTGGCAGTTATGTCTAGTTGACAACCTTGGCAAGCCCGAGTTTCTCTATAAGTGAGTGAGGAGCGAGCGGTCAGTTAGCTGTCCACTGAGCTGTCCCCGGCTCACATGGAGTCATCGAAGCTGACAGGGGACAGCTGCCATTCATTCGTCTTTTTTGAAGCTCAGTTGAGCAGTGGCATTTGTAAATCAAAATAGCAAGACAAAAATAGAAATAAGCTTTTTTCTTTTGCCTTTCTCTCTTGAAAGAGGACTCAGGATGAGTGAGATGGGTGTCTTCCACGCCCCCGAGGACTGTTTGTTTTCAATGGGAAATTACTCAACATGTAAGAAGGAAATATTTTGCTGAGTAAATAGATTCGTTTACATTTTGTGGCCTGGCTGACTAGAAAGAATCGTGCTTTCAGCTGCCTGGACTGAAGTCCCCAGTCAGAGAAAGGGGGTTTCTCTCTTCCCCAGTATCCCTGTCTTTCCCAAGGGTGTTCGTCCTCCGCCTTCTTCTGAAATTAGATATTTTAAGACACTTGAAATGCAGACAGGGAAAGGCGACTTTATTCTACTGTGATGGGTAAGAAAATCATTAAGCCCGTGCAGGCTGCTGGGGGAGAAAAATCATCCACAGTCTCACCAGCCATGGAACCCGTGTGCTGAGAAACCAACCAGCCAGGCAGCAAGATATGCCCACTGGTGTGAGAGTGGCATGACTGCTAGGCCCGTACACACACTTCTCTCTGACTGGGTCGGGACACTGCTTCATAGAAGGCAATTCAAGACCAGTACTGTAAAAGTGGTCAAAAGCTCATGGCTGGGGACGTCATGGACCCTAGAGGGAACCTACTACCATTTTGCCAGATGGACATGTCAAAGCTCTTGGTCAGAGGGAAGCTTCTTTTGTGGCAGTGGGCAGTGGGCAATGCAGAGACCCATTGCTGGTCCAAGTGCTGAAAATAGGTGACCGTTGAGTGCTCAGCCCTAAATAATACATCCATAGCATTCCCTTCAGGTCCCGGGGAATATCTTAGAGGAGGGGCTGGGAAGAATGTAAGAGTGTAGAAGGAGGAGGAGGAGTGTTGAGAAATGCTGTCTTCTGGACATTATATGACTATTGAACTCACAAACACAGCATCTGGGGTTACCAGCAGAAGATCCGCTCAAGATTGGTCCAGTTAATTCCATCACAGCTGATGGAGGCCTTATGAGGCCCTAGAGGAGCTTCAGACAGTTAATGGTCGCTGTGGGAGGGGGGACTCATCATTCTTTTTACAGCGGTGGAGCCATCAGGAGGTAGCGTGTGCTCCAGTACATAACCCCTCACTCATGCAGCAAGCATAAGAAAACTCAGTGGGTCTCTCTCTCTCTCTCTCTCTCTCTCTCTCCTTCCCCCTCCCACACACAGTATGAAGGTAGGAAGGGGACTTGTGGAAAAGAAGGGTGTAGTAAGTGTGGATGAGAAGGGGTAAATAGGGTACTGGGATGAATATGATCAAAATATATTAGGACTGGAGAGATGGCTCAGCAGTTAAGATGCTTGCCTGCAAAGCCTAATGACCCGAGTTTGATTCCCCAATATCCACATAAAGACAGATGCACAAAGTGACACATGTGTCTGGAGTCTGTTTGCAGTGGCTGGAGGCCCTGGTACACCCATTCTCTCTATCTCTTTTCTCTCTCTCTCTCTGCTTGCAAATCAATAGATGAATAAATAAAAATATTTAAAACATTAAAAAGATATTAAAAAGATTGTTTTCTCTCTCTTTTTTTTTTAGTTTTAGAGAGAGAGGGGGAGAGAGATAGAGAGAGAATTATCAGAGCCTCAGCCACTGCAATCAAACTGCAGACGCTTGCGCCACCGAGTGGGCATGTGTGACCTTGAGCTTGCCTCATCTTTGAGTCTGGCTTACGTGGGATCTGGAGAGTCGAACATAGGTCCTTAGGCTTTGCAGGCAAGTGCCTTAGCCACTAAGCCATCTGTCCAGTCCAAGAAGAAATTTTTTTAACTGTTTATGGTCCCAGCTTTGTATGCACTCTTCTGCCTCCTAAGGAGAAGTCTGTTAGCCCCGAGCCTGAGGTTGCATCATGCAGGACAGAAATGATGGTGAACCCCAGATGCAGCTGGATGGAGAGGGCAGTGGGCTTACATTCTCCATGAGAAACGAAAGTGGAGGAGAAGAAGAGGAAGACTGAGAAAGATTAGAGGGGAGCAGGCGATGGCAGGGAGAGGATGTGGGTTGGGGGTGGGGCTCTGAGGCCCACAGTGATTTCTGTGGTCATTCTTGACTGGAAGCAGCCCAGAGAGAGGGTTAGGGATGATTGACTGCACACGGAAAGCGTAGTTCCCTCCACATTTCCTGGCAATTTTTCCCTTTATTTAAGTAAATGTTGGAACTGATTTCATTTATATTTTTCTGTGGAGTGTGGTTCTTTGAATCAAAATGTATGTGCTGAGGTTAGGCCAAGTGTGTTCCAGCCATATTTGGATTAAACCACAAAAGCCAAAGGTTCTATCACACTTGGCCCTTTCCTCTCACTTCTGCTGCCAGCCTTACCTCGTCAGTTTTGCCTCACATAAGGGATTTCCTGATCTTAGCTCACAGATCTTTCTCTGCAATGTGCAGCACTTCAATGGTTCCTTGAATCCCAAGACAGGAAAAAATGCATGCTTTTTCCTTTTTTTTTTTTTTTTTTTTTTTTTTTGAGGTACGGTCTTGCTCTAGGCTAGGCTGACCTGGAATTCACTATGTAGTCTCAGGGTGGTCTCAAATTCATGAAGATCCTCTTACCTTTGCCTCCCAAATGCTGGGATTAAAGGTGTACACCACCAGGCCTGGCCCTGAAAAATGTATTTTTAAAATATCAATTTAGGACTGGAGAGGTGGCTTAGCAGTTAAGGCCCTTGCCTGTGAAGCATAAGGACCCAGGTTTGATTCCCCAGTACCTGTGTAAGCCAGACGCACAAGGTGGCACATGTGTCTGGAGTTTGTTTGCAGTGGCTGGAGACCCTGGCGTGTCCATTTATTCTCTTTCTACCTCTTTCTTTCTCTATCTGCCCTTCTCTCTCAAATAAATAAATAAAATATATTTAAAATATCAATTTAACTAACATCCTTTCTCTCTCCTTCCTCTTTCCATCTTTCTTCCCTTCCTTTCTTCTTTCCCACCTTCCTTTCTCTTTCTCTTTTGCTTCTTTTATGCATGGTCTCCTTACGAGTTTCAGGATGGCTTTCAACTCATGCTCCTGCCTCAGCCTGGGGTTACAGCATGTCGCCACCATGCCTGGCCAAACACCAGTTTCAGACATGCTGTCAGGGTCCTCTCCACTTGTTCTCACTTGGAGAATCCCTGAGGAATTCTTCACATGATTGTTCCTTTCAGTATGGGTTCAGGATCCCTCATCAGCACACATTAGGAATTCCTTTGAGTGACATGACATAAGTAAGCAACAATGCAAATACTTCATAGTGGGTTCTTGCTTCTCTGCCTCTAAACACTGTTCTTAAAGGAAAATATAGCAAGACAGACCAAAAAGACATGCTGTTGCCAATGTGCTATCCATTTGGTCCACACACACACACACACACACACACACACACACACACCCCCTAGTAGTGAATGCTAGGAATGAAAAATGAAGCAGGGGCTGGGTCAATGGATTAGAGTCTATCTCTTTTCTCTCTCTCTCTCTGCTTGCAAATCAATAGATGAATAAATAAAAATATTTAAAACATTAAAAAGATATTAAAAGATTGTTTTCTCTCTCTTTTTTTTTTAGTTTTAGAGAGAGAGGGGGAGAGAGATAGAGAGAGAATTATCAGAGCCTCAGCCACTGCAATCAAACTGCAGGCGCTTGCGCCACCGAGTGGGCATGTGTGACCTTGAGCTTGCCTCATCTTTGAGTCTGGCTTCACGTGGGATCTGGAGAGTCGAACATAGGTCTAGGCTTTGCAGGCAAGTGCCTTAGCCACTAAGCCATCTGTCCAGCCAAGAAGAAATTTTTAACTGTTTTTGGTCCCAGCTTTGTATGCACTCTTCTGCCTCCTAAGGAGAAGTCTGTTAGCCCCAAGCCTGAGGTTGCATCATGCAGGACAGAAATGATGGTGAACCCCAGATGCAGCTGGATGGAGAGGGCAGTGGGCTTACATTCTCCATGAGAAATGAAAGTGGAGGAGAAGAAGAGGAAGACTGAGAAAGATTAGAGGGAGCAGGCGATGGCAGGGGAGAGGATGTGGGTTGGGGGTGGGGCTCTGAGGCCCACAGTGATTTCTGTGGTCATTCTTGACTGGAAGCAGCTCAGAGAGGGTTAGGGATGATTGACTGCACACGGAAAGCGTAGTTCCCTCCACATTTCCTGGCAATTTTTCCCTTTATTTAAGTAAATGTTGGAACTGATTTCATTTATATTTTTCTGTGGAGTGTGGTTCTTTGAATCAAAATGTATGTGCTGAGGTTAGGCCAAGTGTGTTCCAGCCATATTTGGATTAAACCACAAAAGCCAAAGGTTCTATCACACTTGGCCCTTTCCTCTCACTTCTGCTGCCAGCCTTACCTCGTCAGTTTTGCCTCACATAAGGGATTTCCTGATCTTAGCTCACAGATCTTTCTCTGCAATGTGCAGCACTTCAATGGTTCCTTGAATCCCAAGACAGGAAAAAATGCATGCTTTTTCCTTTTTTTTTTTTTTTTTTTTTTTGAGGTACGGTCTTGCTCTAGGCTAGGCTGACCTGGAATTCACTATGTAGTCTCAGGGTGGTCTCAAATTCATGAAGATCCTCTTACCTTTGCCTCCCAAATGCTGGGATTAAAGGTGTACACCACCAGGCCTGGCCCTGAAAAATGTATTTTTAAAATATCAATTTAGGACTGGAGAGGTGGCTTAGCAGTTAAGGCCCTTGCCTGTGAAGCATAAGGACCCAGGTTTGATTCCCCAGTACCTGTGTAAGCCAGACGCACAAGGTGGCACATGTGTCTGGAGTTTGTTTGCAGTGGCTGGAGACCCTGGCGTGTCCATTTATTCTCTTTCTACCTCTTTCTTTCTCTATCTGCCCCTCTCTCTCAAATAAATAAATGAAATATATTTAAAATATCAATTTAACTAACATCCTTTCTCTCTCCTTCCTCTTTCCATCTTTCTTTCCTTCCTTTCTTCTTTCCCACCTTCCTTTCTCTTTCACTTTTGCTTCTTTTATGCATGGTCTCCTTACGAGTTTCAGGATGGCTTTCAACTCACCATGCTCCTGCCTCAGCCTGGGGTTACAGCATGTCGCCACCATGCCTGGCCAAACACCAGTTTCAGACATGCTGTCAGGGTCCTCTCCACTTGTTCTCACTTGGAGAATCCCTGAGGAATTCTTCACATGATTGTTCCTTTCAGTATGGGTTCAGGATCCCTCATCAGCACACATTAGGAATTCCTTTGAGTGACATGACATAAGTAAGCAACAATGCAAATACTTCATAGTGGGTTCTTGCTTCTCTGCCTCTAAACACTGTTCTTAAAGGAAAATATAGCAAGACAGACCAAAAAGACATGCTGTTGCCAATGTGCTATCCATTTGGTCCACACACACACACACACACACACCCCTAGTAGTGAATGCTAGGAATGAAAAATGAAGCAGGGGGCTGGGTCAATGGATTAGAGGTTAAGGCATTTACCTTCAAAGCCAAAGGACCTTGGTTTGATTCCCCAGGCCCCACGTAAGCCAGATGCACAAGGGGGCACATGCGTCTGGAGTTCCTTTGCAGTGGCTGGAGGCCCATTCTCTCTATCTGCCTCTTCCTCTCTCAAATAAATAAATAAATAAAATATTTTTAAAAAGAAAGAAAAATGAATCAGGGATCAGTAAAGGAAATGATAGGGTGACAAAGACCATTGCAGTTTTAGAGGTGAGGGTGAGGAGGGGAAGAAGGTCTCCCTGAGAGGGTGGTATTGGAGAAGAGACCAGAAGAATGCCAGAGGAGAGCATTCATTGAAGTTGGACAACATGTGTGCCATGACATGCACACATTCTAAAATATACAAATAAATAAGTAACTAAACAAATGGCATTTAAAAAGAATGCCCTGGGCTGGAGCGATGGCTTAGTGGTTAAGGTGCTTGCCTCTGAAGCCCAAAGACTGGGTCGATCTCTTTCCAGATTCCCCGTAAGCCAGACACACAAAGGTGATGCAAACACACATGTCCACTAGATGTCGCATGCATCTGGAGTTTGATTGTGGTGGCTGAAGCCCTGGGTGTACCAATTATCTCTCTCTCTAAAAAATGCCCTGATCCTTAAACATTTATCCCTCAAAAGGAAAAAAAAAAAGAAGGCAGTAAATTGGGAAATGGGCTGTTTCTTTCCACCCAGCAGGGTGGGCAGACTTATAGCAGGACAGTTAACCTCTGTATAGGCCAAAGGAGCAAGCAGTTATCAGAAAGCAGACCCCAGGAATGGAAAAGGAGTTCTTTCTTGGTTACTTGAGATGTCACAAGTTGCTCGAGAAACACTGGCAATGCAGAGTGGCCCAGGGTTGACGGCTGGGTAGCTATGACCACGCAAAGTGCTGAAAGTGACCCAATTAACCATGAGTCTCAGGACAAGCCTTCTCTTGGTGGCTCAAGTCTTCTAACAGAGTCCAGAGTTCCAAAAGAACTCGATCAGAGAGACTCTGCCATGCTGGTGGAATTCTTGTGTGCAGAAGTGGACTCTAGATGCTGCTACTCTGCTGCCTTCCCTGACGTCTTCTCAGCTCTCAGTCTTCATAACACTGCCGCCAGTAGTACCATTGTGAGATAACCACGTGGATGCTTAATTACCACCTGAGCAAAGAAATCTCTGACACCATAAAAGACACTTGACATTTTTTTTTTTTTAAAAAAATATTTATTTATTTATTTATTTGAGAGCAACAGATAGATACAGAGGTGCTTCTAAAATTCCTAGGGGAGAAGAGATTTACCCTACCGTTTTGGGGTTTGATGCAAGTGAGGGGTCTGGGGTGGCAACGGGTTGCTGGGTAAATTGTTAGAAAGAGTATGTTTACTGCCCAAGTTAAGTGGTGTCCCAGGCTACTAAACTATTTCTCTGTGCTTGCCTGCCTTGATTTTGATTACAAAGAAAGTGAAGCCATTAAGTAACATATCAGAACCTCACTTATTTGGAGAGGGTCGAGAGAGAGAGAGGGAGGGAGAGAGAGAGAGAGGGAGGGAGAGAGAGAGAGAGAGGTTTCTTTGTAGAGCTGGATGACAGGTCTTGAATTCTGAGGGATAGCTCTTCAATTTTTTGTGCTATTCATAATGTAACATTATGAGAGATCCAGCACGCTTTTAATTTTAACATTCGAGAAGCTTCTCATTCTTAACATTTTCTTCTCACTTCCTTAAATCTAGACCAGATCAGGGAAGCTATTTCTGTCTTTAAGAACCACACAGTAAATATTTGGGTTTTGTGGGCCATATGGTCTCTGTTGTAGCTATTTAACTTTGCTGTTTGAGCACAAGTTAGCAATAGACAATCTGTCCACATGGCTGTGCTCCAGTAAAACTTCATTCAGAGATACTAAAACTTGTAAGTCATACAATTTTCAGATGCCAAGCAACGTCATTGTCTTTTTCTCCTCTATTAGTCAAACACCATAAAAACCCATCTTAGCTCACTAATTTTATAAAAATAAGTGGCAGCTTGCATGTAGGTCATAGCTTGCAGATCCCCTATTTCAATAATAAAAAATTATATTAAAAAAATCAAGCTAGGCCAGGCGTGGTGGTGCACGCCTTTAATCCCAGCATTCGGGAGGCAAAGGTAGGATGATTGCTATGAGTTCGAGGCCACCCTGAAATTACGTAGTGAATTCCAGATCAGCCTGGGCTAGAGTGAGACCCTACCTTGAAAAACCAAAAAATGAAAAAACTAAAAAAAAAAAAAAATCAAGCTAAGGTTTGCTTTATGGCATTTATCAATTTCCATGGTCTGCAAAGAGCTGCCACTGGGTATGAAGTTACACGTCTGAATACACCACTATATTTTCATTTTATCTTTCCACTGTACAGATATAATAGACAAAAGGAAATTTAAAAACAGAGCTAAGAGTAATTTACAAGAAAGTAGTTAGGAAGCAGTGAGTCTTGAGGATTATGCCATCACATCCACAAGCTGTGAATCTGTGGTTTGAACCACTGCAGAATCACAAATAATCAGAAAATACCATATTTGTGCTGAACTTATACAGACTTTTTTTGTCATTATCCCCTAAGTAATATAGCATTTACATTGTGTTAGATAATCCAAGTTCTCTGTAGATTATCTAAAGTATATGAGTGTGCAAATAAATAAAAAAAAAAAATATTTCTAAAATAGTGCTGGAGAGATAGCTTAACAGTTATTGCCTGCAAAGCGAAAGGACCCAGGTTTGATTCCCCAGGACCCACGTAAGCCAGATGCACACAGTGGCATATAAGTCTGGAATTTGTTTGCAGTGGCTGAAGGCCCTGGTATGCCCATTCTCTCTCTTCTCTCTGCCTCTTTCCCTCTCTCTCAAATAAATAAATAAAAATAAAATATTTAAAATATATGAGTGTGGGGCTGGAGAGATGGCTTAGTGGTTAAGGTGCATGCCTGTGAAGCCTAAGGACCCTGGTTCAATTCTCCAGGTCCCACGTAAGCTGGATGCACATGGTGGCACATGAGTCTGTAGTTTGTTTGCAGTGGCTAGAGGCCCTGGTTTGTCCATTCTCACTCACTCTCTCTCTGTGTCTCTAATAAATAAAATAAAATAAAATAAAATAAAATAAAATAAAATAAAATAAAATAAAATCTTTAAAAAAATATATGAGTGTGTATGTATGTAGGATATATGAAAATAGTATATCATTTTATATACAGGACTTGAGTTTTGCATCCTAGAGCCAGTCTGCTATGAGACAATTGCATTTATTATCTTCATTTTTAATGTCATTTCTCATGATTAATTTTATAGTTTAATTTTTAATGGTGGCAGTGTTTATTTCTAGAGGTGTAAAAATTGGTTCTTATAAACTAATGTGAAGCTGCCTCAGCACACCTGGTTCTGGGGACTCCAAAGAGCTCAGGAAATGGAGTATAGTCTTGCATGTGTGTGTTCTTGTTTCCAATGTGTGGGCCCCCTCTGAGGCCCAGGACTTTATTCTCCATAACAACTTCTCTGAACCATCAAGAACATGTCCTTGTGAGTTCTGACCATCTCATTAGCATCCCTTTTCTGTGAACTTGCCCCAAGCCAGGTCTGTGAAATTTCTTTCCCACAAGATCTTAGAATTCAAAATGAGAGGTGGCCAGTTATTTCCAGCTGTGGTTGCAATTATAAGATGTGTTATTTCAGAGCCACTAGGACAGAGAAACAGGAAGTGTAGCTGAAGAACAAGACAAGAATTAATGAGAGCTACATGGAAAATGATGGCTTTGAATGGGATGTCTTTGGTTTGCAAATTTCCCCTTCAAAGCCTATGATGCCCAATTGTCTTTGAATTCTCTGAGTATTTGCTGTCGCTGAAATGTCCTCCGCAGGCTCATGTGTTTGGACACTTGGTCCCCAGCTGTTTGTTTGGGAAGGTTGTGGAAACGTTAAGAGGTAGGAACTTGGCAGTATCACCCACATTTACTTGTTTTGCAGGCGTGAAAGATGCAAGATCTAGGGGGTCATGGCAACTTTCTCCACAATTTCTGAGAGCTGTTGAGGCTGGGCAATGTGGGATACGGTCTGATTGCCCTTGGACATTGTTGCAGTCAGCTTCCAGTTGCTGTCAGAAAACACCTGATCAAGAGCAACTTGTGCGAGGAAAGGGTTTATTTCGGATTATAGATTGGAGGGGAAGCTCCACAATGGCAGGGAAAAACGATGGCATGAGCAGAGGGTAGACCACCTCCTGGCCAACATCAGGTGGACAATGGCACCAGGGAAGTGTGCCAAACATTGACAAAGAGAAGCTGGCTATAACACCCATAAGTTTTCCAACTCCAGGAGGACCCAATTCCCAAGTTGCTACCAGCTGGGAACCTAGCATTCAGAACACAAGCTTATGGGGGACACTTGAGTCAAACCACTATAGATTCCCTAAGTGGCCATTATGTAAAGAAGTATGTGGTAGTTTGAATATATGTCCCCCAATATATTCAGTGTTTTACTAGTTATAGTTTGCATCTGCAATCACCTTGCTAGAGGCAATGTCACTGGGGGCCAGTCTTAAGGTGTTAATGGTGTGGGTTTGAGATTCCATTGTAAAGATATGCAAATATGCCTAGCAGGAGTTCCTGAAGTGTGCTGTGTGACCTTTTGGCTGTAGTTTTGCTCTGTGTGCTGTGGTGGCTGGTTGGCTTTTCTCTCTCTGCTTGGTCCTGTGGAGAGCAGGTCGCTTCTTCTGCCATTATGGAACTTCCCCTGTATCTGTAAGCTTCAATAAATAATATCCCTTCCTCCCTAACTGTGCCTGGTCTGGAACTTCATCTCAGTGAACCTGAAGCTGTCTGCTACAAGGTAAGATGAAGCCTAAGTTGTAATGGTGACCCCAGGATGATGGAATTTCCAGAACTATGGGACATCTGCCAAGGAAAACTATGGGCTCAGAGAAAGCCAGCCCAAGAGAGAAAGACTATGTGTATGTACTGGCCTCTTGCCAGCAGATGCAGAGCAGAGGGACTAACCAGATCCTTTGGAGCCCAGGTGATTTCATCACGAGTCACAAATACTGGACATGGCACTGCAGGATTTGCTGTTTGTCATGATGGGCTTCAATGTTGCTTTGGCACAGTCTTTCCTTGCTATACCCCCATTCTTCCTTTTTGGAATGGGAGTGTTCACTTTGTCCCATTTTATATTGGAAATAAGTTGTGTCTTTGATTTTTACAAGGGATCACAGTTAAGGAACTGCCTTGAGTCTCAGAAGAGACTATGGAGCTTTGAACAGTGTTTGGGACTATTAAAGATGATGATGACTTTTGAAGCTGGACTGAAGGCACCCTACATCATGAAGTGGCCATGAGCCTATGGGAGCTAGGGGTAGAGTGAAAAATGCCCATATATGCTCATGTGCTTGAATGCTCTTAGTCCCCAGCTGGTGGCAGTGTTTGGGAAGGTTGTGGAACATTTAGGATGGAGAGCCCAGGTGACTCACTGGGTTTGAAACTTGAGGTTTTAGAGGCCAACCATACTTCCTGTTCCTTCTCTCCTCTTCCTGATTCAGCCTGTAATGGGACCAGCTGACCTCCGGCTTTCCTTCCACGAAGCAATGCATCCCTTGATGCTGTCAGCCAAAATAAAGCCTTTCCTTCCTAAGTTGCTGCTCTAGTCAGCTCCACGTTGCTGAGATGCACATCCAAACCAGACACAGTTTATGGGAGGAAGAGATTTATTTCAAGCCTACAGATCCAGGGTTCCATCCAACGGCAAAGGACACTGGCTCCCTTTCACAGATGCAGAGAACTCACCTACCAACCAGCACCTCAAGCAAGCACAGACCAGCACCAGCAAACACCAACCTGCCAGAGGTCCAACCTGCTCTCTACAACTTTGGGCTGGAATCAGATCTGCCCCCAAACACACCTTAGGATCCACTTCCAGTGACACCTCCTCCGGCCAGGTGGCTGGAGACCCAAGTCATAAGCTTAATAAAATAGCCGAGCCTATGGGGTCTGTACATTCAAACTCCCATATCCACTTCCTGCCAGGCGTTTGGTCACAGCCGTGAGTCAAGTACAAATACAGTGTGTTGCTGAACTCATCTCTCTTTTGTAAAAGCTCATATGAGAGTGCGTATGATTAATTACCCTCCCAAGAACTTACCTAACGAGTCCTTCCAATCACAAGCTGTATTGCTTATTTCGGAAGTCCCCCTGTGTATTTCACCTGGCACTCTATCATTTGCACATATATGACAATTATTTATACATTCATCTTCCCCATCAATGGCTGCTGGAGATATATTGTTAATTTTTAGCACTACTTTCACTGTCTGGTGGATTAGGGTCACATATAGGAAATACAATGTCTAGTTACTTAAGATAAATTTAGGGTATTCCCTGTTTCCTAAAAAATTTATTCATCAACAAAGTGAGACAAGACATATTATACACATGGGAAGTTTTTAGAACCATGCAACGACACAGTTTGCCTAAATTATCAAGGTGGAAGGGGACTCCAGAAAGGGATCTATGATGATTGTGGAGTGAAGAAATGAGGCAGCGAATACAGTGTCAGGGAGTCAGAAATGACAGAGCTCAGGGTCAACCCCGTGGCCATTGTCTGTCTCAGCCACATAGGGTCACAGTGATGACCTGAATGATAGCCCAGAGGACCACAAGGAGGCTTCTAGATCTACTCAGGGGAAAGCTCACTGTGCTCACAGTGGATCAGGTGATACTCTCAACCTTTAGAAGATAACACCTACTCAGTTCCCGTCATAATATTACAAGACACGCACTACAAGTTGAATATTTCTTATCAAAAATGGTTAGGAAAATAAATGCTTGTGTTTGGTTTGTTATCATTTTAGAATATATCTCTTTGTGTATATTTACATAGTGAGGCCTTGGGGATGAGAACCAAGTCTAAACAGGAAGGTCGTTTTTGTTTCATATACACCTTGTCTTCATAACCTGAGGTAAGGTATATGCAATATTTTTAATAGTTTGTACACAAAACATTTTGGATTTCAGATTAGGAGTGTTCAAACTACAGGTTGTTATCAACTTTGAAAGATGAAGAGACCAAGGTACAAAGGAGTTAATTAACTGCCCTTAAGGTTCTCAGGAAATCGGTGGCTGAGCCAGGGCCACGGGTCAGTCAGTAACGGTGCATGCTCTTAACCACCACTCACTGTTGCTCCTCCATCTTTGCTGGTCTGTGGTAAGCTGCCTGGTAGCCGTGGGAATTTTCCTCCTTCCCCACCCTGCCACAAGGAACAGGCAAGGAATAACATAGGGATGTGTTGGGAAGACATTACATAGCAAGTTCAACAAAGGATCCATCAAGTCATGAAAAAAAGAAATCCACATTATTGCAGGGTTGCATCTGAAAAAATTCCTTGTAAACTTAGAACATTTTTCTGACTTATGCTAATGCAATTCTTTGTGTATATTAAATGTGTGCAGATCAATTAATTGCCACAGAGGACTAAACATTTATTTTAAAGAGAAAAATCTCACACTAACATAAGCAGGAGCTTGTGGGCCACACTTCCATTTTCCTTGCACAGGAGTCTTCACGCTGCTGGAAGAGTGCTGGTGAGGGGTTTCTCTGTGGTTCGGGTAAAGTTGTGATAAGTAGGTAAGTTTAGGGTTAGGTGACCTTCCCTTCACAGTCCTCAAACCATACCTTCCTGTCAGGCTGTAGCCTTGGAGACAGGAGCACTGGGGTCTCCAAAGTATGGCTGTCCTTGGCTCTGGTTTTTGGTTGGGTTCAATGGCAAGCACTAGGAGAAGATGGGAGAAGTGAGAGAAGAGAGTGATGGAACAGTGGACCATCACCACCTCCGGCTTCCTCCCTGAAAGCCGTGGTTGCATTCTTCCATGGCTACGTCGGTGAGTGAGCATCACTCTTCGTGGTTCTGCCTTTCCTCTTTTTATTTTATTTTATTTTAAAAAATATTTTATTATTTATTTATTTATTTGAGAGAGAGGGAGAGATACAGAAATAGGCAGGGAGAGAGAGAGAGAAAAGAGAGAGAGAGAGAGAATGGGCGCACCAAGGCCTCCAGCCACTGGAAACGAACTCCAGATGCATGAGCCACCTTGTACATCTGGCTTACGTGGGTCCTGGAGAATTGAGCCTTGAACCAGGGACCTTAGGCTTCACAGATAAGTATTTAACTACTAAGCTGTCTCTCCAGCCCCCTGACTTTACTTTTTTTTATTTATTAGAGGCAGAGAGAGTAAGAATGGGCATGCCAGGGCCTCTAGCCACTGCAAACGAACTCCAGACGCATGTGCCACCAAGTGCTTACGTGGGACCTAGAGATTCAAACCGGGGTCCTTAGGTTTCTCAGGCATGCACCCTAACTGCTAAGCCATCTCTCCAGCCCCGGCCTTTCCTCTTAAGTGTCTTTCTTCTACTGTTTCCCCCACCCCAGGAATCTTTTTTTTTGTTTTTGTTCTCGAGGTAGGGTCTCACTCTAGTCCAGGCTGATGTGGAATTCACTATGTAGCCTCAGGGTGGCCTCCAACTCACAGCAATCCTTCTACCTCTGCCTCTTGAGTGCTGGGATTAAAGGCATGAGCCATCATGCCTGGCTTAACCTTGCTTTTTTTTTTTGGTTTTTCGAGGTAGGGTCTCACTCTAGCTCAGGCTGACCTGGAATTTACTATGTAGTCTCAGGGTGGCCTTGAACTCATGGCAATCCTCCTACCTCTGCCTCTCGAGTGCTGGGATTAAAGGCATGCGCCATCACGCCCGGCTTTAACCTTGCTTTTAAAAATACCTTTCATTTCATTCTTTTTAGAAGGGGTCTTTTGTCTCCTGTGGGCATCTGGCTGATACAGTAGTCAGCACCAAATAATGTTTCCTGGGGTCTCAATCCAATCATCCTTATTGTGGTTACAATAATGTATGTGATCTGGTCCTGCCCACCCCCACCCTCCATGGCATATTGCCCTGGTCCTATTCATTGGGTGTTTTAGTTACTATTATATCACTGTGATCAAAAACTTGGCAGAAACAACTTAAGGGGGGAGGATTCATTTTGGATCACAGTTTCAGAGGATTTGATCCAAGGTCACTTAGCCATGTTCACTTAGGTAAGACTCCATGGCAGTGAGAACATGTGCCAGAAGAAATTCTTCACTTCTTGGTCAACAGGAAGCTGGGGGGGGGAAGACCAGGACTCCTCTGACTTGTTCAGCTTTCTTTCTTTTTATATATATATAATTTCTTTATTATTTATTTGAGAGAGATAATAGGCACACCAGGGCCTCTAGTCACTACAAAGGAACTCCAGATGCATGTGACACCTTGTGCATATGGCTTATGTGGGTCCTGGGGAATTGAACCTGGGTCCTTTGGCTTTGCAGGCAAACAGTTTAACCGCTAAGCCATCTCTACAGCTCTTGTCCAGCTTCTTTATTTTTTTATTTTATTTTTTTACTTTATTTATTTTTGGAGAGAAAGACAGAGAGAGAGAGAGGGAGAGGGAGACAGAGATGGGCGCACCAGCAGTCTCTCAGCTGCTGTGAACGAAATCCAGATGCGTGCGTCCCCTTGTGGTCAAGTGCAACATTGCGCCCTTGCCTCACTTTGCATCTGGCTAAACGTGGGACCTGGAGATTGGAACCAGGTTCTTCTGCTTAGCAGGCAGGTGCCTTAACCGCTAAGCCATCTCTCCAGCCCTTGTCCAGCTTCTTTTTTTTTAAATTTTTTTTTTTACTTTATTTATTTTTGGAGAGAAAGACAGAGAGAGAGGGAGAGGGAGACAGAGATGGGTGCACCAGCAGTCTCTCAGCTGCTGTGAACGAAATCCAGATGCATGCGCCCCCTTGTGGGCAAGTGCAACATTGCGCCCTTGCCTCACTTTGCATCTGGCTAAACGTGGGAACTGGAGATTGGAACCAGGTTCTTCTGCTTAGCAGGCAGGCGCCTTAACCACTAAGCCATCTCTCCAGCCCTTGTCCAGCTTCTTAACTTGTTCCCTGCATTATTGTCCCTGGTCCCCCAACCCATGGGATCACACTGCCTACCTTCAAGGAAGGTCTTTCCACCTCACTAAATCCTCTCTAGAAACACCTTCACAGACAGCCTCTTATGCCCCTCAGCACTTTTCTGGGTGATTCTGAATCTAAGCCAAATGGACAATGAAATTACTCCATCATCCAGGCCTTCTCCTGTTACGTTCTTCTTTTGTTTCCTACCATACACACACACACACACACACACACACACACACACACACACACACTAACTTGCCAGGCCTTCTGTTTGCATTGACCCTCATGTCAATTACCACCTGACTGCCTCTTTCTTGTCATATGGGTTTGATTCAAACATTCTCTCAGATAAACATTGGAATTCAGTATAGCTCACAATTCTTCCCAAACTGATCACATTCTCCCCCTCATATCCCAGCGCTCCCAGTTCCTCATACCCCTCAGCCCAAGTGGAAATCGTTTTCATGATTTATTTCTACCTACTATCTTTGCACAGTAGAAGGTCAGTCTATTGAAGACAAGAGCAACCCCACCTCTTGGCTTCTTATGTCCCGCATCCAGTCGGTGCTTAATAATTACATTTTAAGAAGCACTGGAATTTCAGTAGTCAATCCACATTCACCTTATCATTACTTTGATTCTAGTGTTTTCATGAAACGGAGCCAAAGCATTATTTCATATGACCGGTAGTTCAGAGAATTCACATTCCATTTTGTTCCCAGAAAAAGCAAACAAAACCCAGAGCCCCGAGAGCATGCCGGGGACACCTTGCAGCTCCTCGCAGAACGAGAGCCACGTCTGAGCCAGGGGGGCGGCAGAAGGCAATGGTCTGGTAGAAGTAGCTTGAAAAATATTTGTGAGCAATGTGTTTTTTAGTGTTCACAGCTTAAATGGAAAGTTGTTATTTTAAAGGTGCTGTTCAAGGCCTGTCACGTTCCTCGAACAGGTTCTCTGTGAAATAACTCAAAACGAGTTTCAAGCCCTCTGGAGGATTTTTTTGATAGAGACCAAATTTCACAGTTCCTGACTTGGCCACATCTGCTCAGGGAGGGTCCTATTTGTCCTGCCAGTGGTCATGAGGAGGGTTTCCTGTGAATATCTCCCTTGACGAGAGGGCCATGTGTGTGAAAGCTGGTGCTCCCGTGTGTCTCCTGTCACCGGTGGCCAGCTGACCTCTGAAACTTTACCTAGGGGTCACCATGAGACACAGTCCACCCACTATCGTCAACTTGTGAGCCACGTTCCTGTCATGACCTTGGAAACAACATTAGGAAGTTTCCCGAGGGTTTTTCGTCTCCTTTCCCTTTTGATCCTGACTTCGCAGAGTTTATATAATAATGTCAGACTGTGAACGTGGACACCAATATTATCCAGGTTAAAAAGACTTAGCTACTGCACACCGACCATATAGTTCAAGCAGATTTTCCACAGGAACCCCAAACTCACTGCATCCGTCAGTCAAGGCTCTCTAGACACACCAGTAGGTTTATATAAGTTATATTATTTTTATTATGTTAATGACAGATGATTTACTTAAGGAACAGCTTCATGCGATCACGGAGGCTGAAAGCATCTATGATAGGCTTTGGAAAGCTAGAGACCTGGGGTCATGGCAATGGGGATTGGTCAAGTTTGATGGCCTCACAGCCAAGGAAGCCAGTAGAGTAATTCTCCACCTGAGGTTGAAGGGCTGGAACTGGGAGGAAGGATGCTGGTGTTATTCCTGGAATCCAAAAGCCAGAAAGACTGGAGTCCAAGGTGAGAGTGTCTTGGCTCCAGGGCAGAGAGTCAGGAAATTCTTTTCTCTGCCCTTTTTTTTTAAAAAATTATTTTATTTATTTTTGGAGAGAGACACAGAGAGAAAGAGATAGAGAGGAGAGAGGAAGACAGAACTGGACATGCCAGCAGTATCTCAGCTGCTGTGAACGAAATCCAGATGTGTGCGCCCCCTTGTGGGCAAGTGCGGCATTGCGCCCTTGCGTCACTTTGCATCTGGCTAAACGTGGGACCTGGAGATTGGAACCGCTGGACATTGGAACCAGCGTTCTTAGGCTTAGGAGGCAGGCACCTTAACCGCTAAGCCATCTCTCCAGCCCTGCCTTTTTGTTTGATCTGAGTCCCTGGTCGATTGGATAGAGACACCTCACTGAGGGCAGGTCTTCGCCATTCCATCCAGTGACTCAAACCTCACAGCGTTCCTGAAGGAATGCTTCCAAGTTCCCCTAGGAATTCCTTAATCCAGTTAAATTGACACCTACAATGAACCACAACACTCATCCAGTCTCCTTCGGCCCTGCTGACCTGGTTCGCATTCAGCAATTGCTCCCTTAGGTCCTTTTCTCATTCCTTGGTCACACAACTCCATAGAATCACCCAGGTTACCCCTCTTTCAACATCCCACCCCTGAATGCTGTAATTCTGCCACCATCCAGCCTGGGGGGGGGCGGGCTTTTATCTCTACCAATTGACTATTGCCCAAAACCTTCTCAGTTTTTGGGGGGTCTGTCTTCTCCAAACCATTCTACTTCCTGTAGCCACTGTGATTTCTTGCTAAAGTACATTGTGGGGCTATGTGAAGCCTGCTTACTGGATGCCTCTTTATGCCTGGAGTCGGATCATGCCAGCACAGAAGACTCTGGTAGATCAATCTGGTGTCATAGCTCCCAGGTTGCTCAAAGATCTCTCACCCTGCTCCACGACGCTCTAACCTCTTTCCCCTGCCACGGAGGTAGTGGTTGCACTTGGCTTTCAGGCCTCTAGTCATGCACTTCCTCCACCTTTGAGGCCGTCATCCATTTGTAGCACCTTTGTCCCCCTTAGCGTGATCATGCCTGCTATTTCCCTGTGTCACAAGCCATGAGCTAGGTAACACGCCTCCTCTACCTGCATCTTCCGCATGTTCTATCCACTCCCATCCAGTCCTCATTCTGTCTTGGGAGTGTATCTTGTATACCTGTCTTCCTAGTGGGAACATAAGCTTCTTAGGGCTCGTGTACTATCCTCACGGATATGCAGGGTCCCTGGCTGTGACAACTTTGTAGGAAACAGAAAGGATCTTGACCTCTGGGCATATCCCTGGCTTCAGACACCAGGATGGATGGTGAGGCAGAGAAGGGATGCCCTCAAGGAGTCCCTTTGGCCCTGCTCAGCCTACACTCCCAGACAGAGAGCTACCTTGGGGGCTGAGATCTTTCCAGAAGAGGTGTGGCACTCACCTTCTCATTGCGGGGATAAAACACCAGACCCAAAGCAGCTGATGGCAGGAAAGGGCTTGTTTTGCCTTACACTGTCCAGGGGAAGCTTCATGATGGCAGGGGAAAGCAGGGTGTGAGTAGAGGCTGGACATGACCTCTACCACAACAGGTGGACAAGGGCAGTAAGACAGTGAGCCTATCTGTAACAGTGAGCAAGGAGAAGCTGGCTATAACAACCCCTAAGCCCACCCCTCCACCCCACATCTCTTCTCATAAGGCTGCACCACCCAAATTACCATCAGTTGGGGCCCAAGCATTCAAAACACACGCGTTTATTGGGACATCTGACTCAAACCAACACAAAGTGTTAAGGGTCTTCATTCAAAATATCTTCTTCTAGGAGGCTGTATGGCCTCCAGTTAGCATGACTGCAGCCATCTTGAGTTGTAACCGTCATGACTGCTCCTGAGTGACATAAACAGACAAAGCCAGTGGAATATGAGAGCTGTTCAATCAGACACCAAGAAAATCCCTGTGCCTGCATTATTAACGTAAGCCAGGCAAACTCTGTCTTGAATGAGCTCACCTTTGTTCTGACCAATAGATTCCTTTACTGCTTCTCACCCAAATCACATGGACTTGCTTGGTCTTGCTTCCACCCAGGACCATGAGACCCTGTGTAAGCCCCCAATAAGCTGTACTTCATGTAAACCTCGATCCGTCTGCCTCTCTAATCTCATCACCCCTTGGCGTTGGTTCTCATACTATGGGACTGGGTTGAGTGGAATGTGTGGTTTCAGCTGCTCTGCTGGGTGTCTGTCAATATTGGGCACTATGAAGGTGGAAGCATCAAAAGAGGTTTGATCTAAATGAGGGTAGCCGGACTGGAAGTCCTGAGAAGACAGCTATACCGCACAGGGGCCTCCTGCAGCTGTTCCATGCTCAGAGAGGCAGAACTCCATGATGATGGAGCAGCCTGGTCCCTGGAGGAGACTCAGGCAGGGTAGCGGCAGTTAGAAGAAAAGCTTGGCTGAAGGGCAAGAGGAGTCCCACTGCCAGGAGAACCCACATCCTTTCCTCACCGGCTTTGTTCATGGAACCTGCCAGCTTAGATTGTAAGGCACCTTCTGAAGAGCATCCCAGAGGAATTCTTTCAGCACACACAGTCAGTGTGGATGCTGACTGTTCAAAAAGGAAACAAGGGAAGAAGCCAACAATGGCGAGGCTGTTTTCTCTTGCTTGATTTGCTTCTGGCCAGCTCTGCATCTACGGCTGTCTTGCTCATGGGAGGCACCAATCAGAGGTGGGAGGCTGGGAGGAAGGGAGGAGGCTGTCTTTGCTTCAGAAGGTGCCCCCAGCTCTCCAGGGCAGCCTGTTCCCCATGGCACCATCGCCCTCAGGCTAGCCTGTGGGCTCCCAGCCTCTGCAGGTGGCCTGACTCATGGACTCCTCTTCTCTCAGTTCTCAAGTCCTGAGGTGGCTGCCTGTGTGGACGGCCCATCTCCTGTATACCTCTTTACCCAGTTCTCTGTTTTATAATATTCTTCTTGAAAATATCTAGTTTTTGTTTTCTTGGTTGAACTCTGACTCACGTAGGACCTAAGGGGGAAAAAAATCCCTCAATGTAATAAAAATAATACTCAAAAAGCAGGCAGAACAGACTTTTTTGTTTTATTTGAGAGAGAGAGGAAGAGGCAGAGAGAGAGAGAAAGAGGCAGAGAGAGAATGGGTGTGCCAGGGCCTCTAAGCTACTGTGAACGAATTCTAGACATGTGCCCCCCTTGTGTGCATGTGCAACATTGCACGCTTGTGTCACTTTTGTGTCTGGCTAAAGGTGGGACCTGGAGATTCTTAGGCTTAGCAGGCAGGTGCTTTAACCACTAAACCATCTCTCCAGCCCCAGAACAGACTTTTAAAAAGAATTTATTGCAGAAAAAGGAAATCAATTGTAGGTACTATTTGCTATGGACTTTGTAAAATTTGAGGAAAAACTAGACTCTGTGAAATAGGGTATGTCATCAAACTGAGATTTTTAAAAACATGAAATGGGAAAATGAAGGAATGCTTTAAGCTGCAAGGTGAAATAAAAGATTTGATCTGACAGCAAGATAGAAGTTAGCTTTCTGTAGGCACAAGCGTGAGGGGGTCCATGGGGAATTACAAGCCAGTCATACACAAACAACAACAACAACAAAACACTCAGTCAATAACCCTCACAGGTACAACCAGTTGGGAAAGGAAATGGACAAGGTAGTCACATGTATGACCACTCCCCTGATTAGGCTAGCGACCTGGGCTCAGCTCCCTAGCTGGGCTCAAGGAATATGCATAGATGCATAGGGTGTAGAGGCCTCTCACTACTTCAGACTATGGGGCCTCAAGCCCTATGAAAGGTCAGTCGACCAGGCAGTTCAGTGGCAATCCTCTCTGAGGACCCTTCCCATTCTCTTAGGAATCCTCACTATCTTCTTAATAAATCTACTTTGGTCTTGCTTAGGCCTTGCCCACATTCCTTAATTCTTCTTTGGTGTGTGACAATGAACTCTAAGCACACTGGCTCCAGGTGGCTCTGGTGACCAGTGAACACCTGGAACCTTGGTCCCCTAGGTTAAGTCCACCCGAGGTGAGAAAGGCTTTGCTGTTCTCAAAGATCCAATGTAGATTCATAGCTCATAGAGAAAAGAGGTGCATCAGAAAATTTCCCAGAATGGAGAGAATGGAAAGGAAAAAGAAAATCAATCAATCTGAGAGATCTTTGGTGATCACCTTTGTAAACTTAGTAAACAGGCTTCTACTTTGATGAATGCAAGTTGGAAAATTTATTATAGAACCTAAGGAGAGTTGGTAAAAGACAAAATAGTTGAGTTTTAAGCAAATGTATGGCTGGAGAGATGGCTTAGCAGTTAAGGCGCTTAACTGAAAAGCCAAAGGACCTAGGCTGATTCCCCTGCACTCACCTAAAGCTAGATGCACAGGGTGGTGCACGCATCTGGAGTTCATTTGCAGCAGCCGGCGGCCCTGGTGTGCCCGTTCTCTCTCTATCTGCCCCCCTCTCTCTCAAATAAATGAATAAATAAATAAAAATAAAATGTTAAGCAAATGTAAATGTGTGTTTTTTGAGGAGTGTTAAAGACAAGTGCCTCAGACTTACCAAAGAATGATTAACACAAACATTTCCTGAGTCTTATTTTCAGAGATATTGAGTAATCTATAGCAAGGCTTGAAAATTTGTATTTTTTCCCTCCCTCCCTCCTTCCCTCCCTTCCTTTCTTCCTTTCTCTCTTTTTCTCTCTCTCTCTCTTTCTTTCTTTTTTTGGTTTTTCAGCTCAAGCTGACCTGGAATTCACTATGTAGTCTCAGGCTGGCCTCAAACTCACGGTGATCCTCTTATCTCTGCCTCCCAACTCCTGGGGTTAAAGGCATGTGCCACCACGCCCGGCCCAATTTGTATTTTCAAAACATCATCTCAGTTCATTTTGACACAGCCGGTCATGACCAGGTTTTAAAACGGCTGATTTCCTGCTTAACAACAAAGTTGAAAGACTGTACCACCTGGTGGCAGCAAATCACACTTGCAGCTGTGTGTGTGTGTGTGTGTGTGTGTGTGTGTGTGTGTGCTCGTGCACGTGTATGGACATGTGTAAGACAGAGAGAAAGAGAGAGAGAGAGAGAGAAAGGCAGGGGGCTAGACTAGTACCTGACTTCATTTTTTAAAAACTTTTTAGTTTTTATTATTTTTTTTTGGAGAGAGACACAGAGAGAGACAGAGAGAGAGAAGAAGAGGAAGACAGAGATGGGCGCGCCACCAGTGTCTCAGCTGCTGCAAACAAAATCCAGATGTGTGCGCCCCCTTGTGGTCAAGTGCAGCATTGCGCCTTTGCGTCACTTTGCATCTGGCTAAACGTGGGACCTGGAGATTGGAACCAGTGTTCTTAGGCTTAGGAGGCAGGCGCCTTAACCCCTAAGCCATCTCTCCAGCCCCTGATTTCATTTTTATTGAGTTCATTCTATTGAACAAAAATTAAAAACTGATTACAAGTGTTTTGGTCAGGACAATGAGGCCATTAAGTGAACTGAGAAGGAAAAGGCAAAAGAAATCGCAGCTTCCATCAGGACAGGTGGCCAGTACAGGCGCTTAGCAGGAGAACAGGCTTCTCCGTGTTGAGAGAAGCCCCAGTTCTATTCTTCCCGAAGGCTCCTCTGTAGAATCGTGCTGGCCTCAGGACTCACCACCTTAGGACACTCGGTCACACTGCCAGCTTGGGGAAGAGTACTTTCCTTGGTCACGTGAAAACAATCTTCAACCATGCCTCAGGAGACGGGTGTAGAAAACACTGAGACGTAGTGTCCAGTCGCAAGGTACTTTGTGGTCAGAGCCCTGGGTGGCTCTTTGATATCCAGTCAGCCATATTTTGATACTTTCACACCCTCCTTAAGAACGTGATGCGCTTCACACACCCACCATTCAGAAGTGGTCCCCTCCACGTTAGACCCTGTGATGTCCAGACCCAGAGAAGTAGAACCTCTGTCACATTTACTATGTTTGGAAACTTTTTTCCATGCATATTTGTGTGGTGTGTGTATGTGTACGTATGCATGTTCATATGCGCGTGGGTACATGTGCACGTGTGTCCACGCAAGTGGAGGCCAGAGATTGATGTCAGATGTCTTTTTGGTTGCTCTCTGGTTTATTCCTTGAGACAGGGTCTCTCGTTGAACTAGGAACTCACCCAGTCATCCAGACAAGCCAGTCAGCAAGATCCTCCTGTGTCTGCCTCCCCAGCACCGGGATTACAGGTGCACACCACCACCACTCGGGGTGGTATGTAGGCTGCTGGGGATCCGAATTGATGTCTTCACACTTTTGTAACAAGCACACTTCACTCACTGGGTCATCTCCCCAGATTGATACTAACCTTGATTGTCAACTTAATTAGACTGAGAGCTGCATAGGGAATTCATAAAACATACCTCTTAGTGGGTCTCTGTGGAGTTTTCCGAGACAGATTATGACAGTTCTGATTAACTCAATGGACAAATCAACTTGGTAGATTCAGAATTTGAATCAGCGATGGAACTGTGGAAGGCAGGGCCTAGGAAGAAGTAGGTCACTGGGAGTGGGTCTTTAAAGGGTATTGATTGGCTCTGACCTCTTCTCATTTCTTTTCTTTTTTTTTCTGTTTTCTGGCTGCCCTGGTGAACAGATCAGTTGTACCACATTCCTTCCGCCATGAGATTTCGTATCACCTCAGGCTCAAAGACCTGGTGTCAGCCTTGGACTGAAATCTCTAAAACCGTGAGCCAAAAAAAAAAAAAACCAAGTTCCTTCTTTAAGACTGTTACTCTTAGATATTTGTCACAGCAACAACAAGCAAAAAGAAATCTAACACGTAGGCCCAGGCTGTTAGCTCTAATGAGTGCTTGAGCATCTTTTCAAAGTTAGCTCAGGAATGTCATTCTTCCAGTAAGATCTGCCTACCACTGGAGGTACAACCAGACCCTTGTACTTTCAAGAGAAAGGCTTTGTGGAGTCCAACACAAACCTGCTAGTTTTCATGCCACAGGATACTTGAATATGGAAAAGAGGGATTTCCATAAAGTTTTCAAGCCTGGAATTGAGTTTGCTTTTTTTTTTTCTTTTTAATGTGTGTGGTTTTGTTTGTTTTCAGCACCAGAAGTTCTCTGAGTTTAACTTGCAGACAAATTGCCAAGTAGCTACAGAAAAAGGAAAAAGGAGAAGAAAAGGAAAGAAAGAGGGAGGCCAAGCTCTATAGGAGAGTAAGAGTAAAACAAAGGTATGGGGTTTAGTTAGATGACCCTGTACTCTTGTGTGACAGTACCACGGATGACAATGGCAGAAAAGAAGTGAGCTGTGACTCTACATGCTGGAGGGTTGATGCGACTTCAGTGCAGGCAACAGACAGCTCGTTCTGGGTTAAGCCACCAGTAGCTTCCTTCTGCAAAGAGATGCTAAAGCCCTTCTGAACGGCTTTAATAAGCCAGCGCAGTGTTCACACTACTCCTCCACTGGTCAATCGTCGAAGTCTGGAAACTTCCAGATAGTGGTATGTGTGGTGTATGCCCATGTGTGGCCCTGCAGCACCCCGCACACTCACCTACGGAGGCCTGAGTGGAACATTCGGTGAAGTCTTCATTGCTTTCTGCTTGGTCTTGTTTGGAACCAGAGTCTCTTTTTACTAATTCTGGAGACTGTGGGGCTCTGAAGACTCTCAGGTCTCTGCTCCCCTGAGGGACTGAGGTGACAGGCAGGTGTGTTCATGACCAGCTGTTTCCCATGGGATCTGGAGATTTGAATTCAGGCCATCTCAGGCCCTCAAGCTTATGCTGGAAGTGCACTTAACCACTGAACTATCTCTCCAGCCCTTACTCTTTTTTTGTTCTTAAAGATTTTATTTTTATTTATTTATTTATTGGAGACAGAGAGAGGGTAAGAGAGAGAAGGAGAGGGAGAATGGGTGCGCCAGGGCTTCTAGCCACTGCAAACGAACTCCAGACACATGCGCCCCCTTGTGCATCTGGCTTACGTGGGAGCTGGAGAATCGAACCGGGGTTCTTACGCTTTGCAGGCATGTGCCTTAACCTCTATGCCATCTCTCCAGCCCCAGCCCTCATTCTGAGCAGCAATCAACATATCTTTTAAAGCAACTTAACCTTTCCTATTTTGAATTCCTTTGCAGAGCTCCAGAATATGTGATGACACGCATGAAGCCATGACTTCCGTCAAGAACTTGGTCTAAGAGCCCAGGCCTGGGCTTTGCAGGTCTCCCAGCACGTGAGGCTGGGCAGCACAGGTCCGGCCCGCAGGAATCCAGTCTTATGGGAACACTTTTGCTCCTTTAAGAACTGACCTTGTTGGCTTGGACAGATTTGGAAGGGTGACCTAGTAGTCAGGTGACTATGTGGTGAAAAATTGGGCAGTATCCATTTTAATCTTTGCCTATACCTTAAAGGAAAAGAGATTTTCCTAATTTGTGGTTATTTACAGCACTGTAAATCAAGCAAACGCCATAAAGTGCCAATATATATATATATATATATTTTAAATCAGCCTTAAATAGCTAAACTCTCAACACAGCTTATAAAGTACAGCTTGGCAGTTGTTAGGTAGTTATGGTTAGGTTGACAGCCCTTTGGGGAGTTGGGATATCCAAAAGGCAGAGGTAGTTAAGGCTCTAGTGATAAATGGTTGGCTTGTTGGCTGACGAGATTTTATAACACACATTTAAGCTTAACTGCCTGTGAGAAAGTGAGCCGGAAGTAGAGGTTATCACTTCCTCATGGCTACTCCATTCACTGTTGACCTCAGAGGGTATCGCGGCACGCTAGGAGTTTAGCCTGACGTCATGTGAAAGAGGAAATCCTCTGTAGGAATGTGCTATTGTCGGGCTAAATCAATCTGAAAACAGAGACAGCATCAGAGAGTAGACCAAGTCTAGCAATGATGCAAAAAGCAATGTCAAGGTGAAAGAGAGTTACCGCTACATAGATTTTGGGGCAACCAAGAAAATTTCCCTGGAGACTTCTGGTAGTGCAAAATTGCACAATCCAGCCTTTAGCTGTTCATCCACGAGTACCAAAAAGAAGGAAGACAGGGCGGGGTTCTGTCTTTGATAAAATGGGGCTTGGGGGGTTGGAGAGATGGCTTAGTGGTAAAGACACTTGCCAGCAAAGCCCAAGGACTTAGGTTTGATTCCCAAGAATCACGTAAGCCAGAGGCACATGGTGGTGCATGCATTTGGAGTTCATTTGTAGTGGCTAGAGGCCCTGATGTGCCCATTCTCTCTATCTTCCCTGTCTCGCTCTCAAATTAATAAATAATATTTAAAAAACCCCAAACTGGCTTTGGACCCACCTCAGAAGAGAAGGAGTGTCCATCAAGGGCTAAGGAGGTGGCTCAGGGGTGAAAGACAAGCAAATAAACCTGCTGGCCCGAGTTTGCTCCTCCCCAGCACCCATATAAAGCTGGATGCAAAGTGGTGCACACGCACGTAATACAAACACACTAACGCACTCACAGCAAAGAGAGCCCGAGCCAGTAAAGGCATGAAGCACAAGGGTCCAGCTAACCTGGTATACAAGGTGGCAAAACAGAAAGTAAGACCTTGTCGCAAGAGAAGATGGCAAGAGTGACCAAATGGTGAGGTTGTCCTTTGACCTCGGTGGAATGTGCATGCAAGCTGACCAACTTGAGGGCGAGTATAGGAACGGAGGCACCTCGCTCTAAATGTAAATGAAACAAAAGCTCTATCAGGTGATCCCTTACTTAGAAAGACAGGGACACAGGAAACGGAAGGAATGAATCCCCATGGGCGGGGGGATGGGGGGTAACCTCATAGCCCAGAACCCAAAGAGAAATGGCGCTGAAAGACTTCCTTTCCACTACCAAGCAGCAGACTCAGCGAGGCAGGCCTGAAGAAGGAGGACACAAAACAATAATCTGGTTTGCAATTGCTATCCTGGGGTTCAGCTGCACACAGAAATAACCTGAGAACGTTGTGTGTGTGTCCACCTGCCTGGGAGACCTGTCCTCTAGCACATGCAGAGTGGGCATGGTGAGAAGTGAGGGCATTGTGCCGGTCTGCAGCACATACACACAGAGAGACTGGCAGGGGCACTGGGCCTTCCCATGCCTGCAAGAATTCTTGAGCAAAGAGCACTATAATCTAGGACAGAAGGGACACTTGGACTTAAAAAAAATTAAAAAATAAAAAAAGAGAAAAGCAAATATAGCCAGCAGAAAGCAAATGAAGAGACTTCATGCAAAGCAATTTTCTGAGAAAATGTCTGACAAATATTACTTTCTAATCCCAAAAACGTTAGAGAGGAAACTGACTTAGAAAAGCGAGATCAGGGCTAAAGAGATGGCTTAGCTGTTAAGGTGCTTGCCTGTGAAGCCTAAGGACTCATGTTTGACTCTCCAGATCCCACGTTAGCCAGATGCACAAAGGTGAGGCAAGTGCAAGGTCGCACACGCCCACTAGGTGGCGAAAGTGAGGCCTTGGTGCACCAATTCTGTCTCTCCTCTTTTTCTCTCTCTCTAAAATAAATTTCTAAAAAATTTTAAAAGTTGAAAAAAAGTGAGTTCAAGGTAGCACAGTGTGTGGAAAAATAACAGAAGTGAGCTTCCTGAGGACAGGAAAGAAGTGGGATGTCATTAAAAACCTGAAACAAAATCTGAAACACGAAAATAACCCAAAGAAAATCTGATGCAGTTGAAAACAAGCACAAGAGACTAACACGTTCTACCACCCTCACTTACATTTCTGAATCCCAACACCCAGAGTGATGCCTGCCTTATACCCAACAAATAATAGAGACAAGCCAGATAAAGCAAATTGGTAGTTTTGAGGAAGAAAAGGTGAAAATTAGAAATTAGAGCTAAAAGTTGTTCCCTGAAATTTTTTTTTTGCAAGTTGTAGATCCAAGAGACAAAAAATGAGCCAGAATTGCCCTTAAACCTATTCTGAGAAAGTTACTATCCTTCTAGTATCTGAAGAATTGTATCTTGCCCCATTCTGGCAAGAAGAAAGGAAAAGCAGAGTGCAATGGGGAGGGACGGGCCATACACATGGCGTCAGAGGTATCGGTATCCCCCAGAGACAAGACGTCTGACGGTACAAGGAAGAGCCCAGATTCACACTTGGCATCAAGAACCAGAAATGAAAGGGAAGGAAGACAGCTTCCACCAAGGGAACATACCATTAATTAGGTCATCTTTAAAACAAACATCTAAATGGAATGCACTATTCAAAAGAGAGATGGCTTGGCGGTTAAGACCCTTGTCTGTGAAGCCAAAGGACACAGGTTCGACTTTCCAGGACCCATGTAAGACAGATGAACAAGGTGGTGCACGCATCTGGAGTTTGTTTGCAGTGTCTAGAGGCCCTGGCAGGCCCATTCTCCCTTTCTCTCCTTCTGCCCCTCTCTCTCATAAATAAATAAATAAATAAAAATGTTAAGAAGAAAAGATAAATCACTTGGGCTGGGGCGATACTCAGAAGTTAAGGCTTTTACCTGTAAAGCCCAAGGACCCAAGTTCGATTCTCCAGTACCCATATTAGATCCAGAAGCACAAAGTGCTGGAGGCCCTAGTGCACCCATTCTCTCTGTCTTTTCCTCTTCTGCCTCTGCTTGCAAATAAATAAATAAGTAAATAAATTAATTAATGTATTTTTTAAAGAAGATAAATCATAATAGAGATCCAAAGGGACATCATAATTAAAGGACTGCCAGTGAGCATTAAACCCATTTCAAAAACTAAGAGTTAATGGTTTCAGAGAATAATTTAAATAGCATAAATATTAATAAAGTAAAGTTAGGGGAAACAGTTTGTTTTGTTTATTAAGTCAGGGACTCGTGTTGCCCGGGCTGCTCTCCATGTCACTGAATAGCAAAGAATGACCTTGAACTCCCTCCCCCCATCCTGGGATTACAGGTGTGAGCCACCAACCCAAAGGAGTGCAAGAGTTCTCATTCCTCTGCCTTTAACATACACACAACAGCTAGAACTTGAGGTGCGGGGGCTCAAGAACTCAAGGTGGAGAAATGGCAGCGTCTCAGCTGTTCTGCCCCCACAATCAACTCGGGCACAGTTACCCAAGGAAACCGCTCAAAGTTGTCAGGCACAGCTTGTGGGCTTGAGCCACGATTTGGCCTTGCCAGAAGATGGAGGTTGGGAAGACGTGATGGGGAGTGGGAAGGGGAGAGGGGAGGAAGGGTAGGGAAAGAGAAGGCAGGGAATGGGAGGAGAAGGGAGGGAGGAAAGGAGGGAGAGAGATCATTTTTCTCTGCCAGAGTAGAACTAGGGATACTATGGAGGAGGAGACCAAGGTGAGCCTCTACCTGGAAGAGCGGAGAGAACGTTTGTCCTGTGAACATAGAGCTGCGATGGGAAGGCAGCATTAGGTGGCATGAGGACGTGACCCTGGCAGCGCCATGTGCTGGAGAGCTGAGCTCTGTACTTTCTTCCTTCTGAGGTCACAGGGGCTGGGATGCAAAGGGACACCACTTTGTGCTTTCCAGAAGACGACAGATCCATCTTCTGACCGGAAGGGCTGCAAGTGTCTGCTCCTCCCTGCCTCCGCCTCACCGCGTTTCTAGCACCGATCAGGACGAACCTGGGTTTCAAGGAGAGAACGGTCCCTGACACGCAATCAACACAGCACACCTGAGACCCGAAGCCAGAATGTTCCACAGAGACAGAGCTGTTTGAGTTTTCTTTTCTTTTCTTTTCTTTTCTTTTCTTTTCTTTTCTTTTCTTTTCCTTTTCTTTCTTTCTTTCTTTCTTTCTTTCTTTCTTTCTTTCTTTTTGTTTTTTTGAGGTAAGGTCTCACTCTAGCTCAGGCTGGTCTAGAATTCACTATGTAGTCTCAGGGTGGCCTCGAACTCACCGTGATCCTCCTATCTTTGCCTCCCGAGTGCTGGGATTAAAAGCGTGCACCACCACTTCAGGCCACACCTGAGTTCTTAACAAGGACAAATTCCTGCACATGAGTGTGAGCACACATGGACCCATCTGACAAAGGCCTCACATCCAGCATGATTTCAAGAACATTTAAAATTTAATAAGCGGCTAGGGAGGTGGCTCAGAGGATAAAGCCCTTGCAACTCAAGCTTGAGTACTGAAGTTCGATCTTCCCTAGATCGCACACAGAAAGTTGGGAACTATGGTGGGCTTCAGTAATCCCTGCATGCTGATGGCAAGGTGAGAGGTGGAGGCAGGGGAATTTCCCCCAAGCTTTCAAAGAAAACAGTAACGACCAGAGTGAAATCTCAGCAGCAGAGTGACGTCCACAGCAAGAAAACCTGCCTCAAATGAGGCGCAAAGGCCAGAACTGACCTGGACATGTTGTCCTCTGGCTGCCCCTGCCCCCACACTCTCATATGCAAATAAAAAATGCACACACACACACACACACACACACACACACTTAATAAGGACAATGGAAAACCCTGAGTAGTCATTAGCACACCTTAAAACCACAAATCAAATTGCAATTAACTTATTAAGGAAAGTCAATAGATTTAATAAGTATTTTGCTCTCATATTAAAAAAAATCAGGGCTGGAGAGATGGCTTAGTGGTTAAGGCACCTGCCTCCTAAGCCTAAGAACGCTGGTTCCAATCTCTAGGTCCCACATTTAGCCAGATGCAAAGTGAGGCAAGGGCGCAATGCCACACTTGACCACAAGGGGGTCACACATCTGGATTTCGTTCACAGCAGCTGAGAGACTGCTGGTGCGCCCATCTCTATCTGTCTCTTTCTCTCTCTCTCTGTCTCTGTCTCTCTTTCTCAAAAAAAAAAAAATCAAAACCATAAGGTGTCTCTGCAAATCTACCTACTACATTATGGAGGCCTAGACCTCTCATACTCTCCTCGCGAAGTGTGAGCCTCATGCCACCAGGAAGGAAAGCAGTTTGGTAATCTCCTTCCAAACTGAACTTAAGTCCAAAAGCCCACGTCATACTCAGCAGAAATGCATGCATAAATTCATCTAAAGGAGTGTGTAAGAATGTACTAATGATTATTCATCACAGCCCCAAACAGGAATATTCCACATGTGTAGCCATAGCAGAATGCATGCCTAATATGTGGTGTATTTACATAGTGATGCCACAGTACTCAGCCACGGGAAGAAGGGACGGCTGCTACATGCAACATGATGGATGGATTTCAGAAATGCAAACTTGAACAAAAGAGCACAGAAATAGGCGGGGTGTGGTGGCGCATACCTTTAATCCCAGCACTCGCGAAGCCATCCTGAGACTGACAGTAATTTACAGGTCAGCTAGGGCTACAGTGAGACTACCTTTAACCCCCACCCCTCCCAAAAGAAGAACAACACAGACATACAAATGCAACACTTATCTCTTATGGGGTTTTGTAATAGAATTATCTGGGAGCCGGAGAGATGGCTCAGCGGCTAAGATCACTTCCTGTGTAAGCAGGAAGACCTGAGAAGTGACTGAGTTCAAGCCTCAGGTCCCACATAAGCAGCTGGGTGTGGCTACGCATGTCTGCAACCTTACTGGTTTGGGGAACAGAGAGAGAGAGAGAGAGAGAGAGAAAGAAAGAAAGAAAGAAAGAAAGAAAGAAAGAAAGAAAAAGAAAGAAGGAAAGAAAAGAAAGAAAGAAAGAGAGAGAGACAGGGATTGTGGAAAAAGTGGCAAACTCTGGCATCAGGAAGAGACTGGCTCAAGTATGTGAAAAAATGGGATACCTGATGCCCCGTAAGGCAACAGCAGACAAGCACACCCTACCCTAGGTGAATGCATGGGGTGATACACAAGAGCATATACCACACACACACCACAGTACACACACACACACATAAATACACACACACACCACATTCCACACATATACACATACACACACAAAAAAAAACTTGATGTGGGTTCTGGTTATGCAAGTTTATTCTCTTTATAAAAATTTCTTAAATTGTACACTGTGGTTTGTAAAATTTTCTTATTTTACAATTTAATAAAAACATCTAGGAAGAATTCAACATCCATTCATCATAAAACCTCTTAGTAAATCTGCCTCACAGCAGACCTTTGGTGTCAGTAAACATCCTTAAGCCTGATTTTTAAAAATATATTTATATTTATTTCTTTGCAAGCAAAGAGAGAAGAGAGACAGACTGAGAGACTGGGCACACCGGGGCCTCCAGCTGCTGCAAACATACTCCAGATACACGTGCCCTTTTTGTTCATATGGCTTTACTTTGGTATTTGGGAATAGAACCTGGGTCCTTAGGCTTTGCAGGCAAGCACCCTAACTGTTGAGCCATCTCTCCAATCTCTCCAATCCCTCATAGGCCTGATTTTCTTGCTGCAAACTAAGAAGGCAAACAGCAATGTCAGCATGTGCTATCAGTTCTATCACCTCACTCTGCCTTCCAGGACACGTGCCGGCAGTGTGTCTGGTCTGCTTGCTCTTATTTTCTGTTTATTTGCCTCAGGTATGCCTTTGAGCTGGATGAGCTTAGCGGAGACTGTGTGGTTGTTGCCACTATTGGTTTACACACAGCAGCTGGGAGCAAGGCAAGGAATACAACACTGATTGGGGCTCTCTTTGGTCATCTTTAGCAGTGTGGAGGACAGACAGCGTGCAAGGCAGTTCTTGTTATCCGTGTGAAGGATGCTACAGCACATGCTATATATATTTTTTCTTTTAAAAATTTTTCTTTTGTAATTTTATGAGAGAGAGAGAGAGAGAGAGAGAGAGAGAATTGGTGTGCTAGGGCCTCCAGTCACTGCAATCAAACTCCAGACACATGTGTCACCTTGTGTGCATGTGCCACTTTGTGTGTTTGCGTCTCCTTTGTGTCTGGCTTACATGGGACCTGGAGAGTCAAACATGGGTCCTTAGGCTTCTCAGGCAAGCGCCTTAACCACTAAGCCATCCCTCCAGCCCACATGCTATATTTCATTTCTATTTGCATGCTTACTCTCCCTCACCTTTGCTTGTCTTATGCTTTTCTGTAGGCAGTTCAACGTGATGGTTATGAATACATCTTCCTAGAAGTTCTTTCTAACTCTGAGACCAACTTTCACCATTTCACTACAACGTCCTGTCAGACATCTTTCCATGCTTCCACAGTTGACAAGCAACTCATATACAAACATCATATACAAACACTACATGGAGGGATTCTATGATGTGACGGTGCCTTCTGTTTTTGAGCACCTATTTGCCCAGGCACTGTGGTAGACATTCAATTTACCATGCATTATTGCAGTTCCCCAGTGAACTCTACGAGCTCTTTTCCTACTCTGCTGATGAAGAAACTAAAGGAGCTTGGAGCTTGCTGCTAGTGAGGGGAAGAGCTGTTATTCCAATGTCATAATGAAGTCCACCAGTTTGCATACTAACTAAAAATGTTCATTAAAATTCATGAACGGGGACTGGAGAGATAATGGCTCCGTGGGTTAAGGCGCTTGCCTATCAAGCCTAATGACCAGAGTTCAATTCCCCAGTACCCATGTAAAGCCAGCTGCACATGTGTCTGGAGTTCATTTGCAGAGGCTAGAGGCCCTGCTATGCCCATTCTCTCTCTGCCAGGCATGGCAGCACACACTTTTAATCCCAGCACTGAGGAGGCTGAGGTAGGAGGATCGCCGTGAATTAGAAGCCAGCCAAGCCAGAGACTACAGAGTGAATTCCAGGTCAGTCTGGGCTAGAGTGAGACCCTACCTTGAAAAACCAACGCCCCCCCCCCAAAAAAAAAAAAAGAATTCATGAATGAGCAAATGGAAAAAGGAATGCTCTACTGAAAGAAGAAAGTTAGTAGTTAGTGATTGTTAAAATCATGTATCCTAACGTTCAGTAACACGGTCTTTCCTCGGGGTCGTAACGTGGTGATTTAAGGTGACGAAATTCAACGCTGATACAATGGCAAAGTTCCCACCTGGTTTCTCTTATGACCCAAAGAGGGTGTTGGTGCTAAGGGACCCTCCTGTTCCACTTGATCAGCTTTCAAAGGAAAACAAAACCCATATGATCATTCTAGAAATGAACCTTTATTTTAAGTTTGTCCACAACTCCTGGTAGTTACTGATTTTATTAAAATACAGTTGGCAAAATAAAGCAGAGAGGTAATTCTATTGCTTTATAATATAAATTATGAGTAAAGTTCTCTCAGCTGCTGGCTCAGCATTGTTCAAGACTCTTTTAAAGGACTTGGGGGACTTTAAATTCCAGAAAATGTTAAAGCAGCAAAAGAAAAAAAATATATTAAAAGTAGTTGCCATTGGAGGCATTGCCCAGCGTGTGCTAATTGTAAAATCTCTGTGATGTGTTTACAGGCTAGTCTCCAAGCTCTGGCTGTACAGAAATCATGTGGATAGCTGGCCTATATTGTTTAGTGCTCATCACAAAACAATTTTTTTTTAAGATGGCCAAAGTGAATCATGACTAATTCAAATAAAATACAACCAGCATTCATTTATCTAATTGCAATATGTAAAAACAAGAACACTTTATTAAAATATTTAATACCAGAATAATTTATCGTAGTATGAAAAAGAGTGAAGTATTTGTCTTTAGTTTTCATTGAGGTGTTCACATTTTGGCAACATGGTTTTTTATTGATTAGCAAGTTTTCTCCCTGGAAAACCACTTAAGGATACAAACCGAAAGAACTGAATACTTCATCCGCTCATACAGTCATAACTTACATATCTTGCTTTGCACTTACTGTTTATGCAGACGGCAATTTAGAAAACAAAGTAAAAATATATATACAAAATATTTTTATATCAAATTATCTTCATTACACTAAATAAACCCAATCCCCGCCCCCAGTGCTATGTCACATGAGAAAGTGTCCTACAATGACTATCAAAACTGATTCTGTCCACATAGCAGCCAGAGAAGCTGTTGGCCTTAAGAGCATTTTGCAAAATGAAGAAAACTGTCAGCACATGGTTGCATTACTGGCTGTCATTCACACTTGCAAAAATGCTTTCCAGGCTAAAAAAATTACAAAATAGATTACATACTCGGAAAAAAAAAAAAACCCACCATAAAAGAGCCCAATCTTTTTACTTCTCTGTTGCACACTGTTGTATTTGGCATCCCCACTGTTTATTTAGGTATCAAGTCTTCCCAAGCTGAGTAGAATATTATCATTTGATTGAAAACGATACCCTTTCTTCTTGATAGTGATTATTTTCACTCAATGGTAGTCTAATTTAGAAACAAAATGTTCTTTCTTTCAATGCATGATTTCACTTAATTTTTACTTGAATGTCCTACTTGGCAAAATTCAGTGACTGTTCAATGTTTTGTTTTCCATATGTTTTAAATTGAAAAATCAATTTTATGCACATATATGCATATTCACATACAGATACAGTTCTCCTCACTGTCTTGTTCTCATTGCAATACAAATTGTCCATCAGCAATTGTGCTTTGAAATGAACCAAATAAAAAGCTTTTAGTTATTCCATATGAAAAAGAGTTTCCATCACAAAGAAACACTTAACCATAAAGCAAACATGATTATGTTTTAAAACTAAACTTCAGTTTAGTTTTACACAGGGAAATTCTCAGTTATTTATGTAATAAGGCTTTAAAACAATCTTCAGCAAAACTTCAGAAAAAAAGAAAATCCAAATTATTTGTAAAGGGCGTTGGGGTGTTTCCCACCACTGCTTGCAAATTTTTTTTTTCCCCGATCACAATGTATTCATTGAAAATTTAAAATAGTTTGAAGACTGTCTTCTGAAATGTCCACATAGCGTGGATGACTGCCCGTTTCATTTTGGAAGTTGGTAACATATCAGATTCCCAGGAAAAATACATATATAAAATTCCCACTGTTGTTCTGAAAAGCCCAAAGATCGACTTCCAGGACTGCAGACATTTTTTTCAAAGGATCATTTCATCTGAACTGAACAGATTTCCAGGTTTTTTAGCAAGAGAGTGATGGACTGTGTTTCAAGGGCTTCCAGCAATTTTGGTTTCAGTCCTGAAAGGTTTGGGAGTGCAGGAATGTGGCATGCAGACTAGAAAGCATATGGCGTTGGCTTTTTGAGGCATAGCTCTTCCACTCTGCCCACGTTGACGCTTACTCTTTGGAAGCAAGGCACTTACTGTAATGGTAATGCAGATGTTTTATACTTAGTTTGAGTAACATAAAATAAGTTAACATTATTGATTAAAATGAGTTTTATAATTTATGTATCTTTTATAGAAGCAATTAAATGATATATTTAGGATAACTGAACATAAGAGGTCTGGACGGGAATCTGCTTGGCTCTCAGGAGGAGGTTTGATGTGACGGACACACAGCATCGGCTGGATTAGCTGAGCTCTAAAATGGCTGCACGAGCGGCACCTTGACCGTCTTGACTTCTGCTATGTGAGAAGACTTCTGAATGATACAGCTGGTGGTCCCCTGCACTTTGTCTCTTCCCTGGGCAAGATTTGTTAGGGCCATAGCTGCATTGATCTCTTTCCAGTACGTGTCACCCTCACTTGGCCCCTTTCTGTTAGCTGCGCTGAATTTAAGCAAGAGAGAAAGGAAATGATCAAATTTACTGTAGTCTGACTGAAAATGGCATTCCTGCAAAGCATGAGTGACAAATAGAAACTTTTGCTCACCTGCCACCTTTACTGGAGCCAATTTCCAGAGTGTCTGTGAAGAGAAGTAAAAAATAAAATACAATTAGTCACTTGTCTTTCTTTCTTTCTTTCTTTCTTTCTTTCTTTTTTTTTTTTTTTCTTTCTTTCTTTCTTTTTTTGGTTTTTGCGAGGTAGGGTCTCACTCTGGTCCAGGCTGACCTGGAATTAACTATGTAGTCTCAGGGTGGCCTCCAACTCTCGGTGATCCTCCTACCTCTGCCTCCCAAGTGCTGGGATTAAAGGCATGTGCCACCTCGCCCGGCTCTTTCTTTCTTTTTTTAATCTTAGGAGTTATATCACTAATTGTTAAGGATAAAATTTAATCTGAAAAGATGTTTGAACATTACTTAAAAAAACAAAAGTCAAGTACTTTATTATATTATAATATGTATATATATATATATATATATATATATATATATGATGAGAGAGAGAGAGGGAGAAAGTATGGGCAGATTAACATGCCTCAAAAGGTGTAAGATAATTTGTGTTTTTTTTTTTTTTCTGAACCACAAAATAAGGAGGATCCTGGAAATTGTTGAGGGTACCCCAGGTTCAAATATTCTACAATTTGATAAATCTTAAAGAACAACCATAACAAAAAAGACTGGCATATCGTTGGCTCTGATTAGTTCACAAAGACTCACAGGCGTGGAGTTCCTGACCCACCAAGTACAGCAGGTACAGCTGCTCAGCTCCCAGAGAATTCTGACCTTGCTCTCCGAGCAAGTGACGAGGAGGCTGGCTGGCTGGCACATGCGCTCCCACCCTTGGCAAACATTTGCTCTCCCACGCCAAACAGCAAAGCTTCCTCCCAACACCACGTAAACATAATGAAAGACAGAAACGAGTTCTTAATTGGACAAGCAACTTGGGCTAGAGGAATATGTGGAACAGAAACGTTGACCCACTGGTATGCAAGGTGAAGAGGGATCACCTGCCAAAGCAGCAGGCAAGAGTGGGAGTGGAGCATGGATTCCCTCCATCCGTGCAGGAGACTGAATCCAGGAGTGGGTAAGCCCCCTCATGCCACTGTCATAATTTCCAAGAAGCTACAGAACAAGGGAGCACAGTGCACGGAGGATCCAGGAAGGACAGCATTTGCTCAAGTCCTCCTCTCATTTGATTCCCTTTGCAAAATGGTCCTTTCCTACCTTAATCTCTCCTTTCCTTTCTTCCATCCAACATTCACCTGTACTTGTGTGTGTGTGTGTGTGTGTGTGTGTTTTCTCTGTGTGTTACAGCTTAGTTTCCAATCCTGAGCTCACAAATGCCATAAAGCAGAAAGAGGCTTGACATGAAGTACAGTACAATTTGGGCAACGTTTCCCATGTCAGAGATGGAGGGCCAAGAGAAAATAAATGCATGACTGTGTAGATAAGGTGGCGAAGCATCAAGGCCCCTGTGCAGAAAGAGCAGTGGGGCAGCCGATTCACAGTGAAGGCCTTCAGGTGAACGTGGCTCATGATGGCTATTTTCACAAACCTTCACCCAAGGAGCCAAGGAACTTAAAAAAAAAAAAAAGGAAAATAAACAAAAAAGAAAGTACACAATGAAGAAATGATGAGGTTTGAAGACCCACACTGTGTGTCATGCCCTAAAATGGAACAATAAAAAAGTTAGATTTATTTATTTTAGAGAGAGAAAGATAGATAGATGATAGGTAGATAGATATATAGATAGATAGAGAATTGGTGTGCTAGGGCATCAGCCACTGTAGTTGGGCCCTAGATGCTTGTGCCACCTACTGTGCATGTGCAACCTTGTGCTTGCCTCACCTTTGTACTTCTGGCTTACATGGGATCTGGAGAGTCGAACATGGGTCCTTAGGCTTTGCAGGTAAGTGCCTTAACTGCTAAGCCATCTTTCCAGCCCCCAAATGTTAGTTTTTTCAGTTTCTTCTCATTGAAAACTCAGGGAGCATTTTATAGGGTTTGGGGGGCTTTGGGGGAAAATATTTAGATTGCTGAGAAGCTGCACTGTCCTCATCTAGTGAACTGTCAGCCTGTCAGCCATGGGATCTTCTGCTTGTGCTGGGTTGGCCTGGATGTGCAGCTCCAAGACTGATGCATTTGATAATCTGGGGTCGTAAAACCACTCATGCAAATGACAAAAAACAATAATCATTCTTAGCCTGCAGAGCTCCAATAATCCTAATTTACAGACCACCTCCTCATGTGCCAAGCACTCTTTGATGAGTTTTGCATCTGAACCTCTTGAGTGTTAGTGACTTTGAACATGGATAGCATGTCCCTGCGGGGTCCATGAAGTCATTCTTTGTTTGGTTCCATTAACTATAAACCTTTTCTTGATCATGACAGGAACACAGCACTACTGGAATAGAGAACAACCAAGGTCTTTGTTTTGGAGGGGGAAATCCAGTAACATTGGATGGTTGAGAGAGAAAGAGTGAGTGACACACACACACACACACACACACACACACACACACAGAGAGAGAGAGAGAGAGTAAAAGAGTGACACAGAGAGAGAGAGAGAGAGAGAGAGAGAAAGAGTGACACACACACACACACACACACAGAGAGAGAGAGAGAGAGAATGAGTTTCAGCTTTTGCTCAATTTTGCCCACAGATTGCAACAATTCTGTTGCTAGAGTGAAGCAATAGGTTATGGGATATTTATTCAATGGAAAGATTTGGCAAATGCAGCATAAGTTCCATGAAGGTTGAACAACATCAGGGAAATAACCAAACACAGTTTAGAAAAGACCATGCAGTTGATGCTCCATTTCACAGGTGAAGCTGACTCCATCCATGAAAGGCTCCGAATCCCATTTCTCACCTGACTAGTCAACCTGAGGGCAGTTTACTGTGCTGACACAGGGGCAGCCTATATCTGTCAAATCTGTAAAGAGATACAGCACCCCAAAATGACATGATGACACATATGCTGCACAGAAGGCACATGAAGTCCACTTTTCTGGCCCATGGAGAACTACCCCTCCTTAAGATGTGGAGGAACCTGTGTGTTCTGGAGTTCCAGAGCACCGAGTTGTGACGGGCACTTTCTGTAGCCAAACTCCTTGAACTTATGCCACAGAGAAACAAGTTTTCCGCAGCCAATTGCGAAATTATAAAATTCTGCCTACTCTTGGGGTGTATGTGTTTTACACTTTGGTGCCTGTGAAAACACCTTTGAAATGTAGAAACTCAGACTTTCATCCTCCTTTGGGCATTCTTAATTAGCTTGATAAATCTGAACAATGTTTTAGGCAGTAGGCAAGCCTGAATGCTGTATTTTATTTCAAGGCATGTGGACACATTCAGTGTCAGACAGTGGAGACTGGCTCTGACCCAGGGGCAAAGTCTTTACACCGTGGAACAAAGAGATGAACCATCTTGTAATCTTGTATCTCTGGTCACTGCAAATCACAGAGCACAACTACGAAGTTTCTGATCAGCCACAAAATCGATTCCACTTTGGTTCTGTGTGTCCAGAATTTGAGAAATAAACCGGTCTTAAAGGACATGTTTCCCCAGCCCCATTGCTATTATTTGAGGGTTGCCCTGTGTCACTAGCGTGTCATCCACCCACAGCCTCCTACGGCACAACCACCGTTCTTGTTCCCAGATGAACCCGCAAAAGGAAGCCTACAAATGGGCCTCCCTTTGCTTGGAAACATTTGCGCTTGTTCAGGAAAGCAAGCACTCTACAGATGGAGTCATTTGGGAGCTGTATCTTTCTACTCATGACGCTGAGATGAAATCTGAGACACCTCAACTATTTTAGACACTGATATCATTTGAGGACAACTCAGAAAATTTACAGTCTACTCCTGACGTTGAGCAGTAGTAAATATTGTAATTTTTTAAATTTCCTTTGAAAGAAAAACTTGCTGACTCTTTTCGAGTTCAACTAGTTTGTGTCTTTTCAGCCCAGAATGAACATTTAAGGAACACTGAGAATGTTGTTCCCACCACTGGTGGTTATGGGGCTCGGACCACTTCTCCCCCTGTGTCAGGTGGTCTCACTGGTTCCCTCCAGAAAGAGCACCAGAGGGTCCAAACACAACGATGGGAGAAGGAAGGATTGTGAATGATATTGAAATAGAGAAAAAGCAGCATTCCTAAGCCTCTCTGTGCTGCAGGTTCCTTGGGACGCTTGTGAACGTGCACAGACTCCGTGGCTGACTGCCCCACGTTTGCTGGGTGGTGTCTCTTACTCTGCAAGTAGCCTGGCTCCACCTCCTCAGAGTCTACGAACTCCAAAAATCAGCTATGCTGTCAATTACCATAAAAGCAACTGGTTGGCAGGGACAGCTTACTGAACCAGCCAAAAAAACATGTTTTAAGACCAAAAAAAGAAAAGAAAAAAGAAAAAAAAAGAAGAAAAGAAAAGAAAAGAAAGGGTATGTAGTTAGGAAAACCTTGGATGCTGTAAAATACAAACCATGTTGAAATTTGAAATGGGGCTATCCTCTCCAGCTTGGAAGTGTGTTTCCTTATAAACTTAAAACAGAGAAACAATAATATATATATATATATATATATATATATATATATATATATATATATATATATATATATATATGGTGCTGGAGAGATGGCTTAGCGGTTAAGGCGCCTGCCTCCTAAGCCTAAGAATGCTGGTTCCAATCTCCAGCTGTTCCAATCTCCAGGTCCCACGTTTTAGCCAGATGCAAAGTGATGCAAGGGTGCAATGCTGCACTTGACCACAAGGGGGCGCACACATCTGGATTTCGTTTGCAGCAGCTGAGAGGCTGCTGGCATGACCATTCTCTGTCTTCCTCTCCCTCTCTCTCTGTCTCTCTCCAAAAAAAAATATATATATATAAAAAACAATAGTTTTTTGGCCTCTTGAGATGTGTAAGAACAAGTTTGACAAATGCCAGTGAGAAGCACCGTGACTCTGCTACATGTTCTTGAAATCACATTTGTAGCCCAATCAAGAGACAAAAACATGGCGGAATCTTTCTTCTCTGAGATGTAGTTTTCAAATTTAATCACTAATCCTAAAGTTGGGAATGCTTTTAAAAAGTGTTCTACAAAAATAAATAAATAAATAAATAAATAAATAAATAAATAAATAAATAAAATAAAATAAAATAGGACTCAAGGCCACTGCAATGTAAATAAAAATTACAGAAGATTAAGTATGAGTATTTTTTTAATTAAATAATCCAAAAAGATAATATGACAGGTGTTTTCCTAAGTTAATGGGAGAGAGTTGAAGAAAAGAAGCTCTTGGTATTGTACAAAGGGAGGCAAACAAGTGAGACATTATCCCTGTAGTTCTGGCAAGGGGAGGACCAGGCTGGCTCATGGGACTAGCTGGGTGGGAAGAGGAAACCACCCACTGATCTGAGATGATCAAAGACGGCATTCACTTCACCTAGCAGACCTGGCTGAAAGCTCGCAGAGATATTAAAACTCGGGGGTGTCTCTCGACAATTTGAAGCAAACCAGAGCTCCAGATGTCTGATATCCATGCTTCCACACACATGATCTGTTTGGGAGTGGTTACTGGTGACAATCAGGGTTCAGAGTGTTTCTGATCACAGAGGTGCAGAGTCCTGGGGATACGGATCAGTTTCTGGAATCATTTGCAAGGATGGGACGAGTGATAAGAAGAACAAAGGAAGTTGAGAGGAGACCAGGTTAATCCTGGTTTCACTGGTTTCTACTCCACGCCTGCGGGATCTTAACAGGAGCACCAAACCACCACCTCTGGGCCCCTTGCTCCCACTAGGGTGCTCTGGATCTTGACTTCCCTGTGCCAGGAGGTGTGGCTGGCCTCACCCACACACCCACATATGGCTTCCATGGTGACTGGACCTTTCTTTCATTTTGAAAAATAGGTTTTGTTCATTTTCTCTAAAAAGAAAGTAACCCAGGTTTGTTGTGGAAAGCTGGACAACAGGTGGAAAATGGAAATAAAAGGGTATTTAGAGTCAACTAATAGCAACATTTGGATATTCATCCTTACAGACAAGTAGTATTCATATGTTTTGGAGGGGGTCCACTGATTGATACATCACCTGTAGCCCAGTTTTCCTCACTGAGGTTCCCCCTTTGTCTCATCCTGTGTGATCATAAATGAGGAAACAGTCTACTGTCAGACCTCCCTCATGGCTTTGGGTTTTCCTGTGAAACAAAAACAGCTTGAAGGAATTCAAAATCCACCTCCATCTAATTTATTTATTTATTTATTTATCATTTATTTATTTTATTATTATTATTTTGGTTTTTCGAGGTTGGGTCTCACTCTAGCTCAGGCTGGCCTGGAATTCACTATGTAGTGTCAGGGTGGCCTCAAACTCACAGCAATCCTCCTACCTCTGCCTCCCGAGTGCTGAGATTAAAGGCGTGCACCACCACGTCCAGCCTATATTTTTAATTTGAATTTTTTAGTTTTTCGAGGTGGGGAGTCACTCTAGCACAGGCTGACCTGGAATTCACTATGTAGTCTCAGGGTGGCCTCAAACTCACAGCAATCCTCCTACCTCTGCCTCCCGAATGCTGGGATTAAAGGCGTGCGCCGCCACCACCACCCAGCTTACCTCCATCTAATTTAAACTTTAAGAGTGAGAAAGAGGAACAGAAAAGGGATGTTAGGAGAAGTAAGTGTTGTCATTCTTGACAATTACTAGCATTTGTGGAATGCTTATTCTTTTGTCTGGCAGTAGGTCAGATCCTCTACAAAGATTGTCTGGCTGCATGTTGACAAGGGAGCACCACCATCCTTATTCACAAATGACATTGAATGTTCGAGGTCCTAAGACTTCATAAGGAACCCAGATAGGAAGCAGGAACTGTGAGACTCATTTCTGGGTCAGTCAGCACCGAAGGTCAGGACAGAATTCCATTATCCTAGTATCTCTGTGCGTAGAGACCAGGGTGAGCCTAATGCATGGCTCACACAGAAAGGTGGCAGAATGGCAATGTGTTAACACCTACTCCCCTACAATGCATGAGGCCCTGAGCTCAGTGCCCAGCACAAACAGCAAAACCCAAAGAAAACACACACACACACAGAACGATTAACTCTTTTTTATTTATTTATTTATTTATTTATTTATTTATTTATTTATTTATTTGAGAGAGGAGATAAAGAGGCAGACAGAAACTGATAGGGAGAGAATGGGCACGCCAGAGCCTCTAGCTGCTGCAAACGAACTCCAGATGCACGCTGGCTAACGTGGGACCTAGAGAATCGAACCTGGGTCCTTAGGCTTTGCAGGCAAATGCCTCAACCGCTAAGCCATCTTTCCAGCCCCTACAATTAACTCTTTTCTTTGTACTTTTTGCTACAACTTTAGGTAACAATCCAACAAGCTTCTTTGTTTCCCTCTTTACAACTTAATCTGTGATTAAGGGATCTGTCCAAACTATAGACCAGGAAATGGAAACAAACTCTCCCGAGAGCTTCCTCGTGCTTTTCTTAGAGACGCGATAGCTCTGTAATCTTCCTTCTTTAGACCAGAGTGAATCAGTGCTAAGCAACTCCTGGACAGCTCTTATTACATCACTTTCAGAGGAAATTTTTGTGGTTATCTTCTCTTTGTGCTCTTTAGAGCTTTTGAGTAAGTAAATCATTCTAAATGATATCGTCCCCAAAAGGAATACGAAAAAAAAAAAAAATCAAAACAAAAATTAGCCGGCAATTTGTCACACCACTTATCTGTGAATGACTGAACTGCTTCTAACAGTTTTCCCCTCCAAAAGGGAGAGCCAATTTAAAACCTGGGTTTGACAGGAAGCAACTGCAACTAAAGCCCGGCTGGCAACTAACAAGGCTACTGCCTATGGTGCAGTTGTGAGGTGCCAGGGTTTCGAGAGCCAGCAGTTGGTGGGGTGGAGGTATTTGGAAACTTTCTATAGAGTGAGAATTAGAAAATAAGAGCTCGCTCATCTTTATGGATGGGTCTAGTATTTTTCTTTTGCAGCATACTAGTCAAATTATTCATCCCAGGACCTTAAAGCATAGTGGCTTCCAAAATCATTTAAGAGTTTGAGGGAAAAATCTTTCCAAAAATTGAGCCAGTGTTTCCCCTAAGCCATGGCTTCCACCATCTGGCCAGAGATTCTTTTCTTTCCCGCTACCTCTCATGTGGGCTGGCTCCCACTATGGGTAACGATGCCCAGATGTTCTGGGTCTACAAGATCCCCACCTTCAGCTGCCTTTCTGTCAATGCGTCGTCTGCTTTAGCTCAAGCCATAAAATAAAAATTAGAAACCCACACCCCTCTACGTGGGACCAATGGCAAAGAGTTCCCTGTCAGGATGGGGCACGCCAACATGTCAGAGCTTCTGGTGTCTGCAAAAGCGCCATCAGGACACTACAGAAAGAACGTCTTTCTTTTTCCAGCAGTACCGGTGCCTGGGGTAGACCTGTAAAAAGTGGTGCTTGGTTTCTTATTCATAAGGAACTTTCCCCTTGGAGGCTTTTCTTCATGTACAGCACTGGACTTGAGGCTGTGACTCCTTGTAAATCCCCATTGTCTTTGTTTTGGCAGAATGCATCGCTATTCTGCCCTTGTGTATTTGGGCTAGCAGACTAAAAGTGCAGGAAGTAGGATTTGTAACTTAAAAGTAACTTCTCAGAATAAACAGAAGACCATCCAATGATAATGTTTCAGTTCACTTACAGTCTTTCCCACTAAACATATTGAGTATCATTAATGCTAAATTATTCTGCACAGTCCCCTCTTGCAAGATTGCTAAGTTGAATGCTTTCAGTCTGAATTGCACTTTGAAGATTAGAATGTAGTCTACAGGGAGGAAGGTATTGGTGGGTGACCAGACAGAGAGTCTGAAAATAGTTGATCTCTTTTTTTTTGTTCTCAGCTCCTGGATTTTGCTATGAGGGTGGCGTAGAGGGAGCCATAGAGGCATCATAGTGCAGTGGTCAGTGCCTGGGCTCTTAGGCCCAGCAGCCCAGATGGACCTCACTCTACACTCCTTGTGAGGGTTGGCTAAGTGCTTGATTTCTTGTGTTTCTACTTTGTCGCCTATAAAATGCACAGTAGACTCATGAGCAGTTAGCAGGAACACATGACAATATTTTGTGGAACACAAGAAGAGATCTTAACATATTCATAAAGTACTACAAGGGCCTTTTGTGAAAAAAAAAAAAACCTCTTTTCTAGATGTATGTTTCAACATCTAGTACACGGAGCTGAATGCAGCCACTTGAAAAAAATAGCATTGTTTTGAGATGCAATATGCAAACCATTGTGTAAGGAAAAAAAAAATTGAAGCTGGGCAAAGTCCGACTCAGATTAATGGATTAAGTGTGTGGAATTATCATCTTCAAAGCCAAAATGGTGTTTCTGTGCAAAGCACCACAACATGCCAAGACAAAGACCGCTGGAGCCACATAAAAGACCCACCAACCTTGAGGGTCTGCTGGGTTTTGTTACTTCATTTTCTCAAGGGAAACTTTGGAGATGATACTCAGAATTCTTCGTCCATGAAAGCTGGGTTTCCAGCCAGCGTCTTAGACAATGACTTCCCAGCTATGCCTGAGTAACTGACTTCTGTGTGTGTCTGTGTTGCAAAAAGTACTCGTTATCCATAAAAATGCTGCTGCAGGCAAGCCGGGCAAGTGGTTCTGAAACCTGGATGCACCTATTGTGACTTTAGCCAGACCTTAACTTTGTTCCCGCCTGGCGGTGTTGATATTCTCCTGTGGATTTTTTTCACAGGACAGGGGCCTTTGCTCTCAGGACAAAGTTAGCAGCTGACAACTATGGCTCTGAAAGGCCTGTGCTGTTTAATAAGGAAACAGCTGAATGGAGTTAAGCTACAAAATTCAACATGACTTTCTTCAGCAAAAAAAAGAAAAAGCATTTGAAATGGAAAAGATGTGCATTTGTAATAATCTGGAAATTGGCTCAAAAGTTTGGTTCCCTTTGTGCATTTCAAATACTTCAGTGTCTGCAAAACCATCACAAAGTCTTTTTTCTTCTGATATATGAACTGCAATGTATCTTTGAATCGGGTCACATTATTGCCTTGCTACTCAAAGTCCTCAAGTTACCATCTCCAGAAATGATACTGCACATGAGGAGATCTTGAGTTTGAACTTGTCTGACTGTGTTAGCGCCAGAAATGACATGCTAAAAAGATGACATTCACAAGCATCTTGGCTCTTTCAGAAAAATAGCAAATGACAGTTACTCTATTTACAGTTCCACTGCTGCATTGATTATAAAAGGCAAAAATATATATATTGGACATAAGATGAACACGATCAGCAATACTTCTTCTGCATTTCCAATGTGCTTCAAAGTTCTTGGTAAACTTGAACCTTAAAACGGGACTTGGCGTGTCAGTGTTCTGTGTTCACGCATTTTGCCTCCAGGTTCTGAAGTTGTCTGCTTTTAATTCAGAAACAGCATTTACAGCCTAAACAGGAGTGAAGGTGTACTTTGAAATGAAAAATGAGAAGATTCTTTGCTGGCAGCACTGAGGGACCGAAGGTGAGGTCAACTGCCTTGCCTATGGGAAGGCAGCTGTGGCTGGAGAGCTAACAGCTGGTGCTTCAGAGGACCTCCTATGTCCCATCTTGATCAACAGAACACTGAAGAAAACCCCTTCACTCTGAGTCCCACCAGAAGGATCTACCCCAAATTTTTCCCAGGGATGTCCATCCCAAACCAAGTAGATATGAAGGCCTCAGAAAAGGAGGGAGAAGTGATCCTTGTTTAAATTAGACCCAGGCCTGTGCTCCCAATGGCACATTCTTTTTCTTTCTCTGGACAAGGTTTATTCTGGCTGATTAGAGCCACAGGGGGATGGCTGGTCAGGCATGAAGTAGCAGTATTTGATTCTGTTCTTCCCTATGAATTTAGTAAATATATAGTCATTACACAGTATTCCTAAATATCTGTGCTTTTTTTTTTTTGAGGTAGGGTTTCACTCCAGCCCAGGCTGACCTGGAATTCACTATGTAGTCCTAGGGTGGCCTTGAACTCACAGTGATTCTCCTACCTCAGCCTCCTGAGTGCTGGGATTAAAGGCATGTGCCACCACACCCAGCTAATATCTGTGCTTTTAGTGTGTGTGTGTGTGTGTGGTGGGTTTTTCTTTTGTATCAGTTAAAAATAAATTTCAATGGGCTAGGGAAATTGCTCAGTGGTTAAAGGTACCTGCTTGCAAAGTCTACCATCCTGGGTTCCCCAGTACCCACTGAAGTCAGATGCACAAAGTGATGCATGTGTCTGGAGTTTATTTATAGCAGCAGGAGGCCCTGGCGAGCCTATTCATTCTCTGTCTATCTCCATCCCTCCACCCCTTCTCAAATAAATGAATAAATAAATAAACAAATAAGTACACAAATGCTTAAAATATATTGCAATTAATGATAGGTTGACCAAATCCTAACACAATTATCACATTGTACACACAGATATGTACATTTTTATTTGTGATGTATCAGTTAAAACTAATTTCAAGGGCTCAGCACTTAAGGCACTTGCCTGCAAAACCTAAGGTCCGAGTTCAATTCCCCAGTATCCATGTATCACAGAGCGGCACACGCATCTGGAGTTCATTTGCAGTGGCTGGAGGCCCTGGTGCGCCCATTCTCTCCCTCTTTATCTCTGTCTGCTTACAAATAAATCACAAAATTTTTACAAAATGTAAGGAGTGTGTGACTTAGACCTGCAAGTATCCCTTTGAGAATGGGTACAACACATTTAAAATAAAACACACCAGTTGCTTTACAACGATTTGTGTAAGACACAGCACTTGAATGAACTAGAGCCACAGGAAAATAATGAGCAGATATTAAACAAGTTTTTATGTGTGCTTTACCAATATTTCTTCACCCGTGAAATGAGACAATAGAGCTGGGGAGATGGCTCAGTGGATAAAGTGTTTGTTTATTCAAGATGTGGACCTGAGTTCAGGTCTTTAGCACTCACGTGAAAAAAAAAAAAAAAAAAAAGGCTGGGCCTGGAGAGATGGCTTAGTGGTTAAGACGTTTGCCTGCAAAGCCAAAGGATCCCCATTTGATTCTCCAGGACCCACGTAAGCCAGATGCACAAGGTAGCGCATGCATCTGGAGTTTGTTTGCAAACAACAATATATATAATACAACAATATATATATATTATATATATATATATTTAAAGGCTGGTGTGGTGGCCTGGGCCTATATATACACCTAGTTCTTGGGAGGCTTGCTGGCCTGCTACTTTAGCAAAATTGGTGAGCTCCAGATTCAGTGAGAGACTTCGTTTTGAAAATAAATAAGAAGATGGAGACCAATTGAGAGAGACACCCAATGGTGACCTCTGGCCTTACACACACACACATACACACACACACACATGCACACACAAACCATGTTAGTCACACCACAACTCCCTAGGTTACTGTGAAGAGGAATGAGGTCCAGGAGAGTTGCTAGAACATCCCTGGCATGGAGTTAGGGCTTCAGTGCTGCGATTCTTGCCATAGCCGAGCTTCCCCTCGAGAGCCACAGGGCTGCCCCCGTTCCACGACCGTGTCATCGAGCCCACTCCTCGCTGTCTTTTGGCATGCCTTAGGGCAGAGAAGAGGATCAGATTCCTTAGGGACTTCTCCAAAGGCCGGTCCCTGGATCCCAGCTCTGGGGTTGGCAAAAGCTCCTCGGGGGTTCCTATGGAGCTGGCAAAGGGGGATCCTCAGAGGCAAACCATGTTATGAAGTGGGCTGCTCTTTAGGAAGTGGGATGTTTTTAGGGGAAAAAGAAACTTCTGAAATTCTTGAGGCCTTGCTCAACTGCAGCAACATAAGGCAATATTCAAAATCATTGTTGGTTTCCTAGTGTTCCAACAGGGATCAACGACCAGCCTTAGGGCTGTGCATAACACACTAAGTTCTCGATCCTATTTTATGCCAAATAGCAGATACAACATTTTTATAAGAATGTATTGTTCAGGAATGGGTAACTTCAGCTTCAAAAATACTCCTTACTATATGTGTTTACTTAAACATGGACATAATAAAAATATTGTTTGGGGTAAAGCAATTGACTTTCCTTGCCTGATTTTTGCCCAATTATAATTTTTACTATGCTGTGACATGATTCAGAAATTCATTAGTAACACAAACTTCACAATAAAGGAACCTAGAATTTTCATTACACTACAGAATACTAAAAAAAAAATCAACAACTCCCCTTCCAGTTGGCAATAAAAAACTCTTAAGGCCTTTATTTTATGTGTTGAAAATAAACATGTTATCCCAGCTCTATATTGTGATGCCAGGCCCTTTATATTTGTAACTTGCTTATTATCTTATTTTATCTTTCATTTCGGAAAATAATTCCAAGTAGTAATCCCTGGGGTCATCAAAAGCTAATTCTCCACCCCAACATAGGATTTCTTTGCAGGGTAGAATAATAAGCTTTTGTAAACTAAAGTAAACTTGGTTCTGGCTGCCTGCAGTAGAATGTTCTATTCAGGCTTTTCTCCAAAGGATGGAGCACCATCTTACTGGATGTTGATAGAGTGATGTAAAAGCATAGCAAACAGGGATATTTTTTAATCTGTAATTTCCACAGCAGCCCTGAGAGGCAGCTGGAATGATGTGGTCTTAAAGAGGAAGAGGGGTTAGGAGAATTGCACAGAGTGCATAGGTTGATCCTGGACTTAACTGTGAAGATGGGCTGAGAGGGTCCTATAAGGGCTGCTGGTAATGTTTTTGCCTGTGAACGTGAGCGAGACATTTGCTATGGTTTGAATGGTTCCCTCTGCAAAGTTCACACTGTGGAAATTTAATCTCCACTGCAACAGCGCTGGGAGGTGGGGGCCTTGAAGACATGACAAGTTCACAAGGATTAATGCCATGTCTTGGGAGTGGGTAAGTTGTTGGTTGTGTGGGCTTTTGATAAAAAAAAAAAAAAAAAAAAAGAGGAGTCTAGTCTTGCCTTTCTGCTTTCTCACAGTCTCTTGCCCTCCTGGTTTCTGCTGTGGGATAATACAAGAAGCCCCTTCACAGATGCCAGAACCCTGATACGGAACTTTCTAGCAACCAGAACTGTAAGAAATATCCTTCTTTTCTTTACAAGTTACCCAGTCTGTGATATTCTATCAATCAAATTGTCCACCGTGACCCAATCAAAGTCCCCTATAGGTTCCAGCAGCAGAGTCAGATGGGGCTGTCCTGTTTTGGAACCATGACTTCTAGAGGCCTACCAGAAATCAGAAGTGACAGGCTAATTCAATAAGACTCCACATAGCAATTTTAAGAAATCTAATATTCATGAGAGGCATTTCTGTGGCCATTACAAGACATTAAAAAAACAGTGTTTACACACAAATCAAAGAAATTGTAAAGAAGGGAAAGATGGAGCTTGAGAGATGGATTAGCCAGTAAAGCGCTTGGCATGGAAGTGCAAGGATCTTAGACTGGATCCCTAGTTTACACATCAAAGCCCAGAACAGTGGTCTGTAATCCCAGTGCTGAGAAGGCAGAGACAGGAGGACCCCTGAGACCTGCTGGTTAGCTAGTCTAGCCAAATGGGTGAGATCCAAGTGCAGTGAGAGAAACCATCTCAAAAGCAAGGTGGAGAGTGACTGAGGAAGAACTAGGATGCTGCTCTCTGGCTTCCTCATGCACATACTCACACCCATACACATATACACACATGAAAAAAAAATGAGAAAGCAAACAACTTTAGGATTTTTTTTTTTTTTTGGAGAGACACAGGGAGAGACAGAGAGAGAGGAAGAGGAAGACAAATAGAGATGGGAGCGCCAGCAGCCTCTCAGCTGCTGCGAACGAAATCCAGATGCATGCGCCCCCTTGTGGTCAAGTGCGGCATTGCGCCCTTGAGTCACTTTACATCTGGCTAACCGTGGGGCCTGGAGATTGGAACCAGCGTTCTTAGGCTTAGGAGGCAGGCACCTTAACCACTAAGCCATCTCTCCAGCCCAACTTTAGGATTTTAGATTAAACACAAATGAACAGGACACAAAAGGAAAATGGGCTCGCTCAGAGGATAAAGCACTTGCTGCACAAGCATGCGGACCTAAACTCAGAATTCCAGCACCCCCAGTGTTGCTGGGAATGGCGCTAATTGCGTATAATCCCAGCGCTCAAGAGGCAGGGAGAGGGGATTGCCAGGGCGAACTGGTGAGCTGTCATTCAGTAGGAGGCCCTGTCTCAGTAAGTAAGGTGGAGAGAGATAGAGACTTCTGGCCTCCATGCACACACATGTGCACATTAAGTGTACTCACGCAAATAGGAATATACATATGTACACATGTATACCACACACACACATACACACACACACACACACACACACACACCCCCCACGCCCACACACAGAAAAAGTAAGGAACACAAGAGCAAAAGGCACAAAAAGAATGCCCAACAGAACTCAATGACTTAGGCAGGTGAACAGATAGACACTATACAGTAGAACAATTCAAACAAAACCCTACCATGAACATTAATATATATATATATAAAATATATATATACATATATATATATGTAATATACATGTATATGTAATATACATATATATTATATATGTAAATGTAAAGCAACTGCCATGTAAACAGTGTTGCAGATGTCACATGCCATTGAAAGTAAATATACTTAGCAAAGAAAAAGAAACTTTTTTGTACTACTTAAAAGTCATTGATTTAGTAAGACAGAATACCCACTACTTTTTTTCATTATTTTAGAGAGAGCAAGGTAGAGAGAAAGAGAGAGAGAGAATTGGTGCGCCAGAGCCTCAGCCTCTGAAACTGAATTCCAGACACTTGCGCCACCTAGTGGGCATGTGTGACCTTGCTCTTGCATCACCTTTGTGCATCTGGCTTACATGGGATCTAGAGAGAGAGAGATTGAACATGGGTCCTTAGGTTTCGCAGGCAAGCGCCTTAACTGCTAAGCCAGCTTCCAGCCCCCTACTACTTTTTAAAACTATAAGTGATTCTCTGGCATTCTTTATCTATTTTACCCTTTGCCATATCATTTGATGGCTTTAGAGAGAAATATATATTTTTTTTTTTTTGGAGAGAGACAGAAAGAGAGAGAGGGAGAGGAAGACAGATAGAGATGGGCGCGCCAGCAGCCTCTCAGCTGCTGCGAATGAAATCCAGATGTGTGCACCCCCTTGTGGTCAAGTGTGGCATTGTGTCCTTGCCTCACTTTGCATCTTGCTAAACGTGGGACTTGGAGATTGGAACCACTGGAGATTGGAACCAGAGATCTTAGGCTTAGGAGGCAGGCGCCTTAACTGCTAAGCCATCTCTCCAACCCGAGAATTATATTTTTTTAAAGTATTTTAAAATTTTTATTTATTTGAGAGAAAGAGGGAGAGAGAAAAAGAAAGAGAGAGAATGGGCATGCCAGGGCATCTAGCCACTGCAAACGAACTCCAGACACATGTGCCACCTTATGCATCTGGCTTACATGGGTCCTGGGGAATTGAACCTGTGTCTTTTGGCTTTGCAGACAAGTGCCTTAACCACTAAGCTATCTCTCCAGCCCAAGAATTGTAATATTAAAAAAAACTTTTTAAAAATTTATTTGTAAGGAGAGAGAGAATGGGTATTCCAGAGCCTCTTGCCACTGCAAATGAACTCCAGATACATGAAGCACTTTGCACATTTGGCTTTACATGGATACTGGGGAATCAAACCCAGACTGTCAGGTTGTGTAAGGTTCTTACCTTTAGCCACTGACTTCTCTCTCCATTCCAGAAATGTAATATGTTAATGATTACTAAAATAATACATATCATCAATTTAAAAGAAATGCAAAAAGAAACGCCAACAGAACAGTCAAACCCGACCCATCTATCCACGCATTTTGGATTTGATGATAGAATGTATTCTACACATATTTCAAAATTAAATCTCCCAATCCCAAATTCCCCCCAGACATCAGTAATACATTGCAAGTGAGCAATGAGAAGCAGATAGTGATTCTGCCTTGAGTCAAAGAATGATACAAAAGAGCCTGGCTCTCACTCGCAGGAGTAAACAGACTACATGGCCTCATCATAGAAGCACAAACAAATGGTCTTGTTTGTGGGTAATAACAGCCAGAAAAAATCATACACTCCTTGCAAGACTACCAAGTGTGTGCAGGCTTGTGTCTCATCCCCAGTAGATTCTAGTAGCTCCAGTCACATTTCCATCGCTCAGGGCGGAAACAGAAGTTGACACAAGCCAGAATTGGATTCAAGGACAGGAGAGCTTCTCAGGAGGAACCAAGAGCTACGAGGGCTCTGTACCTAGAAATGCACCCCAGCATCATTGCCCATGATGTCTTCTATTATGTTAGATGTACCCCCGCTTAATGTCCTGCAGGAGTGTGCCACTCTGCTATGCACACTGCTTGCATGTGTGTCCAGCAAAACAAGTGAGCAGAAGGCATCTAGTAGACAAAAAAAAAAAAAAAAAAAAAAAAACCTCCCTCCCGGGCCACCCACAATGGGAGTCGCATACAAGACATTACAAACCCACACTCTTCAAGCCTCTGAGCACCGCGTGAGCCCTCAGCATGAGACAAGAACACAAGTAGGAAAGAAGGCTTTGTAGGAAAAGAAAAATTCCTCATATGTTCCAAACGCTAAGTAACTAGATACATTATCCCATGGATTTTCAGTTTATTTCAGGAGGTTTATAAAAGTCATCTTAGAAGACAATTTATTAGTCAAATTGCTTGGGAAAATGTATAAAAATTAAGAGGTCAGGAAGAAGTAACCGGAGTCTGTGTGGAATTAGTGCTGAAAGCATCCGTGGGGAGGTACAGTAGTCCCCCATCATCCACGGCTTCTTAAGCCACAGTTCTAGTTACTCACAGGCAATCGTGTTCCAAAGCAAACAACAAAATGAATGGGAAAGTTACAAATGTAAACACGTGTACGTTTCAAATTGCACATCGTTCTGAATAGTGATGCCACTCCATCCCCCCACCCCCCCGGACATGGATGGTCCCCACTTCCAGCATGTCCACACTGTCTGCGGCACCGAGCATCAGGCACGAAGCTGGGTGGGATCAGATCATCCCAGTACTGCAGTGCCGCACTGGAGTGACCCTTATTTTACTTTACAACACAAGTCCTAGTGACTCTGGCATATGCCAAAGAGAAACTGTCAAAGGCTTCCTTCATGGGAAAAGGTGAGAGGTGAGGGGTAAGGGGCTAGGAGTTCGGGGTGAGGGAGGAGGGGTGAGGGGTGAGGGGGATGGCTCACTCAGTAAGACACTTGCCTTGCAAGCATGAGGATTTAAATTTAATCCCCAGAAACCGCTTTTTTTTTTTTTTGAGAGAGAGAGACAGAGAGAGAAAGAGAGAGAGGGAAAGACAGATAGAGAATGGGCATGCCAGGGGCCTCTCAGCCGCTGTAAATGAACTCCAGATGCAAGTGCAGCATTGCGCCCTTGCATCACTTTGCATCTGGCTAAACGTGGGACCTGGAGAATGGAACGGCGTTCCTAGGCTTCTCAGGCAGGCGCCCTAACTGCTAAGCCATCTCTCCAGCCCCCATTTTTTTTTTTAAAGCCAGGCATAGTAGCATGTTTACAATCCCAGCACTGGGGAGGCAGAGACAGAAGGATCCCTGGGGCTCTGTGGCCTTTCAGTCTAGTGTAATTGGCCAGCTCCAGACTAGTGAAAGAATTTGTCTCCAAAAAAAAAAAATTGAAAAAGAGAAACTGAACTTGAGGTTGTTTTCTGCCTTCTGCATGCACACACATGCACACCTCTCACACAAACACATGTGCACCTGCTCACACACAAACATGAAGACACACACACACACACACATGCAAAGAGAAAAGGTGAAAGTGATATTTTGTTATAATACATTATCAGTTCTTTTGTTAGTCTCTTACTGTGCACTTATAAATTGAACTTTTACCATGGGTATGTAGATATAAGGGATACATTCTATATGTAGAATCCATGCTTTTGAAAAAAAATTTAAAATTAATTTATTTATCTGAGACAGGCAGAAAGAGAGGAGAGAGAGAGAGAGAGAGAGAGAGAGAGAGAGGCAGAGACAGAGACAGAGAATGGGTGCACCAGGGCCTCCAGCCACTGCAAATGAACTCCAGATGCATGCACCACCTAGTGCATCTGGCTTGTGTGGGTCCTGGGGAATCAAACTGAGGTCGTTTGGCTTTGTAGGCAAGCGCCTTAATTGCTAAGCCATCTCTACAGCCCAGAATCCATGCTTCTATCCATCTACTGAGGATCTCTGAACATGTTGCTCATGGGTAAGAGGGTATGGCTATACTTTAGAACTGGAAGCCCGAGGTTACGATTCATTGAGGAAGTAGTATTCCATGCTACTTTTTGTGTCCAGTAAGGCACAGAGAAAGAATAACAATTACTCACATTCCTCGAGACATTCCCAGTGGAATGCAAGCCTCTGCTTGGTGTATCTTGAGCCGGATAAATCTGTTTACTGCTAATGAATGCAAACTGTGAAGGTGTGGTCACTATAATTTATCCCTTGACAGTGAAATACCCAGGAAAATGCACAGAAAGGGCCCAGGTCTGAGTCCCACTGCCTCTGATGACTGTGATTTGGGATGAGTAGCTTAACCATTCTGGTCTTATTTATTTATTTTTTGTTTATTTTATTTTATTTTTTGGAGAGAGAGACAGGGAAAGGGAGAGGGAGACAAATAGAGAATGGGCGCATCAGCAGTCTCTCAGCTGCTATGAACAAACTCCAGATGCGTGCGCCCCCTTGTGGGCAAGTGCGGCATTGCACCTTTGTGTCACTTTGCATCTGGCTAAACGTGGGAATGTGGGACCTGGAGATTGGAACCAGTGTTCTTAGACTTAGCAGGCAGGCGCCTAAACTGCTAAGCCATCTCTCCAGCCCTTTTTTTTAAAAAAAATTTATTTTATTTGCGAGTAACAGACAGACAGAGAGAGAAAGAGGCAGAGAGAGAGAAAGAGAGACAGAGAGAATGGGAGTGCCAGGATCTCCAGCCACTGCAAATGAACTCCTGATGCATGTGCCCCCTTGTGCATCTGGCTTACGTGGGTCCTGGGGAATCGAGCCTCTAACTGGGGTTGTTAGGCTTCACAGGCAAGCGCTTAACCGCTAAGCCATCTCTCCAGGCCCTGGTCTTATTTTCAATTAAGTTAAATGGATATGAGAATAGCAAGTAATTCAAACGGTTGTGGAAATTAGAAGTTATTATATGACATTAGGCACTCAGTAATAGTAAGTAAGAATGCCGCTACAATCGTACCTGCTGTTTTTGTCACAAACTTTTGATGACTGTTGAAGACTTGGGAGTGGAACAGATAATAAGAAGCACAGCAGTTCAAAACAGCTTTTGTGTCTGAATTGCCTGAGCCATGTTATGTCTATGATGCTGTAGTGTGGAAACTTCTCAAAAGGACAGAACTGCATAATTATGGAAGCGTTAGTTTTGCAATGGTTTGGAGAAGGTCACTTCAGTTGGTTAGCAGACATAATATGCAACACATTAGGATGGAATCTCCACTGACAGTGAGAACGAGCATATTAAAGCCAGTCCCAGGCTTATGCCAGCTCCTCATCTGCTGTTCACTTTCTGGGTTCATGCATGTGAAAGTCCTGGGACCATTATCATGCATATGTTATTTGATTATACAATTGTGTTTGTTAGAGCATTTTTACTCCCCCCTCCTTTTTTTTTGTATTAGGGATTCAACCTTGGTAAGCACTCTACTACTGATCTGCACTCCAATGGGAGTATTTCACTCTAATTGTCTGCAGAAAGTTTTAAATATGAAGATCCTTACTGAAGAGAGCGTATGGCGGTTGAGCTCCAGGGAACACTTTGAAACTTCCCACTTCTCAAAAGCTGCCTCTCTAGGATTTCCTGTGATGAATTAACTCGCGGGCTAGGAAGATAGTCAATGAATAAAGTGCTTGCTGCAGTTTTGGGGTCGCAGAAACCATGTCCAAGCCTGATGCTGGACAGCAGCGTCTGTGATCTTAATCTACTGCAAAAGGGGAGGCGGAGACAGGGGAGTTTTCTAGAGCTTGTGAGCCAGCTAGCCTGGTGAATGAGTGAAGGGGCGGACAGCAATAGGAGTGAGAGACTGTCTCAAACAAGATGGAAGGCAAGAACCCACACTCAAAATTATCTTCTGTCTTCCACATGTGTGCTATGGCATGGGAACACCCACATTCACTCTTGTGAACATGTACACACACACACACACACAGACACACAGATGTAAAACAATAATTAACTCACTAGTACAGCCTGCCTTTCATAAGGAGCAAATAACTACTTAAGACCTAACAGGATTCTAAGTGTAGCACTCTTTTCTATCCTATATTATCCTATATAATATCCTATACTGTATTATCCTATATCGTACTATCCTGTATTAGGATTCTCAGTGTTTTCTGACTATGTGCAAGAATGGATGGGCTATCAAACGTGCCCAGTACTTTATAACTTGACTGACAATTCCAAATTTCTTTGCACTGCTTTGCTGCATAAGAATGTGTGACTTCCCTTGGAATTTATTTTCCATTTGGTGCTTTGGGCAAAAATATAATCAATTCAAACTTATTCAAGTGAAGAGCAAATGGTCTTTTTGTGCTCTTTTGGTGAGTGTCAGAAAAATATATCTTTATGCATAGATTTTTGCCTCTCTTTTCTTCTGTTTTGGTATAATTAAGCATCAAGGCATCTTAATACAATTCAAGGTAACAATATTAAAGCATTTTGCAAGTCACAAACATGTTATTTATCTCATCTCTTCATTGTGCAAGCTGATAAGAATGATTTTCCAAACATTTGAGGACCGGGGGGATGATGCTCAATGACAGAGCGCTTGTCTAGTATGAGCAAGGCCCTGGGTTTGATCCCGATCAAATTTCATTTTCAGCTGTAGAAATAAGAAAAGCTGACTGGTTGATCCAAGACCAAGGTGTCCATAAACAATAGACCTAGGCCTGGTGAGTGAATCCGTCTACTACAACGGAATTTTCTCCATGCTGTCTTCATTTATTTATTCACAGGTCCATTGGTCCACTGAGCAAACATTTATTGAACACAAACCACTTTCACTGAAACACCAGCTACCGTGCCGGGCCCTAGAAAGAATTACGAAAGTTTCTCATTCCAAAGCAGCCACCCATTCGGCCAGTGAAGGACAGGCTCTCGGTATAGTAAGTTCTGGGGAGTTTGGAGCTCTGGCAAGGGTCAGGGGCCATGAAAGAGGCTCCTCAGAAGACAATGTCCTTGAGGCAGAGGGCAAACACCCTAGCAGAGCTCCATGAAACATGTCTATATACATGCCCATATACCCAACTGTTGTCATTATCTGAGTGCCAAGGCACGGAGACGATGGAGAATCGCACACCTGAGGGACAGGTGAGCGGGGTTTATAAGGTACAGGAGATGTCCGTGCTCATTCCTAGAGGAAGGAGGGGTGCTGTGACAGTGCAATGTCACAACACCTTGGGGAATCTCTCTGGATGGCCTATGTTCAGGGCTAGCTGGAAATGAACCAAGAGGGATGTGTGCGAGATGAGGAAGGGGGACGCTATCTTGAGATGTGCCAGGAGACACAGAAGGTCTTTAACAGAAATGCGATCACATCTGGGTATCCTCTTGCACTGGTGTAAGCTCAGATGGGAAGAGTAAGAGGGGTTCTGGCAGGGACTTAAGGGAGACAAGAAGAGACCTTGACCAAGCAAGTAGCGTGAGTGGAAAGGTTCTGAAGAGAGGGGACGGCTAACTGAACAGATGCAGCTGGGAGCGGGAGGTGAGAATCTGATTTGTCTCTCAACTCCCTCCTTGGAGACGGGGAGACTGGCAGTGGCGTTCTCTGCCTAGGGCAGGAAAGGAAAGAGGACACGGTTCCCTCTGAAACAGGCAGGACATAAAGCATTTGGGTTCTGTCTTTTGAGAGGTAAAGGCATCTTGATGTCCAAGTGCAGATGCCAATGGACCATGAGACAGCTACAATGCAACACGAACCAGAAGTAAACACTGATGCGGGAGCCCATTAGGAAATATTGGATATTTTCTTCTTAAAGAATTCCTCTGTGGGAAATCCAGCAGCTTTATAGGAAAAGCTGAATGAATGAATGAATGAATGAATGAGTAACAGTTGTCTTACTAGATAGATCTAAACATTTCTCCATATGTTCAGCAAATATTATTCAGCACCACTATTCTTTAAAAGTATAAAATGGAACATCTTGAAAGATGAATTATTTAAAACTATACTAGTCACATCTATCTGGCTGACTGCCAATCAGATACTGAAAAGTGAGGAGTTTCAAAGCAAATCCCATCTTTTAGGAAAGCTCTCACTTAAAGCCTCATCTTAAAAAAATTTTTGTTTATTTTATTTTTATTTATTTGAGAGTGACCGACAGACAGAGAAAGAGGCAGACAGAGAGAGAGAGAGAGAGAGAGAGAGAGAGAGAGAGAGAATGGGTGCACCAGGGCCTTCTGCCACTGCAAACCAACACAGATGCATGTGCCATTTTGTGCATCTGGTTTACGTGGGTACTGGGAATTGAGCCTTGAACTGGGGTCCTTAGGCTTCACAGACAAGCGCTTAACCATAGCCATCTCTCCAGCCCCTCATCTTTTGACATGATAATAGGGACTTTACTTTCTCTACAAAGTGTCCTTAAAAAATTCAATATTGGGGCTGGAGAGATGGCTTAGCAATTAAGGCACTTGCCTGCGAAGCCTAAGGACCCAAGTTCAATTCTCCAGGTCCTATGTAAGCCAGATGCACATGGGGTGCATGTGTCTGGAGTTTGTTTAGTGGCTACAGGCCCTGGTGCACCCATGCTCTCTCTCTCTCTCTCTCTCTCTCTCTCTCTGTTTCTAATAAATTTTTTAAAAGTCTACACATTGTCCCTTTAAAAAATTTAATATTGGATTCTATCTGTGACTGCATGCCTTTAACCCCAGCACTTGGGAAGACAGAGGTAGGAAGATCCCAGTGTGTCCAAGACCAGCCTGGGACCCCAGAGTGAGTTTCAGGTCAGTCTGCCTGGGTTAGAGTGAGATCCTTTTTCCAAAAACAATAAACAACAACAAAAAAGCAGATATCCTTGGTAACTGAAAAGAAAGATGCATTATTTTTTAAGAGAAGAATTTCTACTGAACACAAAAAGTTAACGACAGTGCAAAGTTCCTTCCCTACTGAAAACGGATGCTTCTCGAAGCGTGGGTAAGTCAAGACCGTTCATTTGCTAGTGGCATTTGGAACAACAATTTCAATCTGTTGAAATGGCACAAAGACAAAAAGGGAAAGTGGTTTTATTTTTTTTAGAGAAACTCCATTGAGTTGGATTCGACCCCAGCCTACCCTGACAGGGATAACCCCGGAAGAGTGGCTTTTGGTTTGGGTACACACGCAACCTTCATTTGTCCGACATCTAAATCTAAAGATTAGAACATAACAAATTTCTAATGATCACCTGCTAATTTGAAGCAAAAAAGAATCCTTTGTTTCCGTTGAAAGCAGATCGTAGTAAAACAAAACAAAATACAACAAAACAGCACTCTCAAGGTCATATGCTATTGGCAAAGCTCAAAAAACAAAAAGCAAAACTTGTAATGTAACTTGCTTATGTCCGGCTGTGTTTACTTAGACTTAACTCGACAAAGTCTGCCTCCGATTATGTAGAGGAGTCATCTGCCCACAGATAAAGGGAGATTACACAAGCTTTTGGAGGGAATGGCATTTGGCCTCCATAATTTTGGAATAATTTACTATGTGTCCTCAACCTTAAAAAACCAAAATGATTCACAATATGTTTTGGGGATTGAAACATAAATATTTCATTTTACAAAGGGAGCCGTCTCCATGACCTTTATGAGTTTTTCGTGATTTACTCACAAAGCACGGGGCCACGTTGGAAGGTGTGGCAGGGCTCTGAACCAGGGAGTTTCAGGCCACATTTATTTCAGTCTTTTCAATAACCATCAAGATTTCAAAGAATTTCTATAAACAAGCTGTCACTTAAAGAAAATAACTTTCCATCAATTTTTGCACCATGTCTCCAGAACAGAACATGCATATGAAAATAAGAGGGAGGCAAATGACTTCCAGAGACGGCGTCGTGGAGAAATGTTTACACTGTGGGGAGAAAGCAAGAGCTCCATGTTTTACCACTACGTCTTACACTAAATGCAAAATGGTGCTTTTAGAGTAATGTAAACCATTTCCACTACATAGGATCTGTTCCTAATTAGCTAAGAATTTACGCTGGCCCATCACAGTTACATTGCCTGTTGTTAGATTTACACAACAAAAGATACACATGGCTTTCCCCGCCAAACTGTGACCGAAGCTGGGATGGATCAATACATCCATCACTGAGCAGACTTGTCACTGTTTTCTTAGCAGTTAGTGCAGGGGTGAGCGCAAGTGAGACACCCCTTGGTCTCCGAAACGTCTCAAATGAGAAAAATCATAAATTGAACACAGACGGTTGTTTCCTTGCTTGTTCGCTTTAATTTGTACAATTGTAGAGAGACTCGTATATTTTCTGTTCTAACTTCTGCTGCACTAGTAAGTCAACTCTAGAGATGAAGGCTTTCCTGTGGTAAAGGTACCACTGCTGCTGGACAGTGTCACTCCCCTCCAATCCAGGTGACATCTGTGGAGTGCTGAGTCTGGGGCCGATCCATTTAGCGGCCGATTCATCTAATGCTTTCTACTTTGGCTTTCCCCCTTACTTACTGAATTCGCTTTGATAAGTACTCTCTCAAGCAAATGCACACGATAGCACTACTCCCATTGGGACAACCGCTGCTTGTATTTTAATATGAGGCTTTCCAAATGGTTGGCCTGTCCCTGATGGCATAGTCCCATGGTTCATGGTCCCCTCCACCCCCGTACCTTTGCTTTCAGAGATGATTTTGGCATCCATATGTATTTGATAAGAATAGCAAACACTGCATATATAAATATGTAAATATATGAAAGATCATCGATATGATGTCCAAAAGAAGGAATGTGTTTTCAAATATGCATGCCCTGAAGGTCAACAAACAAATCTGAAACATGTGCCATAGACTGCAGCACCCTCCTCATGTCACTGGCCACAAGAGAATCCGCTGAGGCCTCATTAGCTCTTTAAAAAAATATATTACTTACTTATTTATGTATGTATTAGAAGAGAGAGAGAGAGAGAATGTGTGTGTGTGTGTGTGTGTGTGTGTGTGTGTGTGTAACCAGAGCCTCTTGCCACTGAAAATGAACTCCAGATCCATGCATCATTTTGTGCATCTGACTTTAGGTGGGTCCTGGAGAATTGAACCTGGGTGGGCAGGCATTGCAAGCAAGTGCTTTTAACTTCAGAGCCATCTTGTCTAACCCACAGTTATCTCCAAACCAGCGGAGTCCTCAGATCTGTGCGACAGTCACAGAAACAAATCCAGGAAAACGAGGGAGTGGGGACTTGTCTTCTAAAGCCCAGGCATGTGACAAAGCCACTAATAGGCCAGCCAACAAAGCGGAAAGGCTGCTTGGTTGAGAAAAAAAACGAACTTTCCCAGTGTGACACTAGGTCCTGGGGAGCTGTCTGAAAGAGCAAGGTGGGGGTAGGAGGAAGCAGGGGGTTAGGTTAGGTATAGGAGTGCTCATTGTGCTTGGCAAGCGGGGTGGCTGCTGTGTGCAAAAAGTGGGGAGGTACCCAATGCATACAGCTAAGAGTAACTATGCCCTTCAAGTGGGGCCACTTGCTGGCTGGTTTCTCACAAAGGAAAAGTTAGTTATCAGACTGGTGCAGGATAAAAAAACTGAATAGAAGCTTGTTGTAAAAGCTCACTCTTAAAAAGAAACACAAAGATTCCACGTGCACAAATTACCTTCCATTTAGTCAAGGCTATCACGCGGTAGCATTGTGTCTGTCTGAGAAGGAAGCATGTTGCAGTTCGTTTTTTGAAACCCAAATTGACTCAGAAGAATCAATAAAAATATGCAGTGAAGCAAACTTACATGACTATCTTAATGGTAACCATGTTAACATAAAGTTGGGGCAGGGGTTATAAAACAAAAAAGAAGGAAAAACTCTCCCAACAAAAATTTGAGAAAATTCCTATAACTTCTGGTTTCATTTTTCCCAGAACTGAAACACCACAAAATAACAGCACCCCACTGCGCTCACTTCCAGCTCAGTCAGGAAGCACTGAGATACGGAAACATTTTTCATTTCACTTTTTTTTTTTTTTTTTTTTTTTTTTTTTTACAAGAAGGTGACCAACATTTTTTTGGCCTTCCAAAAAAGCTTCAGGTTTGGAATACGTTTTGGTCAAATGTCAGCAAAGGAATTTGCTCATCGTTCAAAAAACACTTTTTCTTTCCAGCCTTGGAGCATATGTAGAAATTGTGTGGTGAATGGAATTACAAAAAGGCTCACAGCCACAGAGGGAAATCCAGTTTTCATAATTCCTAAAAGAGGATGGTATCCGCTATAGGAGGAAGCAGAAGAACAAGGAACATTTACATAGTACTGTGGACCCGCTGCTCTCATGATCACTACCATATTTGAGCCACATAGTAGCCCTGTGTAGTATTTATTTTATCTTATTTTTTATTTTATTTTATTTATTTGTGAGGAGACAGAGAGAAAAGGAGAAACAGACAGAGAATGGGCATTCCATGGCCTCTAGGTGCTATAAAAGGGCTCCAGTTACATGGGCCACTTTATGCATCTGGCTTTATGTGGGTACTGGGGAATTGAACCTGGGTCGTTAGGCTCTGCAGGCAAGTGCCTTAACCATTGAGCCATCTCTCTAGCCCCCTGTGTGCTATTTTTATTTCCCTCATTAATAGATATCACTACACAGCAGCGAAGTTAGATAATTTATGTAGCATTCCACAGGCAGTCAACGGTAAAGGAAAACCTGGAAACCAGTCCTTCAAAGGCTAAAACCATAATCTAAGTGGGGGTGGCAAGGACAAGACTGAAGCATTGAGCTCACTTCCTTATATAATGGGGAGATAAGGAAAGTGCTGCTACTTAATTTAGGAGAGGAATTGCAATAAGGCAGGGAGAAGCAGGGAGGGAGGGAGGGAGGGAGAGCGAGAGGAAAGAGAAACTGCTGACTCTCAGAACAAAATTAGAGAAGGGAGGTAAAACCATTACTTTTCACAAATAATGTGATTGCACTACTAGAAAACCAAAAGGCTATCAACACGGGAAACAAAATTCGTGCTTGCAGCAGAGTACGTAGTTTGTAAAATACCTAGTCAGAAAATGTAGTGAAAGGGCTCTGCTTGTAGCATGAAAACAACAAGCAGTTCAAATACCTAGGGTTCAAATACCTAGGAATAACCAAAAAAGAGCTATGTGAGACTAACCTAGAGCATCTTTAAACCCTACTAACTACCACAAAAGACATAAACAGACCAAATTTTTGGATTAGATGTTTCTGGTTTTTTTTTCTTTTGAGGCAAGCCCAATAGACCTTTTTTTTAATGAGAGAAGAGAGAAAGGAGAGAGAGAGAAAACTGGTGCACCAGGGCCTCAGCCACTGCAATTGAACTCCAGATGCTTGCACCACCTATTAGGAATGTGTGATCTTGCATGTGCCTCACCTGTCTGCATCTGGCTAATGTGGGATCTGGAGAGTCAAACATGGGTGCTTAGGCTTTGCAGGCAAGTGCCATAACCCCTAAGCCATCTCTCCAGCCCTAGCTGTTTCTTTATTTAAAAAACCTGTTTTCTATACTTAACTCATAAACATCACACAATCCAAATAAAAATAACAAAAGGGTTCAAATTTTAATTAGACAAGTTGGATCCAAAGTTAGTATGGAAAAATAAACAAGCAGGAACAGCTAGAAAAACTCTGAACAAAGTAAAGGAGACTAGCATAGCCATATATGAAACATTCTCTGAATTCTTGGTCATTAATCAAACCAGTGTAAGAATGGAGCATGAGTAAGGAGAAAAATCACTTGAGGAGAGTGGGAAGACATGTTAAAATATGGTCCTTCCAACATGAGAAGGAAGAAACAGTGAACAATAAACAATGGCAGGATAACAAGATAGCTATATGGAAAAAACAAAAGTTGGACCCATTCATCATATCATATTATATATTATATGTCTGTAAGACACAATGTATATAGACTGAAGAGCTCAGGTAAAAGTTGAGACCATAGAAACATTAGAAGAGAATTTAGAATGTGGCATTTAAAGTTTTTAAATGAAGAAGTCCTGTCACTTAAAATGAAGGCACAAAATATTGTCAATAAAATTACATTTTTATTTATTTACTTATTTATTTGAGAGAGAGAGAGTGAGAGAGAGAGAGAGAATGGCATGCCAGGGCCGCAGCCACTGAAATTGAACTCCAGATGCTTGCGCCACCTAGTGGGCATGTGCAACCTTGCGCTTGCCTCACCTGTGTGCGTCTGGCTTATGTGGGATCTGGAGAGTCAAACATGGGTCCTTAGACTCTGCAGGCAAGTGCCTTAACCACTAAGCCATCTCTCTAGCCTCAAACTACATTTTTAATAAGTGTACATGGGGGGTGAAGCACAGTTAAAATTAAATGTATAGGGGCTAGGGAGGTGGCTCTGAAGCAGTGCTGCACAAGCGTGAAGGCCCAAGAGGGTCCAAGATCCTCTGATCCCCATCATCCATGTACACAGCAGTGTATGGCAATGCATATATGTAACCCTGGTCGTGTGGGGGGTGGAGACTAGAGAATCATTGGGGCTCACGAAAACTGCAGCTCTGGGTTCAAAGAAAGACTCTTTTAAAGATATACACATATGAGTGACAAAGAAGAACATGTAGTGTTCTCCTCTGGCCTCCACATGTGTATGCACACACACTGGCATACACCACACACACCACATGTACTACACACACACACACACACATTAAAAATTTATGTTTATATAGCCTTTAAGTTTTAAGGTACATGTATTCTTATAACCAACATGACTAAATATTTGTTACAAAGATATGAGCTCATATGTCTTTAATAAAGTACTCTTCATAATTAACAAAACTTCATCAACATGAGTCCCCAGCCAAACAACATGAATGTATGTACAAAGAAAAATGGCATTGTAGATTACTTTCAAATATATGCAGATGCTCATGCTATTCTTGATCAATCAGATCAATGAAATAATGGATGGCTTTAGGGAAACTGTGTACGTTAGGTACTCTCATCCACTGTCCACGTTAGAGACTGCAAAGTGGTACCAAAGTCAAAGAGGTCAATTTGGAATTGGGATTGATCACTTTGCAGCTATAGAAAAGAAAATGAAGAAGCTGGGGCGATGACCCAGTAGGTAAAATGCTTGCCACGCAAGTGTGAAGACCCGTCTTTGGATCCTCAGTGCCTATGTAAACACTGGGTGCTGAGGTGCATGCTCATAATCTTGGAGCTGGGGAGGTGGAGGCGGGAGGATTCCTGGAGCTTGCTGGCTAAGTGGTCAAGCCAAATCAGTTTGCTCCAGATTTAGTGCGATGTCTCAAAACTTAAGGTGGAGAGTGAATGAGGACGACACCTGGTGTCTATCTCTGGCCTCAGTACACATATATACACATAGGCACTCACACGTGCACACACAGGTGCACCCACACATGCACATATCACACACACATGCAAAAAAAAAGACAACATGAACACACTTCTCCAACACACATTATCAGATGAAAAATAGGTTACTTTTAAAATGTGAAACTATGTAGTTTGTTTTTTAATTTGAGAGTGAGAGAGAGAGAGAGAGAGAGAGAGAGAGAATGGGTGCACCAGCAGCCTCTCAGCTGCTGTGAAGGAACTCCAGATGCGTGCACCCCCTTGTGGGCAAGTGAGGCATTGCGCCCTTGCATCACTTTTGCATCTGGCTAAACGTGGGACCTGGAGAATCAAACGGGCGTTCTTAGGCTTGGTAGGCAGGTGCCTTAACCACCAAACCATCTCTCCAGCCCCTATGTCATTTTTTATGGTTGGTATCTAGGGAAAATTCAAACCATTATCAGCAGATTTTTCACTGGGTATGAAATCCATGCTCTGATCATCACAGGCCAAATCAGAGACATACATGATTCTAGCTCACCAGCAAACTGCATGCTCTGAAATAGTTTTGATGAAAGATTTTTAATTGCAGTAAAATATACATACGACTTATTTTATCCATTTTGAGATTAGTGTCATTATGCACACTCATGTTGTATAAAACCACCAACACCATCCATCTCCAGAAATTTCAAAATTTCCCAAGCTGACATTATTCTCTAAACAACATCTCTGCACATAAGTCCCTGTCCACAGAGCCTGCACCACCTCTTTTTTCTTTGTCTCTGTGAGTGTGACCGCTGTAGATACTTCATGCACATAGAACCATACACTTGTCATTTTGTGAATATACTGTCTAGAAAACTCTATAGTTTCCTATAGCAGTCTCATGAAATCAGACACACCTAGGATGCTACAGTGGAAAAATGGAAGATGTGATATGTCTTGATTTGTGGCCATCTACTTAGCTTCCTATCCTTAATCTCTGGCTTATAAGAACCTCTTGTTCCAGATTCACAGCAGGTAACTAGATCCCCTAATTGACCAGCTCATCTTTCGCTTCTGCTTCAGCGTGAGAAGGGCAGACGTAGGCGATGCCAATTCAAGGCATGCTTCAGCACTTTTCCCCTTACGTTCCTTGCTTGTGGAGTTCTGGGAGAAGACTGGACGAGGCTTGCGTACAAGTCCCACAGTGCTCAACAAATCAAGCACTATTGAAATGCACTATCAGACTGATTACATTTCAGTAATGAGTAATGAACGCTTCTGAAGGACTCGCCCACGGCTACTCAACACGTGCTGCACACATTCCTTCAGGAGCTTGTTCGAACCCTGCTTCTGGGTAATCACTCCTGGCCACCTAAAGACTCTGATCCCAAAGATGACTCACTTTTTCATATCCTCCAATTTCTCCTTCTTCTTCCTTTCCTTTGCTTTCTTTTTAATCAAACCAGCTGATCGAATATCCTTTCTATACACTTTATATATATATTTATATCTTTATATATATATATATATATATTATATATATATATATATTTATATATTTTTTTTCTATCATTGTTCTGTCTTTCCACCTCTGAGTTACCATTACTTCTTACAGCCGGTAGGTAAGTATATTTAGACCTTGTGTTTCTGTTCTGGCTTATTTTCTTTCAAAATAAGATCCTCTAACTTTAGGGTTTTGTGTGTGTGTGTGTGTGTGTGTGTGTGTGTGTGTGTAGTTTTTAGGAAGGTAGGGTCTTGCTCTAGCCTAGGATGACCTGGAATTCACTATGTAGTCTCAGGGTGGCCTTGAACTCACGGAAATCCTCCTACCTCTTCCTCCTGAGTGCTGGGGAAATTAAAGGCATGTGCCACCATGCCTGACTATTTTTAAAAATATTTTATTTTTACTTATTTTTTGAGAGAGGGAAAGAGGCAGAGAGAGAAAGAGAGATAGAGAAAGAGAGAGAGAGAGAAGAGAGAACGGGCATGCTAGGGTGTCCAGCCACTGCAAACAAACTCCAGATACATGCGCTACCTTGAGTTCACGTGGGTCTTGGGGAATCGAACAGTGGTCCTTTGGCTTTGCAGGCAAGCGCCTTAATCGCTAAGCCATCTCTCCAGTCCCTATTTTGCTTGTTTGATAGGTTGGTTCTTTGAGACAGGGTCTCACTATGTAGCCCAGGCTGGCCTTGCACTTGTAATCCTCCTGCCTCAGCTTTCTGAGTTATGATATTATAGGCATGTGCCACCATACCAGATCTGATTCTCTAACTCTTACATCAAAGAAGATTTACTTGATCCATACTCAACTATATTTCCCTGGAAAGTAATGCATAATTTTCCTACATTACCTAAATTTAAATATTCAGTGGTTAAAATAAAGAGAAGGTTGGGAAGATAGCACAATGGCTAAAGCATTTGACTCACAGACATGAGGACCTGAGTTCAATTCCCAGAATATCTGCAAAAATGTCCCCATACTGGCATGCTCAGTGCTAGGGAGGTGGAGTCAGGCTGGTCTCTATAACTCACTGGCCAGTCATCCTACCCTCACTGGTGAACTCTAGGCCAATGAGAGAACTGATCTGAAAAAGAGGTGGAGGGCTGGAGAGATGGCTTAGTAGTTAAGGCCTTTGCCTGAGAAGCCAAAGGACCCAGGTGTGATTCCCCAGAACCCACGTAAGTCAGATGCACAAGGTGGCACATGTGTCTGTATTTCGTGTACAGTGGCTGAAGGCCCTGGTGCGCCCATTCTCTCTCCCTCTCTCTCTCTCTCACTCTCTCTCAAGTAAATAAAAATTAAAAAAAAAAGAGGTGGATGGGGCTGGAGAGATGGCTTAGTGGTTAAGGCTCATGCCTGAGAAGCCTAAGAACCCCAGTGTGATTCTCCAGGTCCCACGTTAGCCAGATGCACAACGTGGCACATATGTCTGGAGTTCATTTGCAGTGGCTGGAGGCCCTGGTGCATGCCCATTCTCACTTTCTCTCTGTGTCTCTTTCTCTCCCTCTCTCTGTCTCTAATAAATAAATAAAAATAAAAATCTTTTAAAAAGAGGTGGTTGGTGTTGCTGAAGATAACACAAAGATTGTCCTCTGATCCCCATGTGCACCTGCACACTTGTATGTATATACTTATGCACACATACACACAAATACACTTGAATGCAATATCAAAAAGATGAGTCAGAAGCCAGGCGTGGTGGCGCACACCTTTAATTCCAGCACTTGGAAGGCAGAGGTAGGAGGATCGCCGAGAGTTTGAGGCCACCCTGAGACTACATACTTAATTCCAGGTCAGCCTGGACCAGAGTGAGACCCTACCTCGCAAAACAAACAAACAAACAACAACAACAAAAAAAGATGATTCAGGACTGGAGAGATTGCTTAGTGGTTAAAGACTCGCCTGCAAAGCCTAAGGACCTGTGTTTGATTGCCCAGATCCCACAAAGCCAGATGCACAAAGTGATGCATGTGCTAAGTCACACACACACACACACAGGTGGCACACACGTCTGGAGTTCAATTACAGTGGCTGGAGGCCCTGTGTTAATTCTCTCTCTCTCTTGCTCATACTCTCACTCTTGCTAAAAAAAAAAAAAAAAAAAAAAAAAGATGAATCAAAGCCTTTGACCCTGCCTGCGTTTTCCTATGAAGAAAGAAATAAAAAAAGACAACTCTAATCATTTTCTTCTGTGTGCAGGTTCATGTGTATATGTGGATTGATGTCCATGTCGATGTCTTCCTCATTCACTCTCTATTTACTGAGGCTTGATCCCGCACTTGAACCCAGAGCCCCAGGAAGCTCCTGTCCCTGCCTCCTGAGCACTGGGATTACAGAAAGGCAACCACACCCACCTGACCTTTATGTGAGGTGCTGGAGATCCGAACTCCAATGCTTTAACCACTAAGCCTTCTTCCCGCCCCCAGAAAATCTAGTCTTGATACACTAACTGGAGCAGACAACATATGTGCGGTGATGTCCCAGAGATTCAGCTTCATGACAGTGAACCCTCCCGTCTTGGTCATTCACCAAGCCAGCTAAGGTCTCGAGGACCTTGGAGGGTACGCCAATGCAGGGCCCAGTGTGGACAGGAACTGAGCTCTAATTTGAGGAGTTATCTTTTTTCAACATAACTTTGTAACTGGAAAAGTGTATAATACCATTTCTGGCCTATTCCTCACTCCATACTCTGTCTTCTATCTTCTATTTCTCTTTCCTTCTGTTCTTCATTCTCTCCCTTGTTACTGACTTTAAAATTTTTCAAGTTTTTAAAATTTTTATTTATTTATTTGAGAGAGATAGACAGAGAAAGAGGTAGATAGATATATAGAGAGAACGGGCATGCCAGGGTCTCTAACCATTGCAGAAAACTCCAGATGCGAGGCCACCTTGTGCATCTGGCTTATGTGGGTCCTGAGGAATCAAACCTGGGTCTTTGATTTTGTAGGCAAATGTCTTAACCACTAAGCCATCTCTCCAGACCAAAGATTTTTTAAAAATATTTTATTTATTTATTTGAGAGAGAGAGAAAGAGGCAGATAGAGAGACAGAGAGAGTGGAAGATAGAGAGAGAAAGTGAGAATGGACACACCAGGGCCTTTAGCCACTATAAACAAACTCCAGATGCAAGCACTACCTTGTGCATCTGGCTTTATGTGGGTACTGGGGAATTGAACCTGGATCCTTTGGCTTTGCAGGCCAGTGCTTTCACCTTGCAGCCATCTCTCCAGCCCCTAAACTTGTGGCACTATTACGAGATGGAGCCTAGTTGGTAAAACTAGGTCCCTCGAGTGCACCTCGGAAGGTTATCCCCACCTCTGCTTCTGGCTAGCTTTTTTTTGTTTCCTGTCAGCTCCATGTGAACTAGTTACTGCTCCATGGCCCACTCTGCCCTACCTTTGCCACCATGGTGGGTGGAAAGCCTTTGAAACTGTGAGGCAAAATAAACCCTTCCTCCTATATGTGGTGTCTGTCAATTTTGTATTTTGTCACAGGGACAAGCAAAGTCACTAAGACAGCACACAATGATGATACACATTGCTAGGGTTCAGCGATAGTTTCCCACACGCATGCAACTTGTATGGATCAAACCAGGCTACTGACCATTCCCATCCCTTTACCATTGCTTTGTTTTCAGAGTTGTTCTTTTCTTTCCTTCCAGTTCTTCATCCAATTCATAATAGGTTATTAAGAACTATAGACACAGCAGAAAAAAAATTCCTTCTAACTAAAGCAATTTAGTGTTCATTACTACTAGAAACTGGGATGATGGGATGAGAAGAGAAGGAAGGTAACAAATCCCACGGTTTCTTAACCATTGTACTTGACATTAGTATTTCTTTCTTTTAAAATTATTTGTTTATTTATTTATGAGAGAAAGAGGGGGGGAGGAAGAATGACTGGGGATAGCAGGGCCTCAGCCATGGTGAATGAACTCCAGATGCATGTGCCACCATTTGCATCTGGCTTATGTGGGTACTGGGGAATCAAACCTGGGTCCTTATGTTTTGCAGGCAAGCATCTTAACCGCTAAGCCATCTCTCCAGCTCAACAGTGGCATTTCTAAGTCAGCTCATAGCTCTAAATATTTCTTCCAGAAATTTGATAGATTCTAACTCATTTACATCATGTTGTTCAAGTAAGACGATCATAATATTTTTTTAAAAGAACAAAAGAACATGTGCTAGATTAAATCACAGGGCTCCTTCCAGAATAGAAGCTCCATCAGTGGGAAAGGGAACCCTCTTACAACAACATCATTACACATTTGAACCAAATTTAATAAAGTACTTAAAAAGACTCCTTAAAAAATCAATATCTACTTAAAAATCCTTTATCAGGGCTGGAGAGATGGCTTAGTGTTTAAGGAGCTTGCTAGCAAAGCCAAAGGACCCAGGTTCAATTACCCAGTACCCATGTAAAGCCAGATGCACAGGGGCACATGCATCTGGAGTTCATTTGCAGTGGCTAGGAGACCCTGGTGTGTCCATTCTCTCTCTCTCTCCCTCTCTTTCTCTCTCCCTCTCCTTCTCTATAATAACTAAGTGAATAAAATATTTTTTAAAAATCCTTTATCATATTCCTTTTTAATTTTCCTTATAATGCGTGCATCTTTTCCTATAAAGAGCCAGATGGTCATGAACTGAAGTTGTTCATGTTGGATTGATTTTTTTTTTCTAGAAGCTTCCATATCCCCTTCTGTTTCTGGATTGTCTAGGTGAAGGGCACGAGTAGGTCTATGAATGCGGGCTCCCACAGACCTCCCTCGACTCATTAGTTCTATTGCAAAGAACTCCAATAAAATTCTAAACTTACATAAGTCCAGGGAGAACTGAAATTGCAACTATCTTCAAATGGATTTCCAAACTTGGGATGGAGGAAAGTGGCAAAGTTTTAGAAAGTCACTGAAACCCCTAAACTCACAAATAGACACAGGTGAAGAAAATAAGTTCAATGTCACAAGTCCCTTACAAAGAGGTTGTTTAGCAACTTGCTGGTCATTCGGGCAGGCAAAGACTGGGAAGCGGGGCTGGAAACCTGGCTCTGCTTGGAACTACTTGGGAGATTAGAAGAGGGAAAGGAAGGGGTGGGAGGGGGAAGAGTAGAGCTCCTGAGATGCCGTGAGGCTGTGTGGGGTGGAGCAGGTGGTGGGGAGAGTCCCATGTGGAATGGCCCAAGGGTACTTCAGGAGAGTGTGGGTGCAGCTCCTTGGTACAGAATGTGCAGAAGGAAGTAGCGTGCTGTGCTGTGTGAAGCGGGGTGGGGGTGGGGGATTGGGGAGCCCTCCTTTCCCTCCAAGGCTTCCATTCAGCCCACTCTGCTATGCACACACCATCAGAATGGGGTTCCTCTGGCACTGAAAGAAAGAAGCACAATTCACACACAATTAATGTGGCACAGAACGTGAGCACACATGTGGAACGTAAGCTCTGACAGCAGAGCCCCCAGCATCTTCAGCAGTGCGCACGGGCTAACCATCCCAGCCAAGCTCACTTGCGTCTCTAACACCAAAGACACCCTGGTCATAATCTGTGCTCCCTAGAATTTGTGTGCGGGAGAAGGGGACGAATCGACAGCCTTTCATCCATTTTTTTGTTTTTGTTTAAAGCAGACCATGTATGACAGAAAGAACAGTTAAGAGTCACCGTTTTCCAGGGTGTGCTGTAAAGGATTTCTCTGAATCCACTTAACCTGGATGGAAAACACTGTAAAAATCTGAAGAGCCCGAATCAGGAGCAGAGAGATTTCACGTCTCTTTCTGGTTCTGCCATTAAGTAGCTGGGCTGTAGCAAGTCACTCCCTCCTACCCTGGAGAACGTGGGAATAATTATCCGTACTTTTACCTCATAGAGTCATAACAAGGATCAAATAAAATAACAGATGTTCACGCAACTTTTCAGTCCATAGTGCAACACAATATAAGATATTATTAGATCTAACCTGGCATTGGAGTTGCTAATCAAATACCAGAATAGTAAGTATAAAAATGAACTTAGTGAAAATATTTCTACAGTTCCATCATGGAGACTACCCCTTTTCTTGCCATGATAAACAATGACCATCTGCTTTAAATGGTACTTTTAATCATACATCCAACTTTTGGAATTTCAGTGCGTTCTTGCCTTACTTTTTAACTTATGTTTGTCACTTTTCTTCCCAATTCCTTCCCCCTCTGTAGGTGAGCACATTAAATCTGTGCGGGGGGGGGAGGGGGAAGGGGTGGGGAGAGCAAAGGAGGTCAAGCTTGCTTCCCTGCATGGAAGTTGGCATGACTATGACCTTATGCAAGGGTGACATCATTTATAGGTAGAGCCCCGAAGAGAGGAGCAATTCCAAAAACTCAACCAGATTCATCTGGGCCCTACCATGTCCAGAAGTTCAGTCACTTCAGCTACAGCGATAATTTGTAGTCTGTCTGGCACTAAGAAATCTAACGGCAGCCTCTGTGGTTCAAATAAAATGTATCTACAGCAGCTTGGAGCCACGTTTTAAAATATTCCATGTTATTTTAGTTCAAGGACAAGCTTTTAAAATTAAAAGAAAACCTTGGCTTTAATTATAGATTCAGAGTGAAAGCGGTTTTAAAGGAGTGTGATTGAGTCTCAACATTGGGGAAGACATATGAATTTTTTATTAAATTAATCCTTCTCTTAAAGTAATAATCTTCATTGCTACAGGAAGATCAAAAATTGAGAGGGCATGTACAGAGCATACACGGAGACAACATTTTTGTGGTTTTCAAAGTATGATAGCCACAGTTCATCCACTCACTGCTCCATTTCCCAGAGATTTTATTTTAGTTAGGTTTTGGGACCGGGATGCAGTGTTTTCATAGGCGTTGCTGCTGACACAGTGACAGATCTAATAAAAGGCAGTTGACAATGCTGGTTCACCCTAAGTTTAAAAAAAAAAAACAAAAAAAACAAAACCCAGAATCTTGGAATCTAAACTTAGAAAACACACAAGTTGTGATCTACTGTTTGTGTAACAAAGCTTTCCCTGGAGGGCTTTTTTTTCCTTTTCTTTTCTTTTCTTTTTTTTTTTTTTTCTTTTTTTTTTCCCCTCGAGGTAGGGTTTCACACTAACCCCAGCTGACCTGGAACATCTCACTATGTAGTCTCACAGGGTGGCCTTGAACTCATGGAGATCCTCCTAGCTCTGCCTCCCCAGTGCTGGCATTAAAGGTGTGCGCCACCACACCTGGCTTCCTGCAGGGCTTTTTTACAACACCAAATGTCCGTGCTGTCCTTGAAGCTTGATTTCATTTCAATTTTATGTTTTAAAAATATTCTGAAGGTCAAGGCACACTTTCATTTTCTTTGAGTTTACGGAGAATGAAGTAGAAGTATAAAGTCAAATCCACCAATAAGCTAACACCTCCGCCCCAAGCTCCAGGAATGACACTTGCCTGGCCTGTCATCTGCACTGTGTGGCACAGGAAGGAATCTGACTACAGTTCTGTTGTCACCTCAACAGACTTGCTGCTGTAATGAATGGCTCCCCTCCTAAGGAGCCGAGCTTCCTTGTTCTACATGACAGGGTGCCATGAGATTGCATCTCTGCCTTTCCATGTTTTGGACTCTGTAGCTCTCAGTCACAGCAGAAACTTCTCTCCTTCTGGCTACACTGTTAGGACCCGGGGTTCCCTCTCCTCTTTACAAAGATTCTAGGTCTCGTACTGGGATTCTAAGGCTGGAGGAGTGCCATTAGCCTGACCTACAGAGGAGGCTTGGCTCTCAGGGCAGCCTCTACAGCTTCAAATGCCCACATAGGCTGTAAAGGAGGGGGCAGAGGTAGGAGGATCTCCATGAGTTCGAGGCCACCCTGAGGCTACATAGTGAATTCCAGGTTAGCTTGAACTAGGGTTGGACTTTACCTTGCAAAACCAAAACCAAAAACCTCTAGTACACAGTCAGTTTCCTAGAGATTTATATGTTTTGCTTTCAAAACACCCTGTGGGAAATGAGAGTAGGAATGGTACCTACTTTGTGTTGCTGTAGGAGTGGAGAAAGAAACATAGAAAATACACTGGGGACACAGTGCATGGCTCTTGATGAGTTTTTGTTGACATCAAAATGTTCTCTAATCACCCCTATCATTCAGCATTCCTCAGCATCCTTTAGACAACTGGCAAAGTCATTGTTGGTGGTCTGGTGCTCAACTGCATGTCCAGATGACTACTTCATGAAATCGTGTGTGTGTGTGTGTGTGTGTGTGTATGATATCTATATGCTTTAAGGATGTAGCACAGCATTAATTTTGTAAGCCAGGGAGAGAGTCACTCCGTACGGTAGATGCTATCACAAGATGACAATAAGTACAATGCAAGGAAATGTGTTAGAAATGTAAGCTGTTCCAATAAAAGTAGTTGCCAGTCTTGCAAAAATGGGGCAAACAGTAGCCTATTTAAAGATTATTACCATGGAAGTGGCACCGTTGGTATATGTTGACAGAGTGAGAGAATCAAACTTCTTCCTGAAGGAAGAGAGGAAACTCACAGAAAAACATTCTGAGGCCAGTTTACCATGGCTCAGACACATAGAAGTATTGTGAAATACTTAGCTGGACCAGTCTGTCAAGCAAACCAACAGGGACTCTCAACAGCAATGCTCTGAGTAGAGACAATGCATAGTATTGTTAGAAAAAAAATGGAGGAAGAGGAAAGAGAACAAGCATATTTTGACATTTTCTAAATTAATCAAAGAACCTTTAATATGTACGTATATTATTAGATTTTAAACATAATTCTTTCTCTTTTTTTCTTGCCATAGTTATGTGTGATTTTAATAAGCTGCATTTGTAGCACTAGCTTAAAAATCATTAAAATAACCCAAGTACAAAAGGATAAACAAAACCTTTGGAAGCATATGATATTTAATGCTCCATTTATTGATAATTTTGCTTGAAGGAAAGATTGGCAAAAAGAGTGGAATTCTTAGCTCCTTGTTTTTACTTAAAAATTCCCACCAGTGCTCACTCAAACAAAGAACTTCAAGTTTTCCACTGGAAAGTCAAAAAGAAAAGTGAGTTTCTAGCATGTCCTGCCACAGGCTTAACGACGGTCCAGCGGTGTCCATCCAGATTCCAGCCACACTTCAAGTGCTGCGTTTATTAGAGCACCACTGCCAAGTAACACTCTATCACAGCATTCTCATCACAGCCGTGTTTCCTTAATTCAATTTTATTAAAACGTTTCTTTAAGCACTGTAATTCAGGAATGTTTCACGCTTATGCAGATGAGATCTGGAGGTAACTATGCAGTAGCTGCTGTACTATTCAGGAGACAGTGACTCTGAATTTATTAAGCCTTGACATTTTGAATATATGCAAAACTGTGAATGTGCACAAATTCTCCCTAAAAGCCATGAGAAAAAAAAGGAACTATTTTTATGCTAAAACCATTTACTAAAAGTCTATGTCACAGAAGACCCCTTTAAGATAGTGCACTCGACAAGTTTGATTCATTTCTCCTTCACAATGCCATCAAAATTAAAGAATGCAAATTTGGAGGCTCGGGAGATGGCTCAGTGGTTAAGGCATTTGCCTGCAAAGCCCAAGGACCGCAGTTTGATTTTCCAGGACCCACGTAAAGGCAGATGCACAAGTTGGTGCGTGCATTTGGAGTCCATTTGCAGTGGTCAGAGGCCCTGGTGCGCCCGTTCTGTCTCTCAAATAGATAAAATAAAAAACATTTTGAAAACGAATGTAAATCTAAGGTCAGATACATACCTAGGAGTGCTTGGAAACAATGAAAGTTATCAATGCCAAATCTGAAAAGTTGAGAAATTCATGAAAGATAAGATTCATATGGCCTCGCGTTGGTGGAGAAATCGAATCAGAGAGCCACAACTCGAAACAGATGAAGAACAAGCCTGTGGTCAGGTGGAAGCTGCTTCTCCCAGTAGGGTGCAGAGGATGTGGCAAGTCAGAAACTGACAGTCAGAGAAAAGAGGGTCATGCGGAGGATCACACTTCCAGGGCAGCTGGCAGAACAAGGCCATGTTTTTCCTTGCCCTACTGGGTCTATCAAGAGCTTTCTGGGTCACCTGGCTACAAATGCTCTTTAAACAAGTCAGCAGGCCTGCTGAATAAGGTAATATGGACTCCTAGCACAGGCGTTAAAGCCATTAAGAGTTGCAGAGGGGCTTGGGGTGTATAGCTCAGTAGTAGAGTGCATGCTTAGCATGCATGAAACTCTTGGTTCAATTCTCCAGAAGGGAAAAGGACAAAGCGAAAGAGAGAGAGAGAGAGAGAGAGAGGAGGAGGAGGAGGAGGAGGAAATGGGAATCTAAGCACAGAGAAAAGCTTCAGTGAACTTCTAATCTCTACAGGGGTCACCATAGTAAGATGCATTAGTCTTTCATCACTATGACAAAATACAAGAGAAACTCAACTTGAAAGGAGGAAAGGTTTGTTTTGGTTCATAGCTTCAGAGATCTTGGTTGGTTGGCTCCATCATTGAGGAGAAACAAATAAATCCATTCTCCGACAGCAGCTCAGAAGCAGGAGAAAGAGAGGGGATGGGCTCAGGATCCAAAAGCCACCTTCAAAGGCTAGCCTCATCCCCCCCCCACTTGCTAAAGGCATCACCGTCTGTCTGTAGTAACACTACAGATTAATGACCCTGGCCTTACCACAGACGCCTTTGAAGGAATTAATATGTGCACTATTCTCGGAGAATACAAACAAGATGCCAAAAAGGAAAAAGGAAAACTGTAATAGAAAGTCAATTCATGGAGTAGATGCAGAAAAGCTGAACCCTAAATGAGTGATTTGGAAGATGGAGTTATGAAGCTGTCTAGAAGAAAAATGAAAACCATATGAGGAAAAACTAGAAAAATGCTGCATCGCCATCCCAGATTGTTTTATTAATTAATTATTTATTTATTTGAGAGCAGACAGACAGAGAGAGAGAGAGAGGCAGAGAGAGAGAGAGAGAGAGAGAGAGAGAGAGAGAATGGGTGCACCAAGGCCTCAGCCACTGCAAACTCCAGATGAATGGTGCCCCCTTGTGCATCTGCCTTACATGGGTCCTGGGGAGTTGAGCCTCAAACTGGGGTCCTTAGACTTCACAGGCAAGCGCTTAACAGCTAAGCCATGTCTTCAGCCTCCCAGATTATTTTATAGGTGAATCCTTTCAAGCTTTCAAGATGCTAAGAAGAGCTAATGTTTATATCATGTAAAGTTGTCTAACTTAGTCTACAAAGCTAGCACAATTCTAATATTATAATTGTGTGAGAGCGATCAGGAAAAATACAGACAAACCTCACTTGATAAGCTTAATGTAAGAATTACTAAATAAAATGTTAGGATGGGGGCTGGAGAGATGGCTCAGAGGTTTGAAAGCACTTGCTTGCTTCCAAAGCCTGACAGCCTGGGTTCAATTCCCTAGTACCCATATAAAACCAGATGCACAAAGTGGGGCAGGCATCTGGAGTTTGATATCCATTTTGGAAAAGAAGTCAAATAATTAGCTCATATAATTTACAAAAATAAACTATAAGAAGATTGTATAGTACACAATTAAATTAATAAAAATATTAAGGAAAAAATGTCAAAGTGTATGTTTACAATGCTGGGCTACATCTTTCTAGAACAACATAAAATGCAAATAAAACAATGCCAGAGATAACCTCTTTTGGCTTCCTAACCCACCCTCAGGGCCCAATGGCCTCCTGGGGGCCTTTATGTGATGCCATGAAGAAGGTTTACTGCTGTCATTTCCTTGGGGCCCCTTTGAGGTGTGCCTCGTTCTGTTTTTCAGAGTTCATGTTTCTAATAGAGACAATACGATATACATTTATCTGTGACTTTCTTCCTGTGCATTTCCCAGTACCACAGATTGTCAGAGGTATATGACACACATCATCTCAACCCATTGCTTCATTTGACAGCTAAAAGAACAGAGGTGGTCAACCCAGGAGCTTACCTTAGAACAGAAACCTAAACCCAAACCCAGCCGCCAGCCACTCTGGATGAACTGGGCTTCCTTATCTCGAAGACGTTCTCTTTGCTCTTTCTACACGTGAACTGTTGTGGCCTAATCTACAGACAGGATAGAGCTGTTGAGACAGGGAAGGAGACCCACTGGAGTGAAAATCTGGGCCCCGCAAAGTCATTTTCCAAAGCACAGTTGAAGCAGGCATTTAACCGCAGCTAAAATATAGATTTGGCTTGTAAATGCTTCAGTGGAGTTTCTCCGTGGGCCTTTTGAACTGTCATTTTCATGCAAGCAGCCGAGAGGCAGGAAAGGTAAGACAGAGCGCTGACTGGTCCTTTCCCCTGGTTTCCTCTCGAAACTCCTCAGCACGTCATCAGGTCCGTGCGTTAGGGGACGGGGAGCAGAGAGGGTCGCTATTACATCATGAAGTATCAGAGCTGAGCTTCTTGTACTTTCCTAATAAGAGGAAAGTGATTCTAACTATAAACTATAAGTTTTACTGCTTCAATCACAGTAACAATAAAATACCTTTCAAGATAGTTGGGAATTACCATTCCAGATGATTTATGTGTATACTTTTTCAAGCAAAATTTAAGGGGAAAAGTATACACTAAAACAAACCTTCTGAGAGAAAAAGAATACAGGGTAGATAATCTGCAGCTTCCATGAGATATGAAGATATGTGAATTGGGGCCATATTTCTTAAAAGAGCTAAAGTGAAGGAACCCAGGAGACATAATAACAACTAAAGTAAGATCAATTATGCTGCCCATACAGTTGTGAAAAAAATATTGGATATAGCTGAACAGAATTAGCAATTCAAAAGAGAATTAGAATGTTTTTTTTTTTTTTTTTTTTTTTTTTTTTTTTTTTTTTTTTTTCGAGGTAGGGTCTCACTGTAGCTCAGGCTGACCTGGAATTCACTATGAAATCTCAGGGTGGCCTCGAACTCATGGCAATCATCCTACCTCTGCCTCCCGAGTACTGGGATTAAAGGTGTGCGCCACTATGCCCGGCTAGATTTTTTTTTTAAATCCAGCAGATCCAACCAAAAGTAAACAAATGAACATTGAACACAATGACACCCCTCAGCCTTGGCTGCAAACTCCGGAGGCTGTGTGGATCCCAAGCAGCCACAACAGCACAGCCACCAGCTGGGCTCTGCTCAGACATCACAGCAAAGGCACTTGGCATCCGACAAATTCTGGCTGGAGATTTTTACTCTTAGATATGTAAGAACCAGGAACATTTAAGGAATCCTTGCTCTTTCCAGATAGCCATCCCCTCGACTTGAAGCCATGTGGTAAATGATCCCAAATACCGCTTTGCCTTTTAATGCATCTGTTGTCTAAATCAGTGTTGAAAATGGAAGGACAGCCTCTGAGTTTTGGCCCTCAGCAAAAGGGTACATTTTAGTATCATAATGACAGTCTTGGCAGAACAGGGCATTCTTACTTGAAATGTCTCTGCTATACTGAGATTTGTGCACCATAACCTGTGTCTGGCTCGACTGAAAGGACAATGAGTTCCCCGCACACAGGCAGCTATGTGAAATCTTAAAGAGCCAACTGTCTCCTGACGGTCTGCATGAATGGCTGTCTTTGACTACCTCTTAGTGGTGTTTCCATTTTAATTTTACAACACCAAAATATTCCTCTCTGAATCATTACTTTAAAAACATTTGTTCTTTTTGTTTAAACAAAACTAATCAATGGTAAAAATTTGTTTCATGATATATACATTATGAACACATTCTTTCCATCACAGAGTCACAGCCTCTATCAATGGAGCCCAAATGCTCCAAAGTCAGTGAGAGGAGAGCTCTTTTCTTTTGGAGGTGGGTATATTTTGTCTGTGGTGTACATGTGTGTACATGTGTGCACATACACGTAGAGACTAGAGGTTGAAATCAGGAGTCTTATTTAGTCACTGTCTGTCTTCCTTATTCTTGGAGACAGGGTCTCTCATTGAACCTGGAGCCCACTTATTTGGCTATACTGGCTGGCCAGTGAGCCCCACGGATCCTCCTGTCTCTGCCTTCCCAGTGCTGGGAAATGCACAGCCATTCCTGACATTTGATGTGGGTGATGTGGATCTGAACTCAGCTCCTCATACACGTGTAACACCTGATCCACTTAGCCATCTCCTCAACACCCCAAAGGCAGCTGTTAACCATAACCACAGTCCAGTGATTCTAGATGGCACGATGTACTCTAAAGAGCCTTGAGACTACACAGCAGTGGTAAAGGTGCTGCCCAAGTCCGTGAGACAGTGAAGTCCTGTCCGTGGAGTTTTTCCTTAGTGTCCGATCAGAGGAAATGCTAACAGTGAATCACCCCGCAGCATCTCAGGTAGCTTGTATTGCTCCGCCCTACCTGGCTGAGAAAAATAGTCCATGATTCACTTTTCTGACTGGGAGGATGCAAAACTGATGGCAGCAGATGGGCACTACTGTGGCTCAAAACTGAGGTGAACGTCATCTCCCCTAAGCTTTATTATCACTCACATTGGTTTTGACCACTTCCTGGCAATGACTTCCGTCTCCAGTGATGCTAAGACAAATGGAAAACGTCACTGGTCATTTTCAAAAGCTACTGTGTTCTCTCACACTTGTTCAATGTCTACCACTACCATGAACATGCACACACAAGTGTGAACCCCACAGACACTTTTGACTACCATTCTGAACTACCAGAGATCATCTGCAAACCATTCCTATTTCCCTAACTGACACACTTATTCTAAGTTTTGGAACGTTCAACATTAATGATTTAAGTATTTTTATGCAAAAGTCAATTAAGTGCTTGAAATTAAACATCCAAAAGGCAATTCTCAGTGCCTGGTGTAGCACCTAGAGCAATCTCCTCACCTATGAAGTATGAAATTGAGTTGGAAAATATTTAAAAAACTGGCTGCTGACTGTGTAAAGTTCCCTGCTTTTGGGCATCATCAGTACAATAACAGTAAAGGAAATTTTAAAAAAAGAACAAACAAGGTGTCACAGAGGAAAAGGAGAAAGGTTCACTATATATCTGCTATTTAAAAATGCCATCCTTCATTTAAACTGAAAAGCCAAAGAAAATTGTTTTGTGAAAAAAAAAACTGACCAAAGTAAACGAGTATATTACTGTCTTTTGGTTTCCTCTAAACTCACAATTATCAGTGATGTAACTCATTATAGAAACCAAGTTCACCAGGATTCAAAATTAAGTGAATACAGGACTGGAAGAATAAAATTTGTGTTACATCACTAAGAAAAATTTTGACACAGAAAAATACCAGTTTAATTTTAGAAACAAAGTAGAGAGGCAGAACTTTTAAACTTACTATTACCAAGGAAAAGAAGGGAGGGATGAAGGGAGAGAATGGGAGAGAGAGAGAGAGAGAGAGAGTGAGTGAGTCACTGGGAGGGGGGAAAGAGGGCCAGAGACCGGACCACTTCCGTGTTAATTAAATAGAATGCCCTCTTATTGTCACAGACAGTACAAATCTTTTGACCTCATTTTTTACTTTCAGGGCCAGGGATTTCAATGGATCTTATCAGCATGTAAAGAGTTTATGAGCCTAACTAAACCTATAATTAGTTGGAATGATTCATTTCTATTCCTTATACATAGAGGAAGAATATAAATGACTCTTATTCCACCTTTGAATTTGGCTTGGCTTTTTAATGACTTATTTAGATGCCCTAGGAAATGAAAAGTCTCTTAACTGAAATACTGACACGGGCCAGGCGTGGTGGCGCACGCCTTTAATCCCAGCACTCGGGAGGCAGAGGTAGGAGGATCGCCGAGAGTTCGAGGCCACCCTGAGACTACATAGTTAATTCCAGGTCAGCCTGGACCAGATACAGTGATATAAACAAGCACTTCTATAAAACTGCACCAGGGAGTGACTGATGCTCTGTGGCAAGTTTGAGATGCACTGAGTCACAGAAAAGTAGTTACGATGGATTTGCTGATAAACACCACGAATGGAGTAAGGGCACAACACAGAGAAGCCTTGCAGAGTCGGTTTCATGTCAGCAAACTGATTTCCAGTATGGAAAATATGAAAAAAATGTATGTGCTCTTTCCTCTTACACGTAAAATAGAGAGAAAATATAAAATTTCCACGTCAACTTTCTCTTTCTGCAGCATTCACTTAAAGTCAGTGTGAGAAGGGAGCTGGGCATGGCACCCAGAGTCTTGCACGAATTAGGCATATGTTCTACCACTGAGCTACACCATCAGCCCCAAATGATCATTGTTAAAGAGTCATAGCTTTGTCTTAGAATTCTTGTTAACCCTGAAATAAAAGTGGCAGAAGAGGTTAACTGACTGGGTCTAAATCTATGTTTTGTTTCTGAAGTCTTACTACAAGGCGGTATTTCAGTAAAGAGAAACAATAAATGCCAGCTGAACCCACCTGTTACACTTTACAGTCAATGGAGGGGTGCTTCAAACTAGCTCACCTTTGAAGTTTATCATCCAGGCATTTCCCTAGAAGTCCTTCTTTTATTTTTATTTTTTTTTAAATTTATATTTATTTATTTGACAGAGAAAGAGGGAGGGAGAGAGAATGGGCATGCCAGTGCCTCCAGCCACTGCAAACGAACTCCAGAAGCTAACGTGGGTCCTGGGGAATTGAACCTGGGTCCTTTAGCTTTGCAGGCAAATGCCTTAACCACTAAGCCAACACCCCAGCCCCCAGAAGTCCTTCTTTTAACTTAAAATTGAGTTAGTTTCATTTTACAGTCTCTTAGACATTGCATTGACTTAAGCTTGATTTTCTCTAATCTTGCCCTGTTTTCAAATTTTCCTGCTTTAATTTTTTTTACTTGTTGAAACTTATTCCAAATTCTTTTCTTTTCCTTGTCACGTTCATAGAGACCAACATACAGCTGTGCACATTAAAATGTCTTTCATGATTTGCAAATCAGACAAACCTATTAAACGCTAATTCAATCACTTAGCAAATACTTATGGAGCAAATATGTGAAAGACACCATGCTTCAACTAAGTGTTAGTGCTCATATAAAAAATTAAATTCGTATAACACCATTTCAGGGTCACTAGAAACCTTTAATACATGCAAGGCAGGAATAACCAATACCAAACGGAAGGACCACGGCTGAATTTCAAAAATCATTTGTTACATTCAGACAGATAAGAATTCAGCATTGTGCTCTCTCTCTCTTTCTTCAATATTACAATGTGAAAGAACAAATATATCCATATCGAATCTAGCTCTAAAAAGAAGCTGTACATTGTCTAAATTAAGCTGTCACTTTGAATTTGTTTATACATCATGCAGCTGTTGAGGCTGTGAGATTTAGCATCTCTTATTTTGGCTCCCCCCCCACCCCCCAGGTTTTCACATGATCCCAAATAATCAAGGAAGGTGAATGAAAAGCTCCTCTCTCTCTCTCTCTCTCTCTCTCTCTCCTGCAAATCAGAATCTCAGTTCTTCACAATGAGTGAAACATTACTGTAATGCCATCTAACTTTTTCAAGTGAGCCCATAAATCATATGTAATTTCACCAAAATCAACTTGCTTCAGATTCTAGAAATGAGCTATGTAAATGTATTTTGCTATCAACAAACAAGGATCCAATGTTTATATACCTTATTTCAAAGATGACTGCTCTCAAACAAACAATTTGGACAGTTCCCCTTTCTAAAATCTTCCAGGGAGCCATTGGTTTTTACTTAAGCAAGTTAGGGTTCGGTTAGAGGTGTGGTAAAGACTGAGGGGCCTAATGTAAAAGGTAGAATAGCTTTACAGAATCACTAGTGAGCTGGGGTGAGGGTGTAGCTCTGCTATAGAACACTGTCCAGTTGCTTGCGGCCCTGGGTTTGATTCCTAGCACTATAAGAAACAAGGAAAGCACTAGGTGAAGTAAGTATAGACAATAGAAAGCCAAAGTTATCAAAACACAGCCTGAAAGAAATGTTTAGAATGGTAAGTTTATCAGAGCAGAAAGTTCTATATGTTTAAATTTGTACTTAAGTTTCTCATTTCCCAGATGGTGTTTGATAGGTGAGGTACAAGATGAGAAATTGGATAAACTTTCAAGCATCCTTTAAATTTACTTATTTATTTATTATTTATTTGACAGAGAGAAAGAGGGAGGAAGGGAGGGAGGGAGGGAGAGAGAGAGAGAGACAGAGAGACAGAGAATGGGCGCACCAGGGCCTCTAGCCACTGCAAACCAGCTCCAGACACATGTGCCACCTTGTGCATCTGGTTTATTTGGGTTCTGGGGAATAGAACCTGAGTCCTTTGGCTTTGCAGGCAAGTGCTTTAACCGCTAAGACAGCCCTCCAGCCCAAAAAGTAAAATATTTTTTCAAAAAGAAGGTCTGTCAAGGCTCACGTTGCTATCTTTCCCATCTTTTTTCTGGTTCATTTGCATATATTTCACAGATGAGTGGGCTGGGCCCAAGCCCAGACCTTCCTTGAGCCCATCCGTGGGCTGCACAGTGGCTCACACAGACATTCTGACCTGTCAATGACCACATGCAGGAGATCCTGCTTTCTGAGGAACCAGAATACATTGCTCCAAAGAAATGATACGAGAAGTGAAGTGAAATTCCAGACTGACCTCATGGGGACACCTGGACCTTACCACCGATAACAGCTGAAGTGCTAAAACACAGGAGTGCACAGGAAGGGAGAAGAGAGCATCTTCTCCTGAGGACCCTCCTTAGCCAAGAAGGAAATGTTGAGAAATGGCAGCTGGCCGGTGTTATGCTCCCCAGCCTTTCTCATGGTCCCCAGCACTTCTTTCTTAGCAACACAAATGTCTCGTTTCCTCCTTTGGCTCCAATTCTCCAACTGTGCCAGAAAATCCAAATGGCCCCCACTTCCCACAGTGGCCCAGGCACCAGGTGAACAGATTGTTTCTGCTCTCCATTAAAAGTCTCCATTTATTCAGGGCCATTCACCTCAGTCTGGCAAAGGCTAAGCTAGCCTGATTAATTCATGCTAACATAGAAAACAGTGCTAGTGGCCTGGATGTTTTGTCTATACCAGATGTGTCTAATTAAGGCAGCTTAACACGATGAAGTTTAAATATTTAGCCTCTTGGGAGCAGGTTACATTTAGGAATTCCATACTGGCGGTGGGGCTCAGAAAATAACTGAATGCACTAGTTACTTATAAGTGGTTCATTTGTGAGCTGTGAAGAGTCCACACACACACACACACACACACACACACACACACACACACACACACGACTTGTCCTTAAGGCAAGTAGAAAACTAGAAGTACTTAGTCTTATGTCATGCTTGCCTGATTTCTGCCTTTACAGTACACGTCTAGGAAACTGCTCTCAATCCCTCTACAGAGAAGGAAACTTAGTAGATTTGGCTTTGAGGTTTAAGTCACACTGAAATCTAAGTTAGGCAAGGTCCCAGGGAGGACTTATTCTGTACAGTGACAGGCATCGTCCCATGTGGAGAATTCAAGGAATAAGATAACAAAGGGATGCATGATGGCCAGAGTCCTTTATCCTGACACCACGAAGCTACCTGGGTACCAAAGGCTTGGCTATCAGTGTGTAACGGACGTTCACCCCTAGCCAAGCAGCTAACCTAACAAGAAGAAAACAGACCCTGCTTTCCATGTCTGGCTTCTCTCCAAGGACACATGGAGTCCTGATTTCCTCAAGTGTTGATTGTTTTAAGAAGCAACCATGTTAGGGATTCTGACCAGTTGTAATATTATAACTGTTAGAAATGTGTCAATTGATAGATAGTTTTTGAGGGCCTAGTATGCCTCTAGCACAATGTTAAAGGCTGCAAAATATAGGAAAATCATGTTTATATAAAATCAGTAAATTGATATTTTGGTGGTTTCTAGTAATATCTTAAATGAGGAGTATTGCTTCATAATTCACAAGGCTTTGCCCTCCAAAGTTTTAAAAAGAACAGGTGGAACAGAATTCAGTGATCCATTAGCCCACCTCATACCCAGTTTCATTTTGCTTATGGATTCCATATGCATAATTCCATATGCATAATAAAGTATCTTCTTAGAGGTCAGTTCATGTACAACAGTTAGTAGATATGATTTCTGAGCCAAAATAAATTAGTAGCCGGGTGTGGTGGCTCACTGGGGAGGCAGAGATAGGAGGATCCCCTCAATTTAAAGTCAGCCTGGGCTACAGAGTGAGTTCCCTGTCAGCCTGGAGTAGAGTTAAACCCTGCTTTAAAAAAAAAAAAACTAACAAAAAAAGGATAAATAAATAAAATGTAGTTAGATGCCTTCTTTGAAAACCTTAGTTTTCTGCCACTCCTATAAGGTGAGGATAACGGTGTAAGTTAATAGCAGAGTTTGAGATTTTGCTTTATTTAGATGAGGAAAGAAAGACATAACCAGATGGAACTGAAAGAATTCTGAGTAAGCCTGCATGCCAAAGAAAACCATAGCAGCTGCTCAGAAAGTATTTCTACTATTTACACGCGCATGTCAACCCAGCTACAGCGGCAGCAATGCCGCCATTCAGACCTTCTGGAAGACGGCCATTAATAAATGTTGGCCTAAACTTAGCACATCACTCTTAGGCCATCAGTTTCTTTCTTAATTCTCCATCCCTACAAATAAAAATTAAAAAGTAAAATCAGACTGTTCTTTTTAAGTGTATACACATGCATATAAAACCCAAAAGTTTACATGTCTAGATTGTTCTCTCACTGGTTGCATAACGACAACAACAACAAAATAGGTTTTGTTTATAAATAGAACTTGGCAAATGAGCCAACCTTAATATGGACCAAGTGCATTTGGAATGCTTTAATAAAAACAAGCAGTCAAAATTTAACTTTGAAAAGCATCAACAACAGACATGCTATTCCTTCTGACTTTTATTTTGCCACCTTTGTGAGGAAGACCCAACACGCGGGGTAAATTTCAAAGGGAACTGACCCTGGTTTACTGGATACCATAAATAACCTTATAAGAAAAATTATCATTTAAATTCCGATTTAACCTGCCTCCTTAATTTCATTTTTCTCCCCCAAATTTTTGTTGTCTGTGTCTATTCACATTTGTATTGTCATAATTGTTCCCACAGTTTTGCGTGGTTTGCACTGTAAGAATCTTTCAACTTTTTTCCATACTCAGTACCATAGATAGAAATTTTGACTTTTATGCTATTGTAAGCTGGTAGGGAATAAGGTTACCATTAACATTTTTTTAAGTGGACACATTTGCCATAATTTTATGTGTATAAAATGTATAAAACATGGGAGTTATTTCATCTAAGTTTGAAAAAAAAATGAAAAAACAATGGATTTATCAAGTCACATATTTTAGGCATTGAATTTACTGAAAACCTGATTTTTTCCTGAACTATTGGTCAAACTTTTCTTATTTATAAATTTATAATTTATCAATTCATTTCATGCACACAGTTATAAATAGCAATGGTTCATAATATTTCTATTTATTTTTGAACATTTGTTGTTTAATAAAAATGTATTCATTTATCTCCTTTTCATTTCCCATTTTAATTTGTGACAATTATAGCTTATTTACTCTTTTCCTTCAAACTTTTGATTTATTTATCATATTTTTTAGTTTCCATTTTACCTTTTTAACTTTGTTTTTTTAATATTTTGGTTATTTCTATTTGTTTACTTGAGAGTGACAGACAGAGACAGAAAGAGGCAGAGAGAGAGAGAGAGAATGGGTGTGCCAGGGCCACCAACCACTGCAAAAGAACTCCAGATGCATGTGCCACCTGGTGCATTTGGCTTACGTGGGTACTGGGGAATCCAGCCTTGAACCAGGGTCCTTAGGCTTCACAGGCAAGCACTTAACCACTAAGCCATCTCTCCATCCCTTAACTTTATTTTTATTCTTCTTTTGACTACCTATATTTCAGTGACCTGATTTTTTTCCTTCCTCTGAAAATATTCATAAAACACCAAATTAACTCCAATTTCTGCTCTGATTCCATTATTCAGATATTAATACATAGTTTAGTCATTTTCCTTATTGGCCAAATGGCTTTTTATTTTAACTTCTCAGAGCCAATTGTTCCATGTGAAGTTGTTTTTGTATTTTTTTGTGCTTAGAATTGTTTGTATGTGGCAGCTGGAAGTGCAAACCAAAAACGATGTTTGTTTTAATCTTGAAGAATGTGTTGACACTTTCCCGAATTCTCAGAGATGGTGTAGCTGTCCACACTTGCAGACACTTCAAAAGGAGATTTCTGACTAAATAATCTTAAATTCATATTAAACCCTCCAAAATTTCTTTTGGTTCCTTTTCAAACCTTATTGTTTACATATCAAGCTCCCCAACATGATGAGTATTAATGCTAGTAACAGTTGTGCAACATCTGTGAACGGGTCCCAGTAGATCTTAACTACTCAGCAATGATGGATGGCGGGTGGGGGGGGGGCAATTAACGTCCTTCAGAGATCCTCCTCCTGGCTCTATTGCAGGTTCAGCTGTGCTGCTCAGCTGGGGAGGAACTACTGAGCATTGCTTGTCTGGGTTTCCTCCACTGAGTGCTCCTGGTCTGGGTTTCCTTATTTGTGGCATAGAGTGGCTGGGCTGGATGCTTTCTGATGCTGTTTCCAGATCTAATATCAAAGCTCACGTGTTGCTATCTTCAGGAACCATGTTCCATCTATACCAGATGTAGGTCACACTGTGCTACTAGAAATATCTGTCAAATGTTCCATGCGCAGAACCATAAATAGAAATTTTGACTTTTACGTTATCTTAATCTGGTTTGGGATTAGGATTATCCCTTGTTCCAGAGCAACCTGCTCAAACATTTTATTTTTTAATTTAAAAAAAAATTATTTTTATTTATGAGAGAGAGAGAAAGAGGCAGATATATATAGAGAGAGAGAGAGAAAGAGAGAGTGGGTATGCCAGGGCCTTCAGACACTGCAAACAAACCCAGATGTATGCATCACATGGTGCATCTGGCTTATGTGGGTCCTGGGGAATCGAACCTGGGTCCTTAGGCTTCACAGGCAATTCCTCAACCTCTAAGCCATCTCTCTAGCCCCGTTCAAACACTTTAAAAGCAAATCTCTCTGACAGCTAAAATCAGGCAGAAACAATCACCAAACCTGCTACTCCACCTGAGCATTTTGGACAGATCGAAATTAGCTCATTACTTCTGGAATTAATGCAAAATTTCAAAGCTATGTATTAGTCCTACTTATACTGTCCAAGAATTAAAGTAAATATTCCAAAGTAATTGAATCCAAACCTATATATATTCTTCCTACAGAAAACTGGCATTTGTATTCATTTGTATTTATTTCTCATTACTAGTAGCAATAAAAGTATGTAAATGAAAAGACATAATAAAAGCATTTGCATGATTAGCTATAATCCAGAACATTCCTCCATTATATGAGTCATTTATAAGGGCAAAATAGACACCACTTAATTATTGTTATCATAACGATTACAATTATCATTAAGAATGAAAATTCTTGGGCTGAGATGGTTAAGTAGTAAAATACTTGCCATGCAAGATGAGGGTGTGGGTTTAATCTCCAGCCCCCAAGTATAAAACGTAGGGTGTAAGCCGGGCGTGGTGGCGCACGCCTTTAATCCCAGCACTTGGGAGGCAGAGGTAGGAGGATCGCCGAGAGTTCGAGGCCACCCTGAGACTACATAGTTAATTCCAGGTCAGCCTGGACCAGAGTGAGACCCTACCTCGAAAAACCAAAAAAAAAAAAAAAAAAAAAAAACGTAGGGTGTGTTGTTGCACCTGTAATCCCAGCACTGGGGAGGCAGAGAAAGAGAACCCCTGGGGTTCACTGGCCAGCTTCTCTAGCCACATCAATGAGCTCTTGGTTCAGCAAGAGACTCTCACTCAATGAATCGGTTGAGAGCAACTGAGAAAGAAACTCAGTGTTGGCCTCTGGTCTCCACATGCACTTGTGCATATGAACACGAGCACCTGCACACACGTCCATGCCCACGTGCATACATGCTTGCACACCACACATACATACACATGAAAAACAGAAAAAGGGAAAACTCATCTTTATTAAATGGAAAATATCTCTGTCTGTCTATCTGACCACCAAATATTAGTAAATACATCAATTATCAATTTAAAACAAAACTTTAAAACAAAATTATGGCCGGGTGTGGTGGCGCACACCTTTAATCCCAGCACTCGGGAGGCAGGGGTAGGAGAATCGACGAGAGTTCGAGGCTACCCTGAGACTAGATAGTTAATTCCAGGACAGCCTGGACCAGAGTGAGACCCTACCTCGCAAACCAAAAAAAAAAAAAAAAATTATGGGCACTCTGTGAATAAAATGATGTTTGTATAACTCTGCCCCAGTTTTGTTTCTGGTTTACATGAGCTAGCACAGTCATTGTAACAAGAAACACAGACTTACCTGCACGGTAGACAAAGTTGCCTTCATTTTCTGATGATGATGGAGACACGAGTTCTTCCTCAAATTCATTGGAGCTAAAAGATCCCGAGTGATTTCTTTGCCTTGCTTTTCCCATCAAGGCAGTGTTTGTGGCCATAACATGTCTCAGAGAGTCGTTAAGGTAACGGTTCAACAAGCTGCTCTTGTACTTGGGAGGTGACACGTAGTCCTCGGCGGCCCGCGACTCTGGCCTCACTCCAGTCTCTATCACCGAGCTTTCACTTTTAATCACAGAATGATGAACGGGGGTGTTATAGCCCCCTTCATTTATGTGGTTTCCTGGAGGATTTTCTCCATCTAGGGGGGAAAATATCACTAGTGGTTGCACATCCTTTTCTCCAAAAATAAATAAAAATACACATAAAGGCAAAAATATATTCTATGTATAAAATTATCTTTGCTATACAAGATTAATTTATCAATTTTTTAGGAAAGTAGTAGGTAGGAACCTAGGGGATATTTCCCTAAAGTGTTTCAATTGTGGTGAATTTCACAGAAAATGTTACTTTTTTTTTTTGGTTTTTCGAGGTAGGGTTTCACTCTGGTCCAGGCTGACCTGGAATTCACTATGTACTCTCAGGCTGGCCTCGAACTCTCAGCAATCCTCTCACCTCTGCCTCCCAAGTGCTGGGATTAAAGGCGTACACCACCACGCCCAGCCTTAGAAAATGTTACTTTGACATGGTAAATGTATAAACAAGAAGAAACGGTCCCCATTCTGTTACTCCTTGGTCGAGTTATAAAAATGTAGTTATCACGTGCAATAATAATAATAAAAAAAGAATCCCCGTGGCCTCATCATATTTTGTGGGATCCATCTTTAAAACAGCAATCCAGGTGATGTTATTACAGATGCAGAACAAAGAGAGGACCATGAAGAAATTAACGAACCTTCTGAACAGGAGTCATCGCTGCTCACGCTGAGCCGCTCAGCGTTCCCCTGCACATACTTGTTGTATAGCTTTATTCGTAAGGCCCAGCTTAAATCTGGCTGCCGAACTGTGTTCTTAAGCCGACGTCTAGCGTTCGCGAACCAGTTGGACACCTAAAACAGTATTCATTTTTCAATTAACAAAAACATTAACCGGTGACTTAGTCCACAGTTACTTTCTTCTAAAAGATCTCAGCTCCTCTCTGTATTTATGCCCATTAGATTACCTCAAAACACAGAAGTACCAGACATTCATGTCTATGTGAGCCTTCAACAAACATGCTGGGATATTCCCATACTATGGGAATAAGAGTAAAAATTCCTAGTCCACCAAAAAATTTTAGTTAGGCCAAGCACAGTGGCTCAAACCTGTAATCCTGTTGACTCAGAAAGCTGAGACAGTTTGTGTCCAGTTAGGGCCAATTTAGCCAGACTTTCTCTCAGGATAAACATTTTAGAGGGTTGAGGATATAGCTTAGTCACCCTGGGTTCATTACTCAATTACTAATCATTTTCCCCTTTTTAAAAATACTTATTTATTTATTTATTTATTTATTTTATTTGAGAGAGGGGGCAGATATAGAGTGGGGGAGAAAGTCAGTGTGCCAGGGCCTCTAACTACTGCAAATGAAGTCCAGTTGCCTGCACCCCCTTGTGCATCTGGCTTACGTGGGTACTGAGGAATCGAACCAGGGTCTTTAGGCTTGGCAGGCAAGCACCTTAACCTCTAAGCCATCTCTCCAGCCCATTTTTTTCCTTTTAAAAGATATTTTTATTTATTTATTTGACACAGAGAGAGAGTAAAAGAAAGAGAATGACAGAGTGAGTATGGGCCCCAGGGCCTCCTGCCACTGCGAATGGACTCAAGATGCGTCCACCACTTTATGCATCTGGCTTTACATGGGAACTAGGGAATCGAACCTGGGCCATCAGGCTTTGCAAGCAAAGTCTCTTAACCACTGAGACATCTCTCCAGCCCCAATAATTTTATTTTATTTATTCATTATTATTATTATTATTATTATTATTATTATTTTATTTATTTATTTATTTTTGGTTTTTCGAAGTAGGGTCTCACTCTGGCCCAGGCTGACCTGGAATTAACTATGTAGTCTCAGGGTGGCCTTGAACTCACGGCGATCCTCCTACCTCTGCCTCCTGAGTGCTGGGATTAAAGGCATGTGCCACCACGCCCGGCTTAGCCCTAATAATTTTAGTTGAGAGGAAACCCTGGAAAAAAAAGTAGTGCGGTACAAATAACTGATATGAGAAACTGTGATAGGTGGCAGATAAGGTACAGACATAAGAGGAGGCCGGGTATGGTGGAGGACATCTGTAGTCTCAGCAACATGGGGGGGTTGAAGCCAGAGAATCCCTTTGAGTTTGGAATTTGGAGGCTAGTATGAATAACATGGTGACGTCTCAACTCAAAAAAGATATAAGCAAATAAACAGGGATCTTCAAACACTGAGAGTGGCGAGGTTAAAGATGACATTGAGTCATCCAACCTGTGTAACCCAAGAAGGTAGCACAATTGTGAAGAAATAAAGTGTGACCTTCTGAGGATGAGCTGATGTGTTTGGATGAGGCAGCGGTACCAGTGCAGCACATAGAGGAAGGTCCAAAAAAACAAAAACAAAAACAAACAAACAAAACAAAACAAAACACTAAAAGGTGTACCTGAGGCCTGAGGCAGATTGTGGAGTTACAGGCACAGAGGCGATGGCTGAAGTTGTGAGTAGTGCAGAGTGAAGAGAGCGGAGGGCCAAGCTTTGGAAACCAGTTAAGGATTTTGGGCTATTAAAACTGGAGCTAGCAAAACAAAGATGCAGCAATCAGAGAGGAGGACAGAGAAAACACCAACAGACGGCCTGTCTGGAGCGGGAAGTTGATGTTTCTTAAGCACATAGGTAAGTGATGTTCCAGAGAAGAAAATAACTTCCATTCTTCTTGCAAGGCGCTATTGTATGTTTGGAAGCTAAAGTCGTACTTGAAGTTTTCTCTAAAATCATCATCAGAGAATAGTATTTTTTTCCTAAAACTGAAAGGACAGTGTTTGGTTTTCAAAGAATGAAATATAGCGAGATAATAAACCTTTCTGTGGATTTGTTCCAGGACATAAGCCCATGTTACTATAATAGATGGCACCACAATGTTTTCAGTCAAAGATTCTACCCCCCCCCCGAAAGAGTTACATTATCTAAGTATGGTGGCTCTAGACTTTATTCCCAGCACTCCAGAAACTGAGGTAGGAGGATCACCATGAGTTCAGGGCAAGTGTGGGCTACAGAGTAAATTCCAGATTAGTCTAGGCTACAGTGAGACCTTGCCTCAAAAATAAAAAGTTCTAAATACACCGCTTGTGCACATTCCTCAAGTCCTAATTATTATATGAGAATGTAGTGATTTTTTTCTACTTTAAAAATAACAAATTACATTTTTCCTTCTGCCCTTATGACTAACGTGTGAGTTTGTCCACATAAATTCAAATTCAATATGTTCAATACACCTCCTTCTGTTGCAAACAAAGAAACCGTCGTTTTACACTTGTGGTCAATGGAATATTGAGCCATGTCACCATGGCACTGTAGAAACCTCAGTCTGCACCAATTTCTATTTCCGTCCAGCTGAGTTATTACTGCTATGATTCAGTCTGAGCTTCAAAATCTCAGGCATTCATTCCATCTTCTGCAAACAGACAATGTTCAGGACTATCACTCCGTAAATATATAATGAGTAGCTCGTGAATACGGGTCATGATGTTAAGTGTAAGGACTTAGGAAGACCTGCCTTTAAAAAGGGAGCATATAAAACTCCACAAACATTATGCGCCTCCTGCATCCCCAAAATAGCAATGATTAACTGAGGTACATGGGTGACCATTCACTATGGAAGAACGAGGCATCTGGTCCCTCTCTGCACCATATTTCTCACCTTTCCTCTGGTTCTCCAACTCAGTGGTGACATTTTCATCCAGTCCTCACCACTAACCAGTTTTTTTAACATAATATTTTTAAAAAATATTTTTATTTCTTTGCAAGCAGGGAGAGAAGGAAAGAGAGAGAGAGAGAGAATGAGTACACTAAGGCCTCTAGCCACTGCAAACAATTTCCAGACATATGTGCCGCCTGTGCATCTGGCTTTATGGCTACTGGGGAATTGAACCCATTAGGCTTTGCAGGCCAGTGCCTTAACTGCTGAGCCATCTCCCCAGCCCACTCACCAGGAGTTTTTAGACACTCTTCTTTTCCACAAACTTTCCCACATTCCATCCAGTTCTCTTACACAGACCTTAACAACTACCATCAAGTTCAGATGCAGATACATTTTGACTGCATCACTTAACTTCTTCAAATCCTCACTCACATCCTGTTGCTCTCTGACTGTGAAATAGTGGAAGGAGACCTGGTTTCCTGTTCTAAATCTGCCAAAACTACGTCACATACATTTAGTTAAGTCGTTCAACGTTTTACTGAATGTTGACTACTTCACCTCGGGGTGGCATCTAGGTTTTGCTCAGTATGAGGGGTGGGAGAGCACTTGCATGGCACATGCAAAGCTCTACGTTTGATCCTGAGCACCAAAAAAGCAACAAGTTCTCCGTCGGCTATAAAATAGACAATATGATTTCTAATGTCCTTGCCAGCTCTGGAAACGAAGACCTGTGAATATGTCCCTTTGCTGGCATATTGCTGCCAATTCCCTTTACTGAGGCACAAGTCTAGCTTCTCTTCTCACCACAGCTCTCTCCAGCAGTGGACACTGGTGACCACCTACTTTCCTCAGCTCACATGGAAGTCAGCCTTCAATGTCCTCTCACATGTCACAAGATCTAACTCCAAAACTTCCTGTTCCTTTCTTTTCTAAAATTCAGACTGAATTATTTTTTTAATTTTTATTTATTTGTTTGTTTGTTTGAGAAAGAGAGGGAGAGAGAGAAGGAAAGAGGCAGAGAGAGAGAGAATGGGTGCCTCTTGGGCCTCCAGCCGCTGCAAATGAACTCCAGATGCATGTGCCACCTTGTGCATCTGGTTTATGTGGGTCCTGAGGAGTTGAACCTGAGTCCTTTGGCTTTGCAGGCAAATGCCCTAACCACTGAGCAATCTCTCCAGCCCTGAATTAAATTTTAAACTGATCTTAACTAACGTTCATTATACCTACACAGTACAGTCTAAAACCCAAGTTGTATGATAGTTCATATATTAAAAACATATAATGATCTTCTAGTTAAAAAATTAGCACACAGGCTGCAGAGACGGATCAGCAGTTAAGGCTCTTGCCTCCAAAACCCAAGGACCCTGGTTCAATTCCCTGGTACCAATGTAAAGCCAGATGCACAAATGCATCTGGAGTTCATTTGTAGGGTCTAGAGGCCTTGGCATGCCCATTTTTTCCATCTCTCTCTGCTTTTAAATAAATGAATAAATAAAAATATTTTTTAAATTAGCACACTATAATTCTAATGTACAAAACTGGGGGAACCTTTAAATGTCATGCAGGACTAATTAGCTTTTCATGTATAGGGGGTCTCATATGATTTAATATTTTGTACACTTACAGTTCCTTTTTTGGTGTGCATTCATAGGTATAGCATGTATAGATTGGTGAGGGTGGTGTGTGGTATACCCAGATGTGCACATGGGTGTGGAAGCCAGAAGAGAATATTGGCAGTTTTCCTATGTTGCTCACTGTATGTATTTCCTTGAGATGAAGTTCCTCATCGAACCCGTAGCTGTTGTTTTTAGTCAAACTGACAGACCAATGAGCTCCCCAGATTCACTGGTATCCACTCCTGGGGAATCAGACCCAGAGTGAATCAGGCGTCAGGCCTGAACCCACTGAGCCATCTCCTCAATCTTTCAAAGTCTCTGTAGTGAGCATTAGGCGTTTCTCAAAAAGAGTTATGATATTTAACATATTGTATTTTCTTTTTTAAATTTTAGTTTACTCAGAGAGAGAATGAGCATGCCAGGGCCTCCAGCCACTGAAAATGAACTCCAGATGTATGCCCCACCATGTGCATCTGGCTTACGTGGGTTCTGGGGAGTCAAATCTGGGTTCTTAGGCTTCACAGGCAAATGCCTTAACCGCTAAGCCATCTCTTCAGTCCAAAGGTATAATATTTTCTAGGCTGATGCCCTAAGTTTTACTGTCACCAAATCTGCTAAACATATGTCCTTTGGCAGTATTTTATTACCAGAAATTTACAGTACAACCTAATAGCTGGATATATCATCTGATATCCATTTTTAGTAACTCCTGCGAACAGGAGACACATCACTGGTTAGTGAATTTATATAATTATCTTACAAGTTTTTCTCTGTTTCACTGACAGTAAAAATACATGTTTGCATTTCTATACTTTACTATGGATTCTTTCACGTTGTCATTTGTATTCTCTGTAAATTATATTTTCCAAAAAAAAAAAAAATCAGGTCTCATTAAGAAGAGTAGGTTCTGGAATAGTATTTTAATGTGAGATCCAGGGCTTTAAAAACCCCATATTTTATAGTGACAAATTAGAGAACCAAACATCTTGAAGCTGGAAGAGGAAACTAAGTCATTTCCAACCTGCCCTAACAGAGGTGTTTATAATTCATTCTGTTCACAAAGGAATCACTGTAGTGAACCCAGAGGGATAAACTGGGGTCTGTCCCCCTTCAATAAGCTAAGTCTTGGTTACTGAGTACACACATTGAGGGCCTTACTGAAATACCCTATGACACTTGGATTAATGTCCAAAGACCGTTCTGAGATTTTGTTGAATATTTGACAGTTGGTACAAGCCTTATAATTGACAAGGGCATACCTATCTCAGCCTAAGTACTCAGTTCCTAGCAAAAAAACAGAACTATATCAGGGGTTAAAAACAAACAAACAAACCTTATAATAGTAACTATAATCAAATGTACATGAACATACGACAGAAGTCTGAAACTTGTATTATAAGAAGTAAAAACATCCAATTGCCCTGCTTTGCTAAATGGCATATCCGGAATATCACTAATACAAACCACTTAGTGTGACGCCACAGTGGTACAAGCAATTCATAGTTTGTGAATACAAAGTAATTTAAAAGAATATTTGTTTGTTATTATTATTTTTTGAGAGAGACGGAGAAAGTATGGGTACACTAGGCCCTCCTGTCACTGCAAATGAACTGCAGACACATATGCCACTTTGTGTATCTGTCTTTACGTGGGTACTGGGGAATTGAACCCAGGTCATGAGGCTTTGCAAGCTAGCACCTGGAACTGTTAAGCCATATCTTCAGCTTGAGCTTTCAAACTAATAAGAGTTCATGACATTCTTTATTTGTCAGAAAGATATTTCGGAAAGCTGTGTACTAACAGTAATGGTATTCCCCCAAAGGAAGCGATTCACTCTACAAACACTTTGGATACTGTGCTCTGTGGAAATTGCTATGCTTTGGGGACCCTGTGAATGAGACATGATGGCTCTTCTCAGAAAGGCTGACTGCTTAGGAGACACTTATTCACTGGAAGATTCTGACTCATTAAAGTCTAATTTGTGTGAATCAAAAGCTTTATTCAGATCACAACTTTATATTTTCCCCTGAAGTGTAAAGTATTTACATAATTTATGCAGTGTTCCATAAAGTTTGAATTTACTTTGGACATCAATTTATATTTGACTTACAAAATTTCTCTCTATATAAATAGGTTGATGGCTATATGGGTATATATATATATATATAACATATAATGTATTTACACAGTTACAACATTGTGCATAGTTAAAAGGAACTAGACTTAAACTGGATATAAGGTACTTTGATGGTAATTATATACATTTTGCCTTTTCCTATTTGTCACCGTAGGGTTTAAGAAAACAACTTTATTTATGGTAATATTTGTATTATTATACAGGTATCATTTATAGAAATAATCTTTGCCTCATTTAGAACTACATAGTTTTGTGAACTTTTGTTTTCTGACCACTAGTATAAAAGAAAGAAAAAAGCTTTGAATAAAACCTTTATGTAAATTCAAAAAATGTAATAGCTTTACCAAGAAATAAATGTAAAAAACAATTGTTATTTTTACTCAAACTATCATTACAGTTACCAAATAATGGGGTTTTGTATTTGCAATGTAGCTTAATAAAGCTACTATGTAAAAATTTAAATCTATTCCCTAATGTCAAATTAAAAACTGCCATAATTATGTTAACTATTTCTGCTTTATGTATGAAGGGATGGCAATGAAGCCATATAATCAGCCAAAATAGTGTAATGTCTTATTGCTGACATCAGTTAAATAATCAATTAGCTCTAAGTTAGTGTATATTCAGAATAATGAGCAAAAGCCGTTTAAACTGAAACTGGAGTATATACACTCAGTTATTGAGTTAGTCTTTCTGATTGTAATAACTCATTTAGAAACCTCTTGTGTTAAACAGGTATCAAGCCAAGACCAGTAAGTTAATTTTTGCCATCAATGCTAGAGCAAATTACCATTAATATAATTTCCTGTTAATAGGAAGGCAAACAGATGTTTTCTCTAAAATTCTATTCTGAAAAAATAAGCAGAAAATATATGTAAGACTTTAAGCCTTGCTACAAGCCAACATTCATGCTTTGTCAAACTTTCCAACAATTCCTAAATGGAATTTTACATGCCATGGAAAGTATTTTCTACTTTATCTGATGTTTTGTTTTAAATCGTGAAACTTTCGCATGTGCAGCCACGTGGAGCTACTGTAATGTATAAAGTTTCCTGCCCTCATTCCCTTTCCAAATACCTTTCTTTTTGCATGTATAAAAGCTCATGCCTCCATGTTTAGCAGAGCTGTGGTGTGATGGAAAAACATTTGATCTAGAATTTATTTCCAGGCCTTCTACCCCTTTTCCCAAACTTCCATGCACGTTGGTTATATTGTCTATAAACTACTGGTGATTGCTGCTCTCAGCATCGTGTTTGGAGAATGGCAAAGAAAATTCTGCTCAAGAAGGTTAATGAAATATCACTCCATGGGCTGGAGAGATGTCTTAGTGGTTAACATGCTTGCCTAGGAAGTCCAAGGACCCAGGTTTGATTTCCCAGTACCTACATAAGCCAGATGCACAAAGTGGCACATGTGTCTGGAGTTTGTTTGCAGTGGCTAGAGGCCCTGCTGTGCCCATTCTCGCTCTCTCTCAAAAATGAATGAATAAAATATTTTTTTAAATATCAAACTGTGTTTGCTCACTGGAGAAGAAACAAGCTTGTATCATTTCTCTACATTTGACAAAAGTAAACCACCGTCCCAAATCCGGAAATCTTTTCTTGACTCACTAGAAAAGTACCAGTGACAAAGTGCTGGGAATTCCAGATCGGAAGTCTACAGGTTTCAAACAAACCAGAAACGCAGGCTCTAAATGCCCCTTCCCGCTTTTTCACCTTCGGGACATCTCCCTCTGTGAATGATGGTAATTTTGAGTCAGTTTGTACTTGAGTTTAATATGGGGGTCCATGCCTGGCCCGTTCTATGGTTCCTCAAAGCTGGGTCCTGGACCAGCATTTTTCAACATCACCTGGGAACTTAACAGCCATGCCAATTGTCAGCCCCACTCCAGACCTATGGAACGGGGAACTCTGGGGCAGGACACACAACAGGTTGCACTATTTCAAGATGACTCTGAAGTACACTAAAGTCTGCAAATCGCTGTGGGCAGCACCACCGGTACCCACCATGGCCTCTGAATCCAGAGTCCCAGGAGTCTCCTCCTCATCGCTCCCGGAAGCTGACCTTCCTTTTCTCTCCCCTGGATCGCTCTGCAACCCTCCTCCCACCACGCCCATCTTCCGCCACTCGGTCCTGATGGGCCAGAGCCAGAAGAACCCAGTCATCTCTTTTTCCACCCTACAGCCCTGCACCTGCGCCGGCTCTGGTCACCTCGGCAGAGCCTGGGGACCCGCCTCTCAGCCTTGGGCTCCATCCTTCCCCAGGGAGAAGCAGGCACCTGCATGGAGAACCTCACCCGACCCCGTGTGCCTCTCCGCAGTTCCAGACAGGGGGACGAGCCGGGTTGGCAGGGGCCCTGGATTACCTGCACGAGCGTCATCTGCGAGCCAAGGGCCAGGAGTATCTTTTCGGTCTTGGTGGGGTACGGGTTGTCTCGGTGCTTGTAAAGCCACTGCTTGAGGGGCCGCGCCATGTCTTGCAGGGCCTGTCGCTTGTGCCTCACCTTCCCGCCGTTTGGCCGGGCCCTGCGACGACCGGGGTGCGGGGGAGGGGAAGGGAAGGTGAGCGGAGCGCTTGGGGACCACCAGAGGAGACTCTCCACCCTGCGGTGCGTGTCTGAGGTCGCAGTCAGTCCCCCGCTGGGGAAGACTGGACACCGAGTTCCCTCCCCCCCCCCATTCGCATCCCCAGGGCATCTAGCTCCCATGCCGCGTCCCACACTTGAAGCCCTGCAAGAAAAGGAAGCCCTGCAACTCCGGATGGGAGAACTGGTGCCTTTGAAATATCCCACTGGTCCTGGGGGCTCAGATGGCGGTGCAGGACCCTTCCCTAGGTTGATCTGGACCCCAGGAAGCCAAAGATGGGGTCTTGTGGAAAGAAGGTCACGTGGTTTGAAAACTGTTCATCGAATTGCAGATCTGGACCCAGGGCTAACGGTGACCCCATGCCCTTGAGAGGCCCTGGCCTGAAATGTGGAGTTGCAGCGGTCGCCGGCTAGCCAAAGTTCATCCTGTCCGACGCCTGGGGCTTCCAATGCCCAGCGGTGGGGAGGAAAAGGGCGGCAGGAACAAAGAACAGGCTGATTGGCTGCCTCACCTCTCTCTGAGCTCTGACCTATTTCTTTGGATCCTCTGCATAGAGGGAACTTTCCAGAGAAAAGGCTTGTGCCAACAGAACAGATCCACAAAATACCATAGAGGTCGTTTCCTTCCTAAAAGGAGAGTGTGGAGGGTGACCCTTCCGTCCAGACAGATCAAGGTCAAAGCTCTCAGAAAAAAGTCTATCTCGGGGGAAAGGCAGAAGTAACCAGGAGTAGGGAGCCACCCCGGTCCGGTGCTGCGCTCCCGGGAGACTCCGGGAGGTGTCGCCGCGCCGCAGACTGCACGCCCGCCAGCCGCCCTGGAAACCCTTTGAAACGCAGTTCCACCCGCGGCGACCGGTAGGAACGTTCTCAGGAAACCTAACCTCCCTTCCATTGACCAGCAACGCCGCAGAACGAGCAGCTGATGCAATCGTCCAGGTGTCAGCCGGTCCAAGACGGCCGCCCTTCCCCTGGCCTGCCACGCCGGGAGCCGCCAGGACCTGGCTGGGTGGAAACTGCCCTTGAGCGCCTGGAGCCGATGGCTACATGCGGGTCCCCAGCGCCCGCGTTCCTTTCCTATCGCCAAACCGAAAGCTGGAGGCCCTGATGGGCGGCGCGCGCCCAGGACGCTCGGCCGGGAGTCAACCTGATCTAGTCCCAGGCCCCGACAGCTTCAAGGCCGTGGCAAAGAATGCCTGGGACCAAAGGGGAAGCCCCCTCCACCCCACCCCAGGCCTGACCTGAGAAACTCCGACTGTCTGGCTTTGCCCTGTCGCTGCACATCCCATCTGTCCCCATAATCCGAAGAGGAAGCATGGAACTACACTGAGTTTCCATGTCCCACTGGGAGCGTGGACGCGGCCCCAACTCCATCTCCAACAAGCCTCTTTTGAACTAGCTTAAGGAACTGATCCTTTGTGTATTGACAAGTTAAGCCCTTGGGGGAAGAAAAAAAAAGGACGCGCAGACCTGGCCTCTGGGGAGGTGAGGAACTCCAGACTTCCCATCCGCAGGTCCACAGTTTGCATGCGACCCCTACGCCGCTCGCGCCCCCAACCCTTGGGGCCGCAGGTGAGCAGGGACCCCCAGATCCAGATCGTGAGCATACCCGGTCCTTCGGTGTCTTAGGCCGAGGTTGTCCTTGAGGAGCGGGCTGTCCGGAATGGCCAGCTCCGGGCGTGTGTGCGGACTGTCCAGGACGCTGCCATAGGGCCGGCCACCTCGCTCCCGCTCCGGGGCCCCTCGGTCCTCGAAGAGAACCGCGCCGCCGAGCTTGTTGAAGACGATGGTGTTCATGGTGCGTGCTGACCGGGACGCGCGGCGGGGCCGCAGCGCCTCGGGCCCGGGACGCCAGGAGCTCCGCGGCACGGCTCGGGTTCTAGGAGATGAAGGTGCATTACGTTAGCCCGGACCGCGCTCGGATTCTGCGAGTCTGGGGACCAGAGCTTGGCAGGGGCGCAGGCTTGCCGAGCCGAGGGGCGGAGCTGTATCTCGGCCTCCAGACCAGGGAACGCCCCTCCATCCGCACCTGCCCACATACACACACACACACAACCGGCACCATCCCAGGTCAAGTCCCGGCCCCCCGTGGCCCAAGCGCTCAAGATCCCACCTCTCTGGGAACTTCAAATTCAATCAATTTATTAATTTATCTATGGACGCAAAGGAACATTTGGTTCTCTGGGAAAAGCACATTGCTGACAAGCAAGGGACAGCGCGAGTTCTCTAAGCACACAGACGACTTTTCGAGACGGGGTTGGAAAAAGGGGAAGATCTGGGGTGATATGCACAATCGCACCCGCAAGGCCGAGTCAAGGTGCCTCAGGCCGCGAACTGAGAGAGGGTCATGTTTTCTAGCTTCTGCATGGTTTGGCTGTGACCCGGAGTGTTTGTTAAGGTGCCTGGGTGGAAACAAGAGCAAGAGTACGTTAGGAGCGGACTCCACAACTGGACAGTTAAGTTGCATCGGGGCGAGTGGATCCCATTCGGCCCCAGATCTTCCTGTTACTCCCATCCCTGCGTCTCTGGGATCTCGGGCAGGTCCAACGCACCAGGTCCCAGGTCCCCGGGATTAGTATGCAGGCTTGCAACCTTCTCCAGCGCGCGTGACCCGCTCTCAAAGCCCATTTGAGAGGCTGTCAAAGTGTCAGGCGCCTAAGACAGGAGACAGCTACCTAACCATCTCTTGGACTGTGGTTACTGGGGCCCCAGAGAGCTTGGTATGGCGGCGAATCTTTGTCTCCCCCGCACGTGAGGGCTTCGGGAACAAGGCTGAGCGATAGGCGAACAGCCTTAGGGCTTCCCCGAAGCGAGATACCGCGCTTGCCCGCCGGATCTCCCTGCCTGAGTTGCCGCCAAGCCCCTTGCACGCCGCACACACACACACACACATACACGCACGCACGCACACACACACACACACACCCTGCTCTGCGGAGTGTGTAGCCCTATGCTCGCCACCCCTCTTCCCCCGGCTCCGCCCTCCGGCTACCGCAGCAGCGGCCACGCGTGATATTTGGGACTGTGGCCACAGCGACCATACGACCATCACAGTCATGACTCCTTTGGTAAGCGAAGTGAGACCTTTAGTGCCCGCCGCGTGTCTTCCCCATCACCTCCCGGTGGCTGAGTCCTGGGCGCACACGTCTGGCGGTACGCGTCTGGGGGTGTGCGCGCAGCCTCAGGGATGCGTCAAAGCCGATTTCTGCGCTTGCGGCCCGGGTCCCAGCGATTTACTTCTAGAAGCTATCCTTCCAGGCCGCTCCACCTCTTGTCCTTCCAACCCACCTCCTATATGCTATGCACCAGCCTGCTCTTGCCGTGAGAAGACGCGGTGAGATTTGTCACCTCGGACCTTTTCCACACCAACTCCAACTACAAGCCACCCAGCACGGTCTAGGTCTGCGACAGCAAGCAAGCGCGCGCCGCGCGTGTGCGTGTGTGTGTGTGTGTGTGTGTGTGTGTGTGTGTGTGTGTGTGATCTGCCTTTCCTAACTCCCCCCTGCGCTCCCGCGAGGTGTCCCCAGAACCTCATCTCGTCCCCTGTCATCCCCACGTGCCCCAAGCAAAGGATGGAAGGCGTCCAGGTGGGCTCCAGGTTCCGCGCAGACCCTCACGTCAGCCTTGGCCACCACCAGGGACGCGTCCCCAAGGGACTGCAGAAAAAAAAGTGCTGGGCGGGGGAGAAGGGGAGGAAGACCCTAGAAGGGTGTGGGGGAAAGGGTGGCGTGAAAACCCAGGAGGGGACACCACCCGCTTGCTCCAGGGCCAGTACCTGTGGCGACAGGGCCCGCAGCACGCGGCAGGGCGGCTGGCAGTCGCCTGCGGGCTAGACTCGTTCCCATCCCCGCCGCATGTTCCTCCCGCGGGCTCCGACCGGCTCACCGCTGCCACCGCCGTCCGCTCAGCTTTATTTACACGGCGTGGCGCGCGCGGCCCGGGCAGCGGGATGCCGAGGTCTTCTCATGTTTCCTGGCTGCCGGGCCCAGCCGGCGAACATCCGACGGGCGCGCTATCCATGTTCCCGGGCCGGCGCAGGGGGGAAGCGCCCGCACGCACCCGCGAGCGCCTGGCCACCGTTAACCCCTGCGGAGAAGCCAGCGCCGCCGCCGCCCCGGGGCCGCGCCGTCCTCAGCCGGCTGGCGCCGCGACTCCGGGCCTCGCGCGGCACTGATGCTACCCGGCCACGGCCTGGTCTGCGCGCTTGGGGCGGCGATGTGAGAAGCCACCCCGGGGCGCTTGGGCTCCTGCTCCGAGAGTTCAGAGGCTGCTGCGGTGCAAATCTCAAGTCTCAGCCTGAAATGTCACCGCGCGCGCGCGCTCGCGTAGAAGGCGGAGAAGGACACTTGAGACTGGCCATTAATTTTACCCCGAATTAGCTGGAGTGAAGTTAGAGGATTTTTAAAAATTTATTTATTCGTTTTTCTCCCTTTCTTTCTCCCTGATGTCCAGGCTTCCGCGGTCCTGGCTGTGTCGGGCACCCATGCGCTCTGAGACAGGCGCTGAAGAGGCATGGATGGATGGGCAATGGAAAACATGAGGCCAGGCCGGCCCAGATGCCCAGGCGGCGGTGACCATCGACGCAGGTGTGGAGGAGAAGGCGCGCACAGACGGGCGGGAGGGATCTGGCATGCACCTTAAGGGATGCCAACCTGAAAGTATCCAGAGATGGGACACAGAAAAAGGAGAGCGAATGGTTGTCCCCATTCTCTGTTGGAGGAGACTTGGTAACCGACCTGTAAGCCGGCCTTGCAGTTCACGGGATTCCGAAGACTCCGAGCGCCAAGCAGCCCGCGCTCCCCGGGCTGGCCCTGCTACTCTGGACACCCCTCATCCATTCTCTCTTAAGAGCGGAAGGAGATTTTCCCCAACCTGAAAGAAATAGCATCCCGTGCCCCTTCTCCCCTAATAGCGACGGTGCTGAGGTCGTGGCCCAGGTAAGCTTCTGCCTTCTATGTGGTCTGGAATGTATTTGCTTATCACACCCTCTAATTTTCCGATCTGACCTTTCCAAATAGTGACAACAAACCAGGTATGGCACAACCTAAGTCAGAAAAGAGGGTGCGCGTGCATTTTCCCGCAACGTTCTTGGGTTCGTCGGTGGTTTTCTGCTGTTGAGGAACCCATTGCAGAGCCCGCTCTGGGTTTTGGGGGCCCGCTCCTCTGTTAATACATAGGGGCACGCCTTCCAGTTTAGGCCATCGATTTTCAGCAAATACGTCTGCTGTAGCTGACAATTCATAGTAGCGAAGAGTCGCACACTCTTCAGGGTCTCGGAGTGAAGAGGGCCACCAGATCTTCCTTGAAGTCAGCTACAACCCACCTCTGACGTGCATTCCGACCAGCTGTTCCGCTGAAGCCGCAAGCACACACACGTGGTTGCAATTCTGTAATATTCTCTGGCTTATTGCACTGTAAATGCTGATAGAAACCAAATTAACTGTGATGTTTTGATATCTCATTGTATTTATAAAATTTTAAAACCGTAAGACACTGAATGAAGATATATTGACACACAAGGTTTGTTTTCTTAAAGCCAGAAATAAAATATATACAGTAATTATATTTTCTCAAAAAATCATTGTACTTGCTATATATATGTATGTATATAATATATATCTAAGCTTATGTGAAGTCATTGGAAAATTAACACGTGATCTTTTGGTAGACTATATTTAATGGTTAGAATTCATTTTAAAATGAAAGAATAGAGGGTCCGTGTTAAAAATGAAAGTGTGGAGAATCCCTCTCTTTCATAGGAAGAGTTTAGAGAGACCTGTTCCAGGTTCATCTTCTTTACAGAAAGGCAATGTCCTCTTTGGTAACTTTTTCAAAAAACATTTATCATTATGCTACGTTTCACTTTTTTTTTCTAACTTGAATTCTACTCAGACTCTCTTCTATGAGATGCTGTATTACAATCCTCAGAAATAAATCGTGCAGTTTTGGATGACAGCACTGTGAGAGAGGATAGAAGCACATGAGTAAATCATGCAGCTTTAGACAGTGGTGTGAGAGCACAGAAGAACGTGGAGGTGGAGATCCTTGATGGAAGATGATTCCTGTGTTGGGAGGCTGGGGGGGGGGGACTCAGCTCAGAAGTCATAAAACTTGAGCCCTAAACTCAATTTTGGTTAATTTGATGTTGGTTTAGCTTGAATTTACTGAAGTGTAAACTGACGACAATGTTTTCCACAAACTTGGTTTACATATTATTATGGTATTTTTTTAATGTGAAAGCAATGTATTTCTGCTGCTAACGTGTGAAAGATGTTAAGTGAGAACATTTGGCAGAAATTCATTAGACTTAGAATGTAGTTGCAAATAGATGTGTGTGTGTGTGTGTGTGTGTTTTACCTTATAGCAGAAAAAAACATAGTTTTAACTTTTAGTATTTTTACCAAGATCCCTTGACATTTCAGTATTAATGTTGGTCAAAGTATTTGCAAATGAGTGCTTTTAAACTTACTTTCCTAGTTGATGCTTATGGATGCAGTGGTATAAAATAGTAAGTTTATGCCTACACTGGCCAGGTCCACTTCCCACTTAGCCAGGTTGACTGGCTGAGCCGTGCAAGTGTTTAAGGGCCGCTGTGTGAATGGCAAAAGACAGGAACATCATGAGCAAACTGGCAGAAGATGACCCAAGGGTCTCACAAAGCCTGTTTGCTTGCTTCTAAATTAGCTGCACAAATAATGCCTTCTGTCAGAGTTGGTCTTTTCCATACATTCACCCTTAAACACAGAGTATACGACAGAGTCCACGTAGGACAGCTCCATCCTGCCACGCCCGGTAGAGGAAACCCCAAGATGCAGTTATTGTCCATGAGCGCATCCTTTTGTCAACGCTCACAAAGACAAAGAGAAACAAATGATAGTTTTGTTTCATGAGAGTTTGGTAAATGAGACTGAGTACACACACACGACACACACACACACACACACACACACACACCAGTGACAAATCAAATAACTTGCTATTAAACTAAAATTACTCGCCTTTTTGCTCAGTAATTTCATCAACTTTTCGACATAGCAATGTATAGCTCTAACTCCCTTTTAACCATTGCATGGCTCTCTACGATATAATCGTTCCCATATGACCATTTCTGTTTCAGTTTTCATTATTATAAAATTATTAACTGTACTTGTGTATGACTCTTCCTGCTCCTGGTTAAGCAGTTTTCTAGAAATAGCTACATGGCAGTTGAATTGGTGGACTGAAGGAAATACAGTTTGAAAATTTTGATGGATACTTCAAAATTTTCCTTCAACCTAAGCCCCTGTTGATATGGGTGCATCCCCATTTTCTCACACGATACACAGTGTTACATGTTTATAATCTTTGCCTGGGCCAATGATGAATAGACAGTGCCTCATTGTTTGAGAACCGTTTAGGCTTTTGGAATTCATGGCCATCCTTTTTCCTCAGCCTCCCTGCTGCTGGAATTACCAGCATGTCTAGATCAGCCTTTCGTATTTCTTAATCAATTTATTTTGCATGTGTCATTATTAGATGCCTCACTGAATGCCTTCCTGATTCAGAAAGTGTGTGTTACATATTGCAAATATGTTACACAATCTATGTTCTAGTTTTAACCCATTTCATCTTTGTCTTCCAGGTTTAGTCTTTTCCTATAGAGATTCTTGGTTCTGGGTCTTGCTTCAGAAGCTTTTCCCTACATCTTTTAATACTTTTAAAACTTGTTTGTACTCGGCCCTTGATTCCTACTGGAACTCACTTGTTTTGTAAGGTAAAAATATAACTTGATTTTTAAAAAAGTTTTCAAATGAATAACTGAATTTTGCATGGAATTTGTTTTAAAAAATTCTCCTTAGTGATTTGCAATAGGTCTTCTACATATGATGAATTTCTTTCTATAAATACGTTGAGCTAATAAGATGTTGCCAAATACCCAAAATGTGCTAATACATTTAATCTCAAGTTTTTAAAACCATCTTGTACCCCAAAGACTTTCACTCCTATACAGTTTCTAATCTCGGAACATGGAAATACCGATATGGAAGGTGCCCTGCCTGGCTGTATTCTAATTTCCATAGATCACTTGCCAGTGTGTGAGGATGAACTTGTCTTTGGCTCAGAAGCAGGGGAGCACTTCTCAGCAGCCATGTTTCTCAAAACACAGTTCACCTACACATGGCTTTTCAAACATATCATGTAACAGTGAAATGATCACCCACCATGAGCAAAAGAAAGCAATATGGGTATTTGCAATAAATAAACAAACAAACAAACAAACTACAATCTTCTTGTTTACATTTTCCATGGAATATTGACTATTTTTTCACAAAGCAACTAGCTAGTCAAGATAAAGTTGTTTTTAAAGCTTTTATTATTTATTTATTTGAAAGAGAGTGCGAGAGAGAGAAAGAGCAAAAGAGTCAGACAGAGAGATTGATAATGGGTGTGCCACTGCACATATTCTCCAGACACATGTGCCACCTTGTACATCTGGCTTCTGTGAGTACTGGGGAATTGATCCTGGGTCCTTAGGCTTTGCAGGCAAGCACCTTAACTGCTAAGCCATCTCTCCAGTCCAAAACTGTTTTTGATTGATTGTTTGTTTTGAGATACAGTCTCCTTATGTAGCCCAGGTTGGTGTCAAACTCAAGATCCTCCTGCCTCAGTCTTCTGAGTACTTGGATTTCAGGTATGTGTTGCAATGCCTTGCAAGATAAGCACCTTTGATAACATTTATATATGAATCTAATTTACCCAGGATCTTTAAAAATCCAAGTATTTTGTCACTGTAATTTTGGGGAGAAATAATTTTTTAGTTGTTTGTTTATTAGAGGGAGAGAGAAAGAGAGACAGAACACGTGGGTGTGCCAGGGTCTTTTGCCCTTGCAAATGAACTCCAGATGCATGTGTTAATTTGTGTGTCTGGCTTTACATGGCTACTGAGCAACTGAACTTTATCAGTGCAATTTTTTAATAATATTTTTAAAATTTTTATTTATTTGACAGAGAGAAAGAGGGAGAGAGAGAGAATGGATGCACCAGGGCCTCCAGCCACTGCAAATGAACTCCAGACACATGCACCTCTTGTGCATCTGGCTAACGTGGGTCCTGGGGAATTGAACCTGGGTTCTTTGGCTTTGCTGGCAAGCGCCTTAACTGCTAAGCCATCCCTCCAGCCCTATCAGTGCAATTTTTTAAATTAATTATATGTAAGTACAGAAAATATAAATATTAACCAATCAATAAACCTGAGGTCTGAGCTGGGTCTGCTTCCTACAAAAGCAGAAGTCCTGCTATCAGAGCCCCACACTTATGACGTCCTTTACTTCATGACCTCATTGGTGACATTTCAGACTTAAGTTGCACTGGGATTCAACATACAAATTTTGAGAGGACAAAATTCAGTCCATAGTGTGCAAGAACTAATGTCAGCTGTGCAGATAAAGGCCTGAGGAACCCATAGCCCTCTAACGGACCACTCGAATGAGGGCTGTCAGGCCCATCCAGAAGTGAGTTTAGAAAACTTGTTTTAGCCAAGCACAGATAGTTATAGTTTTAGGCTCTGGGGGTCATAAAGATTCTGTTAGAACTCTTCAACCTTGCCATTATGATGAAAAAAAAAAAAAAAACTGACCATTCTTGATTATGAATAAGTCAATGAATGAGTGTTGGTATGTTCTAATAAAACTTTATTAAAATAGGAACCAAAGATTGGATTTTGTGTAATTTTCCCATGCCACAAAATATTATTCTTCCATTGTTTGTTTTGTGATCATTTAAAACTATAAACACAATTCTCAGCACCTGAAACAAGGAGGATTTAGCGGGCCCTTCATTTTAGCCCTGTGCTCCTGTGGGTGTAATCGCTGTGCTTTTTGTCTTGCTTTTGTATGACTTTAGCCTGTGCCCTAAGTAGCATACACTTTTGGCAAGATGATCCCACAGGCCACAGGAGGGCTTAAGAAAAGTGCTTTTTAGATAACTAGAAGCTGCTATAAGCAGGGGAGCTGGAAAGAAGGGAAAATGAAAAAGTCGCATGTGTTTAGAGAATCAGCCCAATTATTTCTACATTGTTTTAGCTTATGCTTTTTAAACTCTTAACCTCCCTCCCGCCCTCCCTTCCTTTTCCCTCTCTCCTTCCCCCCTTTCCTTCTTAGTCATCAATATGACTTTAAGCACAGTATTGGTGTCTAGGTTGGGATACTAACATATTCTTTTATAAAAGGTGATTGATTTTTGAGAATTATTGTTTTCTGACTAATCTTCCCATCTTGCTCCATCTGCAAAAACCACAAAATTTAAACTGTTTTTCATTGTTTTCTTTTTAATAATCAACCCTAACTACTCACAGGGCACCTGCATACAGACCCTTGAGCCAAGAACCTCATCAAATTTGATTTGAAAGACAAAGTCCTTTGCCTTGCTTACAAACCTGTTAAGCACAAGAAAACAAATATACTTCATTTAAAAAGTTTTACGGAACCTGATATAAGGATTGCTTGAATTCAGCAAATCTATAAATCATCTGTACAAATGCATGAGGGAGCTGGAAGAGGATAGAATGACCATTTTATGTGTCTGCTAAAGATTTTGTGACCATATTACCAACATCCTTCCCAAAAGCATACAAAAAGAGAGCGCGCGAGAGAGAGCATTATTTCAGAAATTTGAGCCTGATTGAAAAACAGTATTTTCACCTCCTTACATCAGGCTTTTTCAAGTTTTATGTCAAAACCCTCTGGGTTTTCAGGTTGTTTTTTTTTTTTTTTAAGGGCTTCCGCTGAGGAAAAAAAAAATGGTAACAGTAAACGCATCAGGGTTAGCTCCTGACCTCTCGTTCCTCTTTCCTAAGCCATGCCTCCTGCTCTTCACACCTACACCCCTCTTTTGGGCAAGTATGGGAAGGAAAGCTGGAGTGATGGAGACTGATGTGTAAAACTTGCAAAAGAAGCTCTCATTGGTCCCCAGCACGAGGAGACTAGATGCTGCAGGACAGGTGGTGGATACAAAGGGACAGGTCACACATGTGAATGGAAGCCGCCAGCCACCTTCTTATTTGGATCTTCATTGTTGTTCATTAAGTGTGCTATGATATCACAGACACCGAAGTTTGGGCTGGAAGAAAGGGAGATAGTGCTGGGCCATTAGCTATATGATTGGACTATCCTGAAGGCTGGGGTCAGAGAGGATCCTTTTTAATGTTTACATGTTCCAGTTCCTTGAATATTTAGAAGCATCAACTCAAGACATTTGTCCCAATACTGCTCTTCTAGACTCTTAAAAAAAGAAAAATAATTAAGGATATTTTCAAAAACCACACTTTCACATACATAATACTGTTTTCCCACACATCGTTTTAGGGCTGTAATTCTCACAGCCACCTTTTGGGATAAAAAGCCATGGGTACCTGTTTTGAAGACTAGAACATCTGGTACAGGATGACCCAAGGATGGGTGCTGGAGGGGTGAACGGGCGCTTGGAACTGGGCCGAGTGAGTCAGGAAGCTTCGCTAATAGTACATAGGACAGAGCTTTGACCCTCCATTGCGTTCACTGTGGGTTAATACAGCTTAATAGGAAACTGCACACCTTTGGGCTCTGGGATTAACGGGAGGAATGTGAATAACACTGTTCGTTCTTCACTCTGCAGGTGACATTTCTCCTAGGTGGGAATGGGATGAGTTTACACAGCTCTGACACTAATAAAAAGGCTATGCCATTTGTGTAGGCGCTCACACTCCAAGCCAATCACTGTTGAGTAGTGTAAAGGTTCTTGCCATGTGGAGAACATCCTTTCCACTGGAAAATGAAAAACAACCCAATTTGGAAAGGGCCCAGTGTCCTGAAATGTGTTCTTGCCGGAGTAGACAGGCTGCTTGCTCCCAAGTGGGCTGGGGGCAGTGGCTTTGATGGCGAGGTTTGAGATAGCAGTTGTTTTGTCTGTTTGGTTAGTTTTGTTTTGTTTTCACTTATACTTGTCAGACCTGCAGCTAACACTTGTGGAGCTCAAGGCAAGAAAACAAATGAATGCCCACACAACACATGTCTAAATATTTCAGAGTTATAAACCAAGCTGAGGCATTGCTAAGTAGGCTATGTTCTGGCCTTCTTCATTGAGAACTATGGCACCATGCTGGAATTAAAAGAAAAAAAAACTATATCCATTTAAGAGTTTGATTGGGAAATTATGAAATGCAAAAATTTTGTTACTGTAAATGTCTAGATACTTTGTGGCTAGGCTTGCATCTTTAGATGAGTCATGAAGTATGAGGAGATAAAATTAATAATTTACTCCGTACTTACATTATTAAATTTTTTATTTTCCTTTCACCAAAAATCCCTCATTATGTTATTAGAACCAATGTTCTGTCATAATTTGTGTGCTGAAGGGTTACAAATGAAATGTAATTCTCCTAAAAATGGCCACAACTTGAAAACATTCTTATCAAAAATGTACATAAAGATAAATATGACAATAATCTAAATTAAATTTAATTTCAAACATCTTGCTTATTAAATGCTATACACAAAATTAAGAGGAAAGGAAAATTATATTAAATACATAATTGTAAGTAAAGCTGAAATTGTTTTTTTTTAAGGTAGGGTCTCACTGTAGCTCAGGCTGACCTGGAATTCACTATGTAGTCTCAGGGTGGCCTCAAACTCATGGTGATCCTCCTACCTCTGCCTCCCGAGTGCTGGGATTAAAGGTGTGTGCCACCACGCCAAGCAAAATTTTCTTTAATTAAATTTTCAAGAATATTCTACACCTATAAAGTTATTTGCAACACTAGTGATCAAAGTCTATTTTTCTTCATGTGAAGTATTGTTATCAGAAATGTCCACTGTAGATTTGAACATTTACTTGATATAGCTGTGAAGGTGTTTATATTACATAATGTTCCTTTTCCTTTTTGAAACAGATCTCATGTATTCCAGGCTGATAGTCAACTTGGTAAGTAGCAGAGGATGACCTTGAACTTCTGATCCCCCTGCCTTCACCTCCCAAAGCTGGCATTACAGGTATGTGCTGCCACACCCAGCTTATGTGGTACTGGGGATTGAACCCAGGGCTTGGTGATTTTTTTTAAGCAAGTACTATCTATCAACTTAGCCACATCCCAGGCCCCCATATTACATAATGTTCTTCTGCTGCCAAGTACAACTTCTGTTACATTCCTCCAGAGCCATGCATTGGAAAATCAAGAAACTGAAGCCAGGTATGGGGGTGGGGTGAGGAGGGAGGGCGGACACAACACTACTGAGGCCAGGCTGGGCTGAGTCCATACTCCCAATGCAGAGTCGAGTGATTTGTTTTTGATGTGCTTTCATAAATAGCAATCACCTCCGAAGTCCTCAGTTGCACCACCCAAATCTTTTCAGCATTTAAATGTGACTGGTCACCTTGACTTTGAGGATAGAAAGCTAATAATAGAAGCATTTCTGTGAGGCAGATGCATCGGGTTAAAGCTGCATTGTGACCTGATGGGTACTGATTGCAAAGCAACAGAGGCACGTATGTGTTCTGTCTTGCATAGCTGTGTGCCTTCGTGCATGGGTGTGAAGAGTGAGGCGCAGGTAGAGGCCCTTTAGGTTGCTAAGCGATTCATTCTTAGTGTTGTCATTTCTTATGAATCTATAGTGGGCTTTTGTTTTGTGGTTATCATACAGTTAACGTAAGACATCTGGTAATTATAGTGCATATTTATGTACTCAAATTGATTAATCTTGCCCCTTTCATGAATCTAAATGAAACTGAATTTACTGAAGCCTTCCCATGAGTTTGATATCCTCTGATCATCCCATGATGATTAGCACACACCATGACTCCCGTGAGAGCAACAGTGGGGTTGCTATAAAGTCTTGCTGGGGCAATATATATATGTATATATGTATGTATAGGATACCAGGGGCACATTGAGTATTCTTTCTAAGAAACAAGTTAAGTCTGGTTCTGTAATCTTATGAACCTTTAGAAAAATGGATTGACAGGAGAGTGGAAAACTCTTTCATCACACAGTATGAGTGACTCAGCCCAGAGGAGGCCCCTTGTATGTCAGCCTCTGGTGATTCAGTCATGTAGAACTGAAAGTGAAGCACAATTTCCAAAGAACTGTTCACCTGGTTCATCACCAAGACATTTCTACTTGGGTAATTATTCTTTTTTACTTAGCAGTAAAGATATTGAACTTTCAAATTTTCTTTGTTCATTATTTACTTCTTTGCAAAGCCTATTACATGGGCTACAAATTGAAAAAGGCTTTTTAAGTTGTCATTTTTCTGTCCTTGAATGAAGTTAAACCAGAAGAAAATGATTGTTGTGAACATGTCTGAACATCTGTGTTCATATACACACATAGAACTCAAATACACAGAACCACACACATATTATTATTATATTACTAAAACATATTGCTAAACTGTTTTGATGTTAGTATTGGAAGTTATGTGTTAAGGCAAACTCTCATCCTGGGCAAGAGGGGATGGCTAGCTTCTTTTAAATTGTCAGGTAAGAAACAATATGATGCACGTTCCTGAACTTGACTCAGGCATTTAAATAAAACTTTAATTTAGCCAGGTGTGGTGGCACACGCCTTAATCCTAGCACTTGGGAGGCAGAGGTAGGAGGATCGCCATGAGTTCAAGGCCACCCTGAGACTACAGAGTGAATTACAGGTCAGCCTGGGCTAGAGTGAAACCCTACCTTGAAAAACCAACCAACCAACCAAACAAAAAAACAAAAACAAAAACAACAAAAAAAACAAAAAAAAAGCAAAAAAAATCCACTTTAATTTAGATGCGAATTAATTCATTGAACCAAGAAGAATATAGCTTTTTAAGTACACAAGGATATGTATTTTAAGAAATCAAGTAAAATACATTAAAATTCTCCAAAGTGCCACTGTCAAAGAACCCAAATGCCTTACTACCGGTCTTTCCCCACAAAGAGAAGACATGGCTTCCAATATTTCTTAATAGTTCAACCAAAGTCTAGAAAATGGGTTGATTCTCCAGGACCCACGGAATGTGTCATTTCTTTCTGTTACTGCACAAGGGGGTGCATAGCAAATGCAGCCAGTAAATAAATAAATAAAATTAAATATTTTTTAAAAAAAGATGAAGAGCTGATTGAGCTCCTGGTTTTAGAGTTTCAGTCTGTCATCTGATGATAGAACCATTGCTTTACTAGCTGTACTAGCTGTGGGGTGCTAATGGCCATGAGTGGAACAAAAATATTCACCACGCTGAAGGAGAGAAGTAGGGGGAGGAAGGGAGGAAAAGAGGGACCTGGAGGACCATTATCTCCTTTAGAACACATCCTAATGACCTAAATCACCCCCATCAGGCCCCACATGTCTATAACATCATGCTGGCAACAGGTTTTTAACACATGGGTCTTTGGGGGACACTTAAAATCCAAATCATATCCAGAGGAACAATTTGCTTGGCCAATAATCACTAAAAATTTTTATTTATAGTCAGTACTATTACTTCAAAGGTTATTCATTGAATGTTAGGTTGAAAGGGACCTTGAGAAATTATAGAATCTACCTTTTCACGTTTAGTCAAGACAACAATTAAACCATGACAGGATTCTACCTCATATGTTTAAAATACCTTTGAAGAAGGGAGCATGTCATTATTTTCATTCTTATCCCAAATCCTTACGGTTAATATGCAAGTATCCCTCTCCCAGTTACTTCTTGAAATTATGATTAGATGGGAGTCATTCTTTGACAAAGGTTATAAATGAACTTTGTATTTTTAAGCCTTTTAGTATTGTAATTCCGAAAGCATTTCACTTTTCCCCCCAGAGCATGCGTTTTCACACTTGTGGTCATTTTGTGGCTCATCTCCAATATTCTGCAGCATAGATTTGGTTGTATTAACCAAGTAGGGCTGCAAGAAGAGATTTTTGGGGGGAGGTGAGGTTGAAGAAAACAATTTATACTTCGCAATGAAATTGTTCATATTCTTTAAATTATAGCACTCATGAAACTGACAAATACTAAGTGAAAATCATACTAAATAATAACTTGCTGCTGCCAACTCTCGATAAAATTGACGCCACAAAGAGCAAGTCCATTCGTTTTAATTATCAGAGTTTACGAGACTCCGTGGGATCCCCAGGAGGTTCTACATGTATAACATATCATAACCAAGATTTATTACTCACATCTCATTCTTTATCCTTCAGACCACAGGTGAGTCTAGTCTCGTGTGCTTTATCCTATAAAAGGAAAAGAAGAAGATGCATTATGATATGGAAAGGTTGAGACATATATTATTCATGTTACTTTTTTCTCTGAATTGTTTTTGATCAGTCACTCGGGAATACAGAGACTTTTTTTTATTTAGGTGCTGTGCCTTGAGATTGAGGGCACTAAATGAAGTTAGTATTGAGCAGTGGCTGAAGGAATGGGAGACATTTTATGTAGCAGTAGAGCCACTGGTAGCACTCCATGCTGGTAAAATAAATCCCCATTGGTACCCTCATTAAATCCCATGGGCCATACCTACACACAAGAGAAAGGAAAGAGATATAGCAAAGGGGTTGGGAACAAAAGGCTCGGTGGAAGGGGAAAATGGAAGGGGGATCAAATGAAGATCTTGGGAGGGGATTATGACCAAAATAGTTAAAAAATGTTTGCTTTGGGATGTCAGCTTTAGAGAACAAGAGCGGTGCTCTCAGACTGACCTCTGTACAGCTCCCCTAAGGGGTCTTATTAAAACCACTTTCTAACACGATGTGACCCAGAGTTGTGTGGTAACAAGCTCCTGTGTGGTGCAGATGGTCCAAGACCACACTCTGAATAGAATGGCTGTGAGGAACTCACTTCCAGCCTGGGTCAGCCTAGGCTTCTTAACCTAGAAAAACAAGCAACCCCCCACAACAATCTCTCATCAGAGAGAGGGACAGAAACGTGGCTAGGGAAGAGAAGAATTGTCATTGTGCTATTCATGGACACAGAGAAATATGTGTAAAGCTAATTAAGAAAATTGTAGTCCAGTAATTGGAACTAAATTTGAACTCCTCTTGTAATGTCAGCTTACTGAGTTTCAATTATGATTTTTTTGTCTACAATTTATAATGATATTAAGGCTTCTTTACTTCCTTTCATTAAATTTCAATTTATTCTATTTCAAGTCATGAAAATAACAAATTTCTTTTAACATATTTATTTATTTACTTGTGATTTTGTGAAGGGAGGGAGGGAGAGAGAGAGAGAGAGAAAAAGAAAGACATGCCATGGCCTCCTGCTTCTGCAAATGAGCTCCAGATGCATGCACCACTTTGTACATCTGGGTCTACATAGTACTGTGGAATTGAATATGGGCCAGCAGGCTCTGCAAGCAAGCATTTTTAACCGCTGAGCCATTTCCCCAGACTTAAAATATCAAATTTATACAAAGAAAGTTTATATAAAGAAGTTTGGTATTATCAAAATGATAGGGCTGGAGAGATGGCTTAGTGGTTAAGCGCCTGCCTGTGAAGCCTAAGGACCCCAGTTTGAGGCTCGATTCCCCAGTACCCACATAAGCCAGATGCACAAGGTGGTGCATGCATCTGGAGTTCATTTGCAGTGGCTGGAGGCCCTGGTGTGCCCATTCTCTCTCTCTCTCTTCTTCTTTCTCTGTCTGCCGCTCTCAAATAAATAAATAAATAATAAATAAATAAAAATAAACAAAAAAATCTTTAAACTTTCAACTGGAGTTTCAGCCTATATACATGCATCCCACCCAGCAGAAAGGCAGAATGGAAGATAGAAATGCATTTATATCTAATTCCCACCATTTCTTTGTGGCCCTTCCTCTTACATCCTGTAGATCAACTTTAATCACCTGGCTGCATCCAGCTGTAAGAAAGTCTGAAACATGTATGCCTGTTTCAGGGACTCAGCCCATATGAAAATAGAGGGTGCCATTACTGTGCATGAAGGACTGGCCAGCTGTGCTCTATCAGCCCAATTTGCCTGCTGCCTATTTTTATAAATGATATACCCACATCATCCATTCACGTGGATAATATCTTTGGCTGTAATTGCCTCACACTTCAGTTTCACAGCTTAGTCATGGCAGAAGCAATCATATGGTTCTCAAAGCCTAAAATATTTTCTGTCTGCCCTCTATAGAACATATTTGCTGATGCTTGCTATGAAAGAGAAAAAGAGAGTCACCTTGCAGTGTCTGCTCCATTTCTTGGACTACTTTCCCCTCTTATATTGAGTCCAGGATCCACTCATTTATAAAATCTAGCAGTTTCCAACAAAATGGCAAGAAAGAGGGTCTTCACAAGAATGGTACTTTTCCTGGCCATGGCTATCAGGGAAACTCAGTGAATCAGCAAGATATTTGTACATGTGTTCATCTCTCTCTTTGTTTAATTAAGATAAATACTTGTTCCACATTTGGACTGTGACTTAGCCAAAGTTTAATAGCATCTTCTTCAACATTTTAATCAGGCCAGGAGTTATAGGACCTAAATGATGCACAAGATCAGTGAGAATATAGAGAGGGGAAAAGAGGGCGTGCATGAGAACAGCACTGATCTTTGCAAATAACTGCCAGCGAATTCTGCAGAGCAGAACTTCTCACACAGCATCTCTCTCTTTCCTAGGACTGATTCCTCAGTGTCACCCCACCAGGCTGTGGTTCACAGGAGCAGCACCTACAGCCCACATGATGCCTCTGACGCCCATGCAACCTATGTGTGGCTCCTGGGACATCTGCTAATGCTTGCAAGAAGATTTTCAATGTCTTCATACTAAGAATTGCAGAAAAGAGGGCTGGAGAGATGGCTTAGTGGTTAAGCACTTGCCTGTGAAGCCTAAGGATTCTGGTTCGAGGCTCAATTTCCCCAGAACCCATGTAAGCCAGATGCGCAAGGTGGCACATGCATCTGGAGTTCATTTGCAATGGCTGGAGGACCTGGTGCACCCATTCTCTCTCACTCTCTCTCCCTCTCTTTCTCTCTCTCCCTCTTTCTCTGTCTGTTGCTCTCAAATAAATAAATAAATAAAAAAAATTAAAAAAAGAGAATTCCAGAAAAGAAAAAACAAAACCCCAGAGGCAAGGTGCAATGTTCTGCATCTTACGTGTCCTTCAAAGGTCTATGTGCTAAGACTTGGTCACCAGCCTGTTATGCTATTGGAGGTCACAGACCCACTAGGAGGTGGAGCTTAGTGTAAGGAAATTAGGATCCTGGGGGCATGCTCTTGAAGGGAATATTGGAACCTTGCCCTTTCCCCCACTCTCTGTTTCCTGAGCTCCATCAAGGAACATGTTTTCTCCACCACCGTGATGTGACTGTAACATGCCCAAAAGGAATGAAGTCAAGCAATCTTATACTCTCTGAAACCATGAGCTAAAGTAAACCTTTCTTCCCTTTAAGTTACTTATCTCAGGTATTTTGTCATAGCAACGGAAAGCTGACTAAAGGCTCTACCTTACTCCCAAATGCCAGACTTCTCATGGAATGTATCTGGTTGTCAAACATAAATTATTTTCTGAATCTAAGTTGAAAGCCTCTGTGGTTCAAGAACAGACTAGAAAAGGGTGGCCTGGATGATGGATCAGGTAAGTACATGCTATGATAAGTTCAACATCTGCATATGTGTCTCTCGGTCATCAACACCACTCTCTTTCAAGCTAGTCAGATCATGAAAGCATGTCTTTTTTTTTTTTTATTAATTAGAAACTTTGTTGTATGGACAAATCATATGTTGGTCCCATTCCCCTCCTCCCCTCTCCCATTCCACTGAGCGCCCTCCTCGGTGGGGTTTCTGGTATCCACCATGAGGTTATGAGTTATGAGAGCAGCAGTCGGTCATTGTGTGTGGGGAGAGGGCAATGCCTGTGGGTAGTCTCTCCCATCCCATGGCTCTTATAATCTTTCTGCCCCCCCCTTCTGCAATGTTCCCTGAGCCTGGGAGGGTGTGTTATAAGTCTACTTTAGTGTTAAGCTCTCAGCAGCTTCTGCATTTCTGCTTTGATACATTTCAAATACTCAGTATCTCGTACTCAGTGTAGACACTTAGTGTCTATCATCATCTCCCTGGTGCAGGTTGTCACGCTTGCAAAGACAGCAGCCCTCAGAAAGCACTCGTCTTTTGTTCTCAGAATAACATCCAAATTGGCCAATCTTAGGTCCGAAATGGTTATTTTCATCACTGGATCAATGCCTTCACAATTTAACTTTAGCTTATAAAACTTTCTTTAAATAAAGTTTCTCCTGGTATTATTATATACAAGTACACATATAAGTATCTGCTCTCACTGAAGCAGGGATCAGGAGTTGTGACAGAAGTATTGTGTATGTTCTAGGTGCTTCTTTTTTTTTTACTTTTTTATTTTTTATTTTTTATTATTTTTTTGGAGAGAGACACAGAGAGAGAGAGAGAGAGAGAGAGAGAGAGAGAGAGAGAGGAGGAAGACAGAGATGGGCTCACCAGCAGTCTCTCAGCCGCTGCGAATGAAATCCAGATGTGTGCGCCCCCTTGTGGTCAAGTGTGGCATTGCCCCCTTGCGTCACTTTGCATCTGGCTAAACGTGGGACCTGGAGATTGGAACCACTGGAGATTAGAACCAGTGTTCTTAGGCTTAGGAGGCAGGCGCTTTAACCCCTAAGCCATCTCTCCAGCCCTCTAGGTGCTTCTTTATGCCTCCCATACTTCCTTCAAGATAGATACTGTCTGCATTCTGCTCATGGAACTTGCCACTTTCAACTGTTCTATAAAATCTTCCATTTCCTGTTAGAGTTGCAACATCTGTACTCTTGTTTTGATAGAGTGGTGTCACACAATAGTGGCAGCTGACTAAAAGCACAACATATAAAATAAAAACGGACAGGTACTTTATTGACTGCCCCATCAAGCCAGTACCAAAATGGGTATGGACTCTATATTTCATTAGCTTGAAATAGAATGTCATATTAACATATCAAGTCTTGTGATCCAAATAAATAGAAAAGTGCATTAACAAGTCATAGAACATTTTTATTGAATAGTGAATACACTGTAATGCCCTGTTCCCCTTTACAAAACAATCTCCACAAAGGAGTCACAGAATGCAGATGGACTTCCTTGAGAAAAACTGAGCGGATCACTTGGGAGAAAGTTTAGCCCAGATGTTTGTCATAGATCATTCACAATTTGATGACTCCTCCCTCACCAGCCTTTGCTATGATACTTGTAGGCATCAGAGATCAAGAGGTTGATCGTTTGGACAGATGGAGTGCTCGATTATGTTTCCGTCAACATCTCTGAGAGGCCCAGGTTTGTTCATGCAAATCTTTGGGATCAGGAACGGGGCTGAGGATGTGGCTCAGTGATACAATCCCTGGCCACGCACTACAGCGAGAAGGGAGGTAGAGACGAGAGACTTCCCGGAAGTTCATGGACCAACTACTCTGGCAAATGCAGCGATGAACAGTGAGAGTCTTGCCTCAGATAGGGTGGAAGTCAAGGACTTAAACCCAAAGTTGTCCTCTGACCTCACATTCACACCATGACACACATGTGTCAGCACTCAGAAACATGATTGTGCACGCACACACACATATACATGCCGTATGAGAACACACACAGCTAAATAAAATTTAAGAAAAATGGTGAATATGCTGAATGGGACCACAAGTTTTCCAAGTTAGCATTTGGTTCCTTCAGGGTTCAGCGCAGATGCCTCCTCCCAGGATGCTCACCTGACACTCCCTTATCTTATTTAGAATGTGCTCCACTGTTCCCAGCCTCACCACCTTACAGGCTTTTTTTGATCTTACTTTCTCCATACCGTTCATGGCTAACTGATTTCTGCTGGTTATATTCCTGCTGCTAGCACCCCACCACATCCTCAGCAAACAAGATCCTGCCTGCTGCATCATAGGCACTCAGCATCTTTTAGGTTTGCCTGGAGACTTACTCTGACTGTATTGGGGGCCATCCATTCAAACCACCACAGGGGGGCACCTGAAATCATAGAGAACAGAACTGCAAATAAAAGATTGTCATGGGTCCTCTTGAGGACAAGCCTTGCCAAGTATAGAATGCTCTGGGCTGAGCTCAGATTGATACTTCTCCCACCCCTGGCCAAAAGCAGCACGGGAGTTTTCTCTGATCATCACTTTGAGCATCTAGTAGGGCTCCCAGAGGTGAGACTCATGAAGTTTCTTCATATTCTGTCTAAGACCAGGCCATGTGGAACTTTTTAAAAATTTATTTGCAAAAGGGAGAGAAAGAGAGAGAGAAAGAAGGGGCGTGCCAGGGCTTCCAGCTACTGCAAACGAACTCCAGACGCATGCACCACCTTGTGCATCTGGCTTATGTGGGTCCTGGGGAATCAAAGCACGATCCTTTGGCTTTGCAGGCAAGCACCTTTACCACTAAGCCATCTCTCCAGCCCCCACCTGGAATTTTTAATTCTCTCTTGTCCACACAGAGCCACTAGCAACTTGGAATTTTCTACCCTGGTGCTGGTTCCTGCGGTACTCTCTGTTTTTGAGTTTCTTCCCTAATGTGGTGTGCTTCTCCATAGCAGACCGTCAATTTTGCAGGCAGCCATTGGCTCTGTGATTTCACTTTTCATAAATCTAAAGAGAGAGCTACTGATTTTTGCTTTGTTCTGCTTTTCTTTTATATAATGGAAAGATGCTGCCTAAGTTCTGTATATGCTAAACAAGAAATCAGATATCCTATAATATTTTTTTTTGTAAATAAGTGAGCAAGGACAGTAAGAATGTGCAGCTATCAGCTAGTTTACCACAATCGATCGCTCTGGTTTTGAAAATGGGAACTTTATCTTAATCAATCACACATAATTGTACGGGAAGAGAGGAATTTTTGTACCATGAGTAGTACTTGTAAACCATTGTGATGATTTGAATGATTTTATATTTTCCTACAACAGGCTGTTCATATTCTCCAGCGTGAGTAATGTATACTTCCCATTATTGTGCAGCTTATTAACTAAGTGATTGTGATATAGAACGTAGACTAACAGCCTCTATATGTAGCTTCTTTGGTTCAAGCATAATGGAAATGTTCTGCCTTCTTTCTTGCTCGGACAGTCTGGTGGGAAGTATTAACCACTCAGGTTAAATAGGTGTTATGGTTTGTATCTTACAAGGTCTGTGTATCTTATAAGGACTTTGCCCCTGGGTTGGCATGATTAAAAAGCTTTGGAAGCTGTTAAGAAGAACTAGTAAGGGATCATTAGGTCATTCGAGGGACATTCTGAGAGAAGATTGCTGGAGCCCAGTCTCCCTCACTCTCTCTCCCTCCTGCTTCTCGGCTATGCCATGAGCACTTCTAGTCCACCAGTAATTCCTGCCTGATGTTTCCTGACCATAGGCCTTAAAGCAATAGGGCCAGACAGGCATAGATAGAAGCGTCCAAAACTGTGACTCCAAAGCTACCTTTTCTCTTTCTATCTCGATTATTTTGGACATTTGTCATAGTGATGGAATATTGGCACAGTGTCCAGGCCTGTGTTCCTCTGCTGGGATTGTTCCTGTGGCATCTCATCCAGTGACTGAAATTGCCTCAGGTCCTTGAACACTACTAGGCCTGCAAGAAAGGGGTCCTGAGAGAATACAGAGCAAGCAATTGTCTTTCCTCCTGTTTTCTCTTTCTTTCTTCCTTTCTTTTCTATTTAAAATTTTTTAAATTTATTTTTATTTATTTATTAGAGATAGAGAGAGAGAGGGTGAGAGAGAAAGTGGGAGAGAATGAGTGCGCCAGGGCCTCCAGCCACTGCAAACGAACTCCAGATGCATGCGCCTCCATGTGCATCTGGCTTATGTGGGACCTGGAGAATTGAACCTGGGTCCATAGGCTTTGCAGGCAAATGCCTTGACAGCTAAACCATCTCTCCAGCCCTTTCTTTTCTATTTTTGACACATAGTCTTGCTATATAACTCAGACTAGCCTGGAACATGTTATGTAACCCAGGCTAGCATGGAACATATAATCTTCTTGCCTCCAACTTCTGAGTTCTGGAAGTAAATGCCTGTGATGACAGGCCTGGATGAGTAAGTTTCTTTTGAATAACTGATGGAGAGCTTTCACAAATACCTCTGCTCACTTTCCACCAACATATACTTAGTTCAGTGATCAAACAGCTACAAAGGAAGATAGATAGGAAATCTGGTTTCTAGCTATATGAATACATCCGGGGCAGATTGATTGGCTATCTTCAACACTACGTGACTACGTGTGTTCATCAAATAACCACTTTTCTTTTTTTGCAATTTTTTATGGGGGGGGGGAGAGAGAGAATTGGCACACCAGGGCCTATAGTGACAGCAATCAAGCTCCAGACGTGTGTGCCACTTTGTGAGCAAATATGACTTTTTGTGTTTGCATCACTTTGTACATCTTTGTACATCTGGCTTATGTGGGACCTGGGGATGGAACATGGGTTCTTAGGCTTCTCAGGCAAGCGCCTTAACTGCTAAGCCATCTCTCCAGCCCTAAAATAAATTTGTCTAAAAGTTTTGCAATGCATTTTGAAAGCAACACACTGATAATATAATTATTAGTAACTTTCTATTCATGATATATATGTTCAAAGAAAATCTTGCACTAAATACCCAGGAGACACTCCAAAAGATAAATCAATGATTTCATTGATGTTTAATAAGTACGTAACGCTGATGTTCATTCTTTTCATTTCATTTCTTTTATTATTTTATTTTATTTTTAGCTAGGGAGTGTATATGTTCCAAATACAAAGTGTGAGTGAGTGTGTGTGTGTGTGGGGGGTGATCACAGGGGCTAGTTTTACCAGTTTCCCAAAATTAACTGATAAAGAATATTAAAATAAATAAAAACAAATTATTTTTAAAAAGGCTGGAGAGTTGGCTTAGAGGATAAGGCACTTGCCTATAAAGCCTAAGGACCCCAGTTCAATTCTCTAGGTCCCACATAAGCCAGATGCACAAGGTGTCTCATGCATCTAGAGTTTGTTTACAGTAGCTAGAGGTCCTGGCATTCTCCCTCTCCCTCTCTCTCTTTCTCTCTCTCTACTAAATAAATAAAAATAAAATATTAAAAAATGAATGTTAGCATGTGTGTTTCTAGAGCAACATACGAGGGTCTATAGTATACTCAGCATGGTACTTGAAAAAAAAATCACCTTTCTTCCACATTTCTTTCAAACTTCCTGTTTGAGTCTCCTCAAACTCCCCAGATTCTCCCCACAGCAACCCAGCATGGCTTTTCTGTCCTCCTCCTCTGCTTCGCCTCAGTCTCGGGAATATATCAACTTAAGACCAGGCTTGTTTTTATAGTCGTGTTTCTGCGGCACTCATTTTCTGGATTCTCCACAGGAGGGAACCAAGGGCTGACCCCAAAAGCAAACTCCTTCCCCTTTTCTTTCTGCTCTTCTGGCTCCATCACTTGCTTATCTCCAAATTTTTGTTTGATGAAAGTACCCAGAACAGGACTGGCAAAGAAAAAACTTCTTAGGATAGCAGTAGAGGGGTGAATCCCCACAGACAGGAATGAAGGGAAGCTATCAATACTTACATATTAAAACGTCTTGTTTTCATCACACATATATCATTAAGAGCTCAAGAGAGAATAATGTGGGCTGCTAGCACTCCAACACAGATGGAAAATCTCTCAGTTTAAAAATACTTACAAGGCTGGGTTTAGACAGATGTTCCACCTGAAGGCTGAGTGCATGAATTAATGCTCACAGTGGGCCACGGCACTCTAACTTATAAAGAGAAAAGGGGGGGAGCTGCAAACTACGGAGCGCTTACTCAAGCCTTGTGTTAAATTCAGACAACACTCTGCCATGAAGACCTCAGACCGGTGTTCTCAGCCTGGGGCTCTACAGGCTGTCATCTCAGGAGTACACAAGTGGTTATGACTTTACAACAACAATATTAAAGTGGGTCACCAGGAGGATTAGTTTATAATCTGACACTTATAACCAACATTCCTCACAACAACCCTTGGCTGCTACACTTGAAGTGGGCTAGTGAGAAAGGGACCAAGGTAGACTTGATATGGCCGTCACATTTGTATGCCAAGTTGAAGCAAAAAGACCCCATAGTGAGTGAGATGGATGATGTTTTTTTAAAATTTTTTATATTTTTATTTATTTAGTTAAGAGAGAGAGAATGGGTGCACCAGGGCCTCTTGCCACTGCAACTGAACTCCAGATGCATGTGCCACTTTGTTCATCTGGCTTTACACGGGTACTGGGGAATGGAATCTGGGTCATTAGGCTTTGCAAATAAGTACCTTAACTGCTGAGCCATCTCTTCATCCCTAAATGATGGTTTTTCAGGTGTGTTCAAATCCAGTATCGATGACAAGATTTGACTCACATTCGAAAGCACACGTATTCCAGAAGTATCATAGATTTTGAGCTATGATTTGAAATAAACAAGACATCATCACAAGGATTTAAAAAAAAAAAGAAAGAGAACAGGGAAAGAGACAGCAACAGAGCAATTGCCTCTTACCACACTGCTCTCTAATGCAGGCTAAGTTGATAGTGTTTCCTTGACGTTTCTTTTTGGCTTTTCGCGGTACAGTCTCGCTCTGGCTCAGGCTGACCTGGAATTCACTATGTAGTCTCGGGGTGGCCTTGAACTCACAATGATCCGCCTATCTCTGTCTCCCATGTGCTGGGATCAAAGGCGTGCGCCACCACACCTGGCTTCTTTGACATTTTTGTTCTCATAAGAGTAATTTTGTAAATTTGCCTTAACTTAGATCTTGTACAAGTCATTAGAAGATCCTTTCCTATTTTCCATTTTGTCACCATTCTAGAGATTTTCGGCCATTCTCTCTGTGCTGGGACTTTGCAGTGCCTCCAGGTAGAGAAGACAGATTGCTCCAGAGCCCAGAGAAGAGCCTGCATGTTGTGCAGGGAAATGTTCAGCAGAATTGTCAGCTTCAGTGACACAGAAGGCAGAAAGTGTATCTAATGAACTTGTGGCACTGGGCAAGAAGGTTGGGAATCAGTGTTGCTAACGGGAACCAGCTGAATTTCCTTGCATTTGGAAAGGCATGATAAGAAATCAGCTCAGAAAAGAACTGGCCAGTTTGTAAACAAAATTGATAGGGAAGGGAGAGAAGCCTGGGAACTCTACAAGATGAGGACTTGTTAGGTTAATCTGTTTCTCTTTCCAATTAGTAAAAGGTAAAAATTGAAAAACACCTTGCCTTTGAAGAGGCTAGTAAAAATAAGCTTCCTGAAAAAGATAGAATCTAGGGCTGGAGAGATGGCTTAGTGGTTAAGGCGCCTGCCTTCCAAGCCTAAGAATGCTAGTTCCAATCTCCAGCGGTTCCAATCTCCAGGTCCCACGTTTAGCCAGATGCAAAGTGACGCAAGGGCGCAATGCTGCACTTGACCACAAGGGGGTGCACACATCTGGATTTTGTTCACAGCAGCTGAGAGGCTGCTGGCGTGCCCATCTCTATCTGTCTTCCTCTCCCTCTCTCTCTGTATCTCTCTCTCAAAAAAAAAAAAAAAAAAAAAAAGATAGAATCTGGCACAATCTCATAAAGACAAAGCCAAGAGTAGATATTTTTACCTGGACGCATTAACTTTTAGAGGAGTGGCTGTGTGTTCTCACGGATGCTTGGTGCATCCACAGTCCTTTTAGTTAGTGTACACAGACAGAGACTAGCCTCACAAAAGGGCACAAGTGTGCCTTTTGGCAAACAGAATTGTCTGTAACTGACTGCATCCGAACCCAGCGGGTTTTGGGGAGAGCTGCATCTGCAAACGTGCTTCTATTCTGGTTGGAAAGAGACTGGCTAGAATGAACAACAGCTCTAGGCTCCCTCCCGCCTCCTCACAGGGAGGAAGTAAGTGAGGGAACCACTCTCCTGTTCCCCAGGATTATCTTCAGAGGTGCTTCGGAAGATGCTGGAGAAGGAAGATGATATGTTCCTTCTGGATCATGGAGAACAGTGGCTTGGGAGGTGGCCTGGCTGTGGACATTAAAGAAGATTCCCTAGCCCAGTGGGAAACTTACCAAAACTGTCCCAGTAGAATTTCAGAATTCCCATGGCTCAGACACCAACCTAGTGTCATGTGCTCAAGAATCTCATGCCCTTTGCACAGGTATTCCTCAGCCCTGTTTCACTTTTACATGATCTATACATGATGTATAGGTTAGCGGATCCTTTTACTTTCTCAGTTCATGAATACCTTCATCATCAGCCCCAGTGTGAACTTTTGTATGTTGCTTGGATGTGTCTTGAAGGCAAAGGAATTACACCACATATGGGAGCACAGTGGATTGTTTAGTGGACTGAACAGATGCTCTTAATTTTTCCCTCCTTTCTTTTTTCTTTAATATTTTATTTTTATTTAATTATATGACAGAGAGAAAGGGAGAGAGAGAGAGAGAGAGGCACACCAGGGCCTTCAGCCATTGCAAACAAACTCCAGATGCATGCTCCCCCTTCCTTCTCGTTATGGCTTCAATCTGAAATGCCTCCCAAAGTCTCATGTGTAGAAGCTGGGTTCTTCCCTGGTGGTGGAAACCTCAGGAGGCGGAGCCAAGCTGGAGGAAGTAGTTCACAGGAGGTGGGTCTAACTGTGCCCAGTTCCTGTTTAGCTCTCTTTCCTGGTATGCCATGAGGTGAACAGCCTAGGCCACATCCTCCTGCAGCTACAAATGGAATCATTTCCTCACAATGATGAATGAAATCTCTAAAAAGCCGTGAGCCAAAATATATCTTTCTTTCATTTAGTTGCCTATATCCGATAAGTGGTCACGGTGATGGAAAGTGAATTCCCGTTAATATATTTGTATCTCAACGTCCTTTGCCATGAGACTTTTCAGTGCCCCCAATAGACTAAGTGCAGTAAACTCCCTTGTCCCATGAGAACTGAATTGGACTCGAATAGTAACAAACAACACACACATGTGTGTTCATGGGTTGATTCTGCTTTTGCAGTCCCATGACACGTCATTAAAAGAAAATAACTGCCAGTCGGGGTGGCGCATGCCTTTAATCCCAGCACTCAGGAGGCAGAGGTAGGTGGATAGCTGAGAGTTTGAGGCAACCCTGAGACTACACAGTGAATTCCAGGACAAAGTGAGACCCTACATAAAAAAAAGAAGAAGAAGAAGAAGAAGAAAAATAAAGAAGAGTGAACTGTGCCTCATGTAACCTCTGGTCCCAAGATACCAAATGCTAAGACACCAGCTGAGAAGCAGAACGAGATCTCCTTACAGCCCGATGCTAATCCTCACCTGGTCCAGCTGAGAGCAGCCAAGTCTCACTGTGAGCACAAAACACATTTGTGTCCCCAAGCTATTTTTGTACTATCTGACTAGTGTAACTGGCATATGAAGTGTAAGTGGGCTGGGAGTGTTGTTCAGGGTAAAGCACTTGCCTAGCAGATGTGAAGCCCCAGGATCCAACCTCAGCACTGAGAAAACACTGACAAAGGTGTACAGGCAAAAAGAATGCTCGAGAACTTTTATGATCATACATACATAGCTCAGTAATATTCACTTAGAAAACACTCTGAGGGCTGGAGCAATGGCTCAGTGGTTAAGGCGCTTGCCTGCAAAGCCCCAATGACCCAGGTTGGGTTCCCCAGCACCCACATAAAGCCAGATGAACAATGTGGTGCATGTATCTGGACTTTGTTTGCAGTGGCTCAAGGCTCTGGCACATCCATTCTCTCTCTCTCTCTTATAATAAATAAATAAAAATATTTTAAAAAAGAAAACACTTTGAGTCAGCACTGGGACTCTGTTTTTTTTTTTAATGTTTCAATGCATGAATGAGTTAAAATTAGAAATACTTTTCTTGGGGCTGGAGAAATGGCTTAGCAATTACGGCGTTTGCCTGCAAAGCTAAAGGATCCCAGTTTGATTCTCCAGAACCCATGTAAGCCAGATGCACAAGGGGGCTCTTGCATCTGGAGTTCATTTGCAGTGTCTTGGAGGCCCTGGCGTGCCCATTTTCTGTCTGTCTCTCTTTCTCTCTCTTTCTTTCTGCCTCTTTCTCTCTCATAAATAACTAAATAACTAACTAAATAATATATAAAAGAAATACTTTTCTTTATATTGACAGGTTTTTCCTGTGCAGCCCAGGTTGATCTGAAAACGCAATCCTCCTGCCTCAGACTTCTTCCTGTCATGTTCCACCGCACTGTCTCAGTCTTATTCCTAAATGTTGGGATTATGAGTGAGCACCTGTCTCATAATCTTGCTTTATTTAGTTACAACTAACCAAATTTTGTGGATGAAGAAATTGAGACAACTTGGCTTGGTCAATGGTTTCTTCAATCCATGGAGCCAGTTGGCCCCCAAGATGAAGATTTTTCTGGTCTGTCCATTGCCACTTATTTTTACTAGCATTAAGTGGCTTCCTTTTGCCTATATGACAAATTACAACCCAATATAAGAGCACACCGAGATCAAAGGAAAAAGAAAAAAATTTCAAAGAAAATAGAAAGGAGATAAACTGCCAAATTTAGATGATGAAGCCTGGCAGAACTATAAACAAAACTGCCCATGTCCAAATCCTGTCAGACCATTTCCCCATCAAAGGATCGTCATACCAAACTCATAAACTTGTAACCAACCCCCAATGAGATCAAACTAGCAAGAAAAAGTAGCGGTGGGAGATTCTGCAGCATTAGACCAGGAATGAGTGCACTTATGGAAATAAAAGCCCAGATTATTATTTTTAAAGTAGGCTCTTAATGTTCAAGAGAGCTCTGTTGTTTAAGTTTTTCTCATTGAAAATCATGTGAGTATCAAATGTTATTCACATCATAGAGGGGAGGGAAAGTCCCCTGGGGTTTATTTTTCATGTGGCTCTGTGTTAACAGGCCTTTTTAAAACTGGAAGAAATCGTCAGCTTCCTGGGATGGTTTTCGCAAAGCATCTACAAGACACACCTTTCAGAACCCTGCCGTGTTATAAGGCATTGCCTCCTTGAGGCGAGGATAAGCCTCAACCATTCCAGATTCTCTGCCCTTCCAGGTCCCCAATGTCTGTCCAGGTGGGGCTACCGAGACGACAGCGGTCACATGACAACATGACTTTTATGAGTCCAGATTCTTCAGAGAATGTTGTGCGAGGATTGAAAGAATAGGGGTCAGGTGTGGTGGTACACACCTATCATCCCAGTGCTAGGAAGGCCCAGCTGGAGGATGGTGAGTTGAAAGTCAGCCCTCGCTACCAAAAGAGCTTCAAAAACAAACAAACGGGAAGAAAAGGAAAACTAATAAGGAAAAGGGGAGGGAATGCTCTCTTTGGCCTACAAGAACCAATTATACTTCCCTTAGAAAACTCAAAACTCCTTCTTGGGAACTGGGGAGACAGCTCAGCGGGGACCTGAGTTCAGCTAAAACAGCCATATTTAAAAGACACTGGGGGGCTGGAGAGATGGCTTAGGGGTTAAGGCGCCTGCCTCCTAAGCCTAAGAATGCTGGTTCCAATCTCCAGGTCCCACATTTAGCCAGATGCAAAGTGACGCAAGGGCGCAATGTTGCACTTGACCACAAGGGGGCGCACGCATCTGGATTTCATTGGCAGCAGCTGAGGGACTGCTGGCGCGCCCATCTCTATCTGTCTTCCTCTCCCTCTCCCTCTCCCTCTCTCTCTCTCTCTGTGTCTCTCTCAAAAAACAACACACACACACAACATATATATATATATATATAAATAGACACTATATATATGGCTGCATGTATATATAAAAGACAGTAATGGCTGCAGATAATCCAGATGCACATGCCACCTTGTGCATCTGGCTTATGTGGGTCCGTTGGCTTTGCAGGCAAGCACCTTAACCACTAAGCCATCTCTCCAGCCCCATTAACTATATTCTTAATTCTTCTATTAGTCTTGTCCAATGTTGGTCTCGAACGTATACCTTGATTTAGGTACCTTTTCTCCTTTTCCGTTCTCTGAAAAACAGCCCATGTCTGCTTGTCTGGCTCTCTGCTTTTGCTGTCCTCACTTAACCCTTTTGAGTAGAAAGTAAATAAATTTTAACACACACCTTCTTTGGGTGTTGTGCAGTTTCTTCCGTGGTTCTTTCTAGGAACCATGTTAGTCTCCACAAGGGTCCCACAGTAATAGTACCTCTGCTTTATTTGAGATCTGTTTTTCAGACTATTCTAATGAAAAAAAAGTTACAATTTCTGTGGGATAGTAGCCTCACACTTTCGTAAAATTATAACTGGGTGTCCTTCCAGTGGTGCCTGGCTCACGTCAGCGCCACACCCTGCTGAGTTAAGCCTGAAGCTGATGTGAACTTGCTTCTCCGGTGGTCATCCCAGATGGACTTGGAGGTGTGAGCGCTGGGCTCCGGCTCTCTATAAGGCCAGACTCCTTTGCTTTGTGTCCTGCAGAAATCCTTCTCAGCGCCTGCGTTGCTGGTGATATCACCCTTGGTTTCTAGCAATGTTATGATTCATTCTTTTTAATGGGAAGAAAGGAAGTAAACACATTTAGTTTTATTCAGACTGAAATGCTGTCATTGCCACATACAGACCACACAGAACCTGACACAGGCGTGCTCCACAACAGTAGCACTCGGAAACCATTAGACTGAAAATGTACATTTTATTTTACTTTCGAGGTAGGGTCTCACTCTAGACCAGGCTGACCTGGAACTTACTCTGTAACCCCTGGCTAGCCTCAAACTCATGGCGATCCTTCTACCTCTGCCTCCCAGGTGCTCTGATTAAAGGCATGTGCCACCATGCCAGCACATTATATTTTGTTTTACTACACAAGTGATATATGAGTGTTATTTTTAGAAACCTGAAAAATACAGAAATACAAAAAAAAGGGGGGAGGTGCATTGTTTCATCACGTTAGGCAATTATTTTCATCAGGCTCAGGAATTTTCTTGTATACTATTAAATATGTAGTTGTGACCCTGTAGTTCACACAATTGCATTTCTTTTAATTTACTTTTTATTTTTGAGAGAGTGAGACAGACAGAGAGAGAGAGAGAGAGATAGAGAACTGGTGCACCAGGGTCTCAGCAGCTGCAATGGAACACCAGACGCTTTTGCCACCTAGTGGACATGTGCGACCTTGCGCTCACCTCACCTTTGTGCGCCTGGCTTAAGTGGGATTTGGAGAGTTGAACATGGGTCCTTAGGCTTCGCTGGCAAGCCACCTCTGCAGCCCTACGTTTCTTTTTTACTTAGCACTATACCAAAAGTCTCTTTTGGCATTATTATATGTTTGTAATGAAGGATCATTTTGAAATTATAGTTTCCATGGTGTTTAGCATTTTGTTTTTAAAATATGATTATGTCTCTTCATGTTCTTAGAGCAGGTAGTATATATATGTTTTTTTTTTTTTTAGAGATCAGATCTCATTATGGTGACCAGGCTGGCCCCAACTTCCTGAGTGCTGAGATTTCAGGTGTACACATTTGGCTCTCCTCTTCTTTTTAAATAAAGTTTCATTGGGACATGATTCACTTGATTTAACATTCATTCTTTTAAATTAGACAATTTTGCAATCTGGGGGCGGGGGCAATGGCTGGATGGTTTAACAGCGTTTGCTGCTTAAGCATGAGGGCCTTTTAGGGCTGGAGAGCACCACGTTCAACTATTCAGAATCTGCATCAAAAGCTGGATGTGGCCACACACTTCTATAACCCCAGGCCACAGTGTGGGGAGGCAGAGACCAGAGAATTGAATCATTGGGGCTCACTGATGAACAGTATCTACAGACTGAGGAAGAGACCCATCTCAAGGAAAGAAATATGCTGAGCAGCAATGAGAAGACATTCTCCTGTGGGGATACACACACACACACACACACACACACACACACACACACACACACACCTCAATTGTTTATATTCACAGTTGCACACACATCATCATTCCTAATTTTAGAACATTTCCATCACCTGCCAACAGTCCCTTTTACTACCCCTACCAGGGAGAGTTCCCAGGACCCACATTTTCTCTCACTATGGAATGCCCTGTTATAGCTCTGATGAATGGCATCACCCAATATGTGGCTTTTATGATTATCTTCTTTCATGTAGCATGATGTTGTCAATATCTATCCACACTGAACAAGTGTCACTATTTTACTTCTTTTTTTAATAGACATAAATTGCTTGATAATGGGGCATAAGAAATGCAAAAGTGCTAGGTAATTTCACAGTTCTGTGAATATAACAGACAGTACTTGTACAAACCTAGACAGTATAGTCTACACATACCTAGGCTATATGGTGTGTGTGTGTGTGTGTGTGTGTGTGTGTGTGTAATAGTGTGTTACTTCTACAGCTATCATAAACAAAATAACATAAGATCTAATTAATAACAAGAGGAAAACGATGCAACTTGGAAAGGGAGATGCCATGGTCAAACATGATGTATGAGGCTGCTGCTGATATCATAGCATTCTGTTTTATAGAAAAACAAATATATGTGTGTGTGTGTGTGTGCACAAGGAATATGCTCTAAAATAATGATGGAAAGGATAGCATAATGAATATGTAAAATGAGAATATAATGATATATTATTATGATGTGTTTTATCCAGTGAAAACTCGCATGTGCTTTTCTTTTTGTATGACTGGCAGTGCATTAGGTTTATTACCAGCATTACCACAAATATGTAAATCATTCATTGTGCTATATTTTTAGCATCTATGGCATCATTAAACAATAATAGATTTTCACCATTATAATCTTGTAGTTCAGTCTTGCATGCAAGTTTGATTTTTTTTTTTTTTTGAGGTAGGGTTTCACTCTGGTCCAGGCTGACCTGGAATTCACTATGTAGTTTCAGGGTGGCCTTGAACTCATGATGATCCTCCTACCTCTGCCTCCCGAGTGCTGGGATTAAAGGCATGCGCCACCACGCCCGGCTGCAAGTTTGATTTTTAACCAAAATGGCATGAGATTCATGACTATTCCCAAATAATATTCCATTGCATGGATATAGCCCATTGCTTATTCATGCTGGTAAATGGATATTTGAGTTCCTTGTACGTGTTTTGGCTAATGTGAATGATGCTCTAAGGTCTCAGACATTTTAAGAGGCACAAATCCCAAGGGTGTTGGTCCAAGCACCCTTAGATTGGAGTGGGAAGATTCTTAAATTCCTCTTGGCCTCTCCATTTCGTCTACCAGTTCCTACAAATGGGCCTGACTTCTGTTTGTCCTTTACTCTGTTCTGGTAAAGTTTTCTTTATTGCTGAGCTATTTCCCTACATCTCACTCTTGGCTCTTCCCCAGTCCCCTCCAGCCCTTCTCTTGTCCAGAATCAATGAACATGGTGAGTCATGGCTGGTGAGACCTTTCTCCATTCCCTTTGCTCTGCCAGTTTCCCTCTCTCTACCATAAGCATGGTACCTGGACATGCTCAGAAAGGTATCTTTTCTTCTCTTCCCCCTCCCACCACCCCATTGCTTGGGGACTCATTCAGTTTTCAAGCACAATTACCAGAAGTTGATCTTTTATCCTGAGTGCTGGGTTCTCTCCTTCCTGTTTTTACCTATTTTTAATCATTTCATTAATTTTAAGGGGAAGGTTATTTTACAATTTGCTTTCACTCTTTCCGGTATAGTCTTCAGCTGTTTCTTCAAAAATGATTACAAGTCATTTATTTAATTGCTATATAATAGTCCATTGAGGACCATGACATGATTTTTTTAAGAACGCTTCCCTATTTTGTTTCCATTTTTGGCTATAATAAATAAAGCAGGGAGAAGCAATTTTTATAAAGAATTTTGTTTTGTTTTGAGATTATTTTCTTAGGCTAAACTACCAGATCCGTCATTTTCTGAATCAAGGATAGGGTGATTTTCAGTTTCTTAAATATCTGTGCCAAATCATGTCTCAAAGGTCATTCTGATTTGCATACTCACCAGCGTGGAATCCTTTCACTAACAAACAAGATGGCAAAACACAGCTATCTTTGTGCTTTCAGAGTTTACAGACATGGGGCTCGAAGGAACAGAGCAATCCCTGTAATTGCCTTAAAAATCACAAAGGTGTGATGACTTTGTCATTACTGGGATTTATGTCAGTCATAAAGTAGATGGAAGCTTATTGGATCAGTGTCACTTAGTAAGTGTGGATATAATTAATTGGATTTTTCAGAATCTTGACTTTAGCTGGTATTTCAGTCAACTTCTTGTTTCTGGGATAAAGATACCTGGCAAATCTCAGCTTAAGGGAGGAAGGGTTTGTTTCAGCTTACAGTTCCAGGTTACAACCCATCCTGGCAGCTGGTCAGTCACAGTCAGTCCACAGCGCAGGGAGGAAGCAGAGAGCAAAGACGGCTGCCGATCAGCCAGCTCTCTCCTTTTGACACAGCCTGTGCAATGGTTCCACCCACAGTTGAGGTGGATTTTCTAACCTTAGTTAACCTATGAAGATACTTCTTCGTGGAGGTGCACAGAGGCTAAGCGAATAGTCCCTCCCAGGTGAGTCTGGGTCATGTAGAGTTGACAATATAGACCATCACAGATGGTCCAGGTTGTTTTCAACAGTTTCACTAAGGTAGACTCATGGGAAAAAATACTGCGTATTTTAAGGTGTGCAATTTGATAAATTTGATCTATGGATGCGGAAACATCCCCGTAATCAAAATAGGTACATTTTTCATTATCCTCAAAAGTTTCTCCTGGCTATTTGTAATCCTACTACCTCATCTACCTTTGACCATTACGACTAATTTTCATTTCCTTGGGTTCTAAATAAATGAAATTATCAAGCACACACTCCACTCTTTCAATCACATAACTGCTTGAGGACCACTTTTGCGCTTGCATTTCTAGTTTGAGGAATTACAAAGAAGTTCCAAGGAGCCTTTGTATGCAGGTCCTTGGTACATACCTAGGAATGGGATGGCTCGGAGGTGTGGTGGATATATGTTTTGCTTTTTATAAAACTGTCAAACTGTTTTACAAAGTGCTACGTTACCCAGACTGACCTAAATATACTAGAGTTAAGGACTGGAGCAATATTATATTTTTTGAGACTCAAAAAGAGAAAAAAAATCTCCATTGGTGTATAGCCAAATACTTTGAGCTACTTGTTTGTTTTAAAAAGAAATCTATTTCAATATTTGATTACCACGAACCCAGACAACTTTTTCATCACTAAGTCCTTTCAATTCCATATCATATGTTTCAAATTTTGTCTGCATAACTTATTTTTGTTCTACTTTTCTGTCAAAAACAATGTGGAAATCCCAGGTTACATAATTGAGACCTTGAAGAGCCAATGTACATCCAGCCAACCAAAATAAAATGAAAGCTACTATGAGGAAACGTGCTTCAGGAATCTTGCCCTTGGTTTGGCTAAGAGTGCCAACCCTTTCCTTAACACAACTGTGTGCAAAATCATTCTTTATGATAACAAAAAAATCTGTACCAATATTTGTGTGTTTTAATACCCAGGAGAAAAAAATCTATTTAAAATAAAACAATAATGTATTTTGGAAGCTGAAATCACTGTTGCCATTTTTCTCATCTGAATTGGTTAGAATCCTGACAGATGTACCAAGTGAGCGGCTCCTGAAACCTGTCTCTATAGAACCGATGTGAAGTGTTAATTTCTTCCCCCCTCCTGGGAGGTTGAACATGCAACTTATGTAAGTACGTCTGGAAGGGAAATTTTGCGTGGATTTTAAGTCTCTCCTTTGCGTGGATTCTTAAATTTACGTGTGAAAATGTTGAATCAAAAGCAGGTTTCTGATGTGCAAGGTTGATAAGGGAGTGGTCAAGCTGGCAATACCTGGAGCAAGTGAGCTATCCCTGGCGGGTGGATAGAGGCAGAGGTTAGACTCCAGGGAGCAACCTGGCTAGAATAATGAAAGTGTTCCTCTCTGAAGAGGAAGAGAAACACTGATGGCACTGGGCTGGCTATTTGTATAAAGCACCACAAAAGTGCTTAATAAGGAGTCAAGGTAGAGCGTATGGACTCTGGCTGAGACTTCATGGAAATACCCAAAGAAGAAGAGAACAAAAGACAATCTTTCCAACAAGCATGAAACAAGTCAGTTTTCCTACACTTTTCTATCAATGTCAATATTTTAGATGGAAATAGAAAAAGACTAGCTCTAGTTTTCTCAGAATGAATTTTCCCTACAAATAATCTTGCACATGTTTTTAATATGCAGAGTTTACATGGCCAATCAGTTGTTTGGTAATTTTTCAATATAATTTCTTTCTTGACCATGAATTATTTAGAAGAGGATTTTAAATTTTCTAAATGTATCAATTTCTGGGTTATCTTTAGATATTGATTACATATATAATTATATTGCTCTACATTTTTTGTTGAGATTTGTGGCCAAGTATTTGATCAGCTTTTGTAGATATTCAATATACACTTGAAAAATGTGTGTTTATGTCACTGAAAATGTTCTCTCAATTCTCACTAAATTTTACTGAGCCCAATATGGTTCTGTGGAGGGTATGCTAAAATTCTTCCACTCTGATCTACAAGTGTATATATTATTAATATCACCTCATAGTTAATTTTATTATTTTATTATTTTTGTTTTATTTATTTATTTTATTAGACAGAGAAAGAGGCAGATAGAAAAATGCCAGGGCATTTAACAAATGCAAATGAATTCCAAGCACATGTGCCACCTTGTGCATCTGGCTTATGTGGGTCTCTGGGAGGCCTTAACCACTAATCCATCTCTCTAGACCCCTATTATTCTTGTTTTGCTTCATGTATTTATCTCATGGCTCTGTTTTAAGGAACGTACAGAATCAGAATAATTAGAGCTGTCTAGTAAGTTTATCATCAGATAAGCAACTATTGACTCTAAATAATGCCCCCCGAGGTTTGTTCAGGATATATAAACTCATATTCATATGGTCAACATTTGTCTGGTATTATGATCACTTCTAGAATCTCTTCGTTCCAATAGGAATTCAGTTTGGCTTAGATAGCTTCTGTTCTACATAGCCAAGGGTTCAGGTGAAAGGTCCCGCTGGTCTATAGATCAATCCGTTACAATTTATTTGTTGATTTTTAAAGGTTTATTTATTTTATTTTTGCACATTGATGTGTGTGTGAGAGATGATGTGCATATATGAATGTGTTTATATATGTGTGGGCAGGAGCACAAACATGCATGTGACTTTGGAGTCCATTGGTCAACATCAGGTATCTTCTTCAATGGCTCTCCACTTTAATTTTTGAGACAGGTATTTCACTGAACAGAGAGCTCACCCATTAGTCTAGACTAGCTGGCCAGTAAGCCCTATCAATAATCCTGATTCCACCTCCCAAGTTCTAGGATCATAGGAGGTACCACCCCAGCCAACTCATACATGGGTGGGTGCTGGGAATTTGAACGCAGAGTACCCATACTGTATCCACTGAGCCATCTCTCTAGCTCCATAATTGACTTTTTTTCTTGGGGTTTGAATCTGAAATATACTTCATAGATTGTTATGAATACTGTTTCCCAGGCTGGTGGCATTATTTGGACAGGCTGTGGAACCTTTAGGAGGGACCTGGCTGATAGCTGTAGGTCACTAGGGATGGGCCTTCGAAGGTTAGACTTGGCCCCTGGTTCCTGTTGTGTGCACTCTACTTCCTGAAGCGAACAGACTGCACTACATTCTCAGGCTGCCATGATCTCAGATGACCCTGGGAACCTTCTCTACTATGATCTATTTCCTCCAGAATATTTCTGTTTGTGGTGTGAGACTTGAGCTTTCTACAGCCATCTTGTGACAAGCCTTAAAGATGAAATCAACACAGAGGATGCCAGAAAGAGAAGGAAAATACTCGGGTTCTTGCAGCAAACACTCATTTATTGTGGTCATCTGTGATGGTCAGTCATCATTGTTAACTTGACTGGACTTAGCATCATCTAGGAGAAACACTTCCTGAGCGTGCCTGTGAGGATGCTTCTAGGGAGGATTAAATGAGGGAAGACCTATTCTGAATGTGGGCAACACTGTCCTATGGGCTAGGGTCCCAGGTGAGTAAAAAGGAACAAAAAGGGAGAGAATGAGCTGAGCAGCAGCAGCCATCTCTCTCTGCTTCCTGACTGCAGAAACAATGTGACCAGAATCACCATGTTCCTGCCTCCATGCCTTCACCACCATGATGGGCTCTCAAACCTTGAGCCAAAGTCAACAAGTTGCTTCTTATCAGGTGTTTGGTCACAGCAGTGAGAAAAGTAACATACGTCTTGTTATTTTTTATTTGAGAGAGCTAGAGAGCAAGAGAGAAAGAGAGCTAAAGAGATTGAGAGACAGATAGAAAATGGGCATGCCAGCAGCCACTCAGCTGCTGTGAACAAACTCCAGACGTGTGCGCCCCCTTGTGGGCATGTGCAGCATTACGCCCTTGCATCACTTTTTGTGTCTGGCTAAACGTGGGACCTAGAGATTAGAACCGGTGTTCTTAGGCTTGGCAGGCAGGCACCTTAACTGCCAAGCCATCTCTCCAGCCCACGTCTTATTTTTATGTGTAACTTTTTTGCATGAGCATGTGTGTGTGTACTGAGCCATCTCCCCAACCCTTATGTGTAACTTTTCTTTTAGTGCCTTACATAAACTGAGTAAAGTTCAGTTGGATTCAAGCTCAGAGCTTTCTTTTAATCTCTTAAGAAGTCATTTTTATCTTTTTATGTTCATTTAATAGTATCTTGGCTTTTCTGTCTTCTCAGTTTGTTATTCTCAAATGCTTTCTAATTTATTTTGCTTCCAATTTTTGTTGTATGGATGTGGTTTTGTTTAATTTTATCCTTATAACTTCCAAAAATGATACTCTCCATTCTGCAACAGTTACCTTTGAAACTAATGAAAACAATGAATGTCCATTTCATTTTGGTAAAAACAATAGTTGATGCAGTCTAAATGTTAGCAGGAATTAAATCATTGTTCAAACAAACAATGAAAAGGGCAGAAGAGGCTGCAGTGGTACCACTGGCATCTCTCTGGACGATATGTCAAGAGTACTGCCCTGTGATACAAGCAATGTGTATGCCTTTACTTCCTTGAGTCTGTTCCCACTTTTAAAAATATTTATTTATTTATTTATTTTTGGAGAGGGACACAGAGAGAGACAGACAGAGAAAGAGGAAGAGGGAGACAGATGGAGATGGGTGTGCCAGCAGCCTCTTAGCTGCTGTGAACGAAATCCAGATGCGTGTGCCCCCTTGTGGGCAAGTGCAGCATTGCGCCCTTGCGTCACTTTGCATCTGGCTAAACGTGGGACCTGGAGATTGGAACCAGGTCTTAGGCTTAGCAGGCAGGCACCTTAACCGCTAAGCCATCTCTCCAGCCCTGTTCCCACTTTTTAGTATGCACATATATGCCATCTTCTCCCTACTTGCTACAGCTAGTCCACGCTTCCAACCAATTTTTATGTCCCAAGCATCGGCCCAAGTAGAGCTGTAAGAATATATTTTTGTCTTTCCTTTAAACCATTGCTCATTTATAAATCAATATTGTTTCATTCATCCATTTCTTTAATAAATATCAGTGACTACCTACTGAATACTGGGCAATTAAGCCTAATTGCAAGATAATGCAATCTATGAACTAGAAAAAAAAGAGTAAAAGAAAGTGATTGGAAGATATTCTAGAAAATAACAAAAATCAATAGATTGCAATAGCCAGGAATAATCAGCACAGTTAGTTTCTCGTTTGTGCATTTTCTGTGCTTCCACGTGAGAGGTTTGAAGAGAGTTCAATGAAAGATAAGTTATATTTAAAGTGAAAATCTTCAGCAATTTACCAAGTATTTTTTTGGTTATCAAGAACAAAGGCATGTTACTTTAACACCTTCAAAGAAACAGGGCTGGAGAGATGGCTTAGCGGTTAAACGCTTGCCTGTGAAGCCTAAGGACCCTGGTTCAGGACTTGATTCCCCAGGACCCACGTAAGCCAGATGCACAAGGTGGCGCATGCATGTGGAGATCACTTGCAGTGGCTTGAGGCCCTGGTGTGCCCATTCTCTCCCTCTCAATCTCTCTCTCTCTGCCTCTTTCTCTCTCTGTCTGTCACTCTCAAATAAATAAATTAAAATAAACAAAAAACAAAAAAATATTTAAAAAGAAACAGGTGCATGGCTTTGGGTTCAACCCCCGACATCAGAGCAGGAAAAAAAGAAAAAGAAAGGGAAGGAAGGAAGGAAGGAAGGAAGGAAGGAAGGAAGGAAGGAAGGAAGGGGACCCGAGCCTTATGGATCACCTCTTCTGTGCCTCCTGTATGAGTATTGACTGCCTAAGTCTCGAATGAGGACTAAATAAATGTAGTTAAGTTAAACCATAATGGCATTATTATTATAGATCACAACAATCTCACAAATCAAATATGATAAGGCTACATTAAGTATGGTTCTATTGTAGGTTCTGCTTTTACTGTGAGCCCCTTTAATCCTCATGACATCTTTATGAAGTATGTGTGATTATTCATATTTTGTAGATGAGCTTAGAGGCTTACTGTAAACACCATCCTGCAAGAGACAAAAATGTTTTTTTTCTAGAAATTTCAAAGACATCAAGGATCACAATTACAGGAAAAAACACTGAAATTATCCTTTACAGAGCAAAAATCATCACTGTTCATTCAAGAGCATAAAATGCACCCCACACATTTATTCTCCCTAATTAAATTTCATCAAAATTATAATTTATTCAGACAATAATTACACAAGGAAGAACTGAATTTGTAGTAGTATATATATATATATTTTGCCTTTATTATGAAGTAGCTGTAAACCCAAGAGAGTCTGGGCCCTTCAAGAATCAAGTGTGGGGATGTCTTCATCTCTCAGTAACTCGGTGATCACGGCAGGGGATACGCTGTATTGTGACTCTCCACACTTTTACAATGTGGAACAGTTTCTTTTGCTTCAGCTGAAGTTGGAAAGATTCAGGCTAAGGTTCACTCCCTCTGAATGGTCTTCTAACTTGCCACAGTTGACTAAGGGATGAACTTGTCTATGCTCACTTGACAGTTCATTAAAACCAGAGGAGACTGGTGGAAGGGAATCAGTTCCTGCTGCCCTTTCCCAGGCTGAGGCAGGTGCCTGATGGGGTCCTCTGGCGCCCGTCCATCCCACGAAGGATGAGCCACCTTAGTTGGGTGAGATGGAACCTCCACATCCTGGTCTCTGCACAAGGGGAGTCTATCTGCTTAAAGCAGCCCCTCACCAAGTGTCTGGTTCTCAGGGGTGGAAACATCCAGGCCTAAGTCAGTCTGTCTGTAATAATGCCCCACATCTGCTCTGAAGCCCACATAGTTTGCATTGTGGCGGGAGAAAGACAAATGCCTCTGAATGCTGTGGTGTGACTGTGAAGATGTGAGAACTGGAAGGGGGGCAGAAAAAGGGAGAGGGAGACTGAGTTGGAGACAGAGAGAGAGAGAATAGGTGCACCAGGGCCTCCTGCCTCTGTAAACAAACTCCAGATGCATGCCTCACTTTGTACGCGTGGCTTCACGTGGGTTCTGGGGAACTGACCTTGGGTTGGTGGGCTTTGAAACCATGGCCTTTAATCACCGAGTCATCTCCCCAGCCTAGGGATGCCATTTTGAGCTAAGATTTTTATTTGCAACTGAAAGTATCTTTGTCAAAGCTCATTGTAGAACTAATAGGCAGAGAAAATGCTGTGAAGTCTAGGACTGGTTACTTAGTGAAATTGCCATTCAGGATTTGGTTTTCATAGTGGGTCTGATTAAAGACTTCCTGATGTCTTTTGTGTCTGCCCCACACGGCGTTATTGTTGTCACTTTGATGTGGTCCCTGTACCTTTGGGATCCTTCTTTTTGTTCATCCTTGGCGATCTGGCTGGACATCTTTCTGTGGTTCTCTGTTTTGCCTTTCAGAACTTTGCACAGTTCAGCTTTGCCAATTTGGCACCCCATGGCGTGTCCTGCATTTCCCCCATAGTCTGCGCACCTGCCAGGATTGTTTGTTTAAAGAGCGTCCAGCTCTGCTGGACTTCTTTCTTCCCATCAGATCTTTTTATCATTTCTTTTCTGTTCTTTTTCTTGCCAGGGCTTTACACTTTCCAAGAACTGATTATTTTTTCCTCATCAACTTTTTTTTGCTTTTCCTTAGGAAAAAACCTGCCATACTTTTTTATTATTACTTTTGCAGAAGGTTCGATCCTCTTGGCTCTTTATTAGTTCTTCTAATTATTCTCCTGAGCAGAGAATGGAAGAGGACCTTTGTCTTGTGCTGCAAGTCGTGACAAGCAGTTATCACTCCCAGTGCACTTGGAAATCTCTTCCTTAAGTTTGTGATTCATCTATTTTCCTGAGCAAATATCAGGGTGGTCAGAAAAATACCACATACAAGTGCAATAAATCATGTCCTTGGACTGGAGAGATGGTTTAGCAGTGAAGACGCTTGCCTGCAAAGCCTAAGGACCCATGTTCAATTGCTCTCCAGATCCCGCGTAAGCCAGACAAACAAAGGTGACATAAGCGCAGGGTCTCACATGCCCACTAAGTGGCACAAGCATCTGGAGTTCAGTTTCAGGGGCTGAGGCCCTGGCGCACCAATTCTCTCTCTCTCTCTTTCTCTCTCGCATGCGTGTGCGCACATGTGTGCTCTCTCTAAAATAAAAAAAAAAATTAAAAAGAAAAAAAAAAAACATGTCCTCAGGTAATCCTATGCAGGGTCAATGAAAAGGAAGCAAAAGTAAATATGTATTTTTAACATTTACTAAAGGGCAGTATGATAATCAGTGTTTAAAAAAACAATGGGAAGCCGGGCGTGGTGGCGCACGCCTTTAATCCCAGCACTCGGGAGGCAGGGGTAGGAGGATCGCCGAGAGTTTGAGGCCACCCTGAGACTACATAGTGAATTCCAGGTCAGCCTGGACCAGAGTGAGACCCTATCTCTCAAAACCAAAAAAAAAAACAATGGGGCTGGAGAGATGGCTTAGCAGTTAGGGAACTTGCCTGTGAAACAAGAACTCCATGTACGAATTTCCAGGTTCCACTTAAATCCAGACACACAGTGACATAAGCACGCAATGTCACATATGCAAACAAGGGGGTTTATGTGTCTGGTGTTCATTTACAGTGGCTGAAGGCCCTGGCAAGCCCATTCTCTCTCTCTGCCTCTTTCTTTCTCAAATAAATATTAAAATAATAATATAATAAAAATAAAAGAAATTAAAATACAACCACAATCCCCGGAGCCATGACAGTTTTATGCTTTACAACACTCCTCCTCTTTGCCTCCTCATGCATTGAACTCATTTCCATTGGTTCTAGGGAAAAAAAGCCTGGATACTTAAGGGGTGACTAAAAATTCTTTCTGAGTGTATGTGTGTGTGTGTATGCCTGTGTGTGTGTGTGTATCTATCAGTGAAAATTTCAGGTAAATTTTAGGACTATTTAGGTAAATTACAGACCCCCTAGGATCTGACTGTGTGTTCCTCCTCCTATATGCACGACGTAAGGGTACGCACACCTCTTTGCAATGTGATTTTGTTTCTTCTCAACCCAGCAGAGATCTTAGAATTTGCTTGGACTGACATAATGTAGGGGAAAAATGGAGTGCATGCTTCTGCGTGCTCTCCTGGAACCCAGCCCAACCGCCACATACCCAGGCTAGTCTTTTGCAGGATGAAGACTGGGTGAATCAAGTTCAAGTCTGAACGTTGTCTCAGTTGAGGCCATATGAGAGTCCGGCTAAGAAAGCAGAGGCAATTGGCAGGTGACAGCAGATTTGTGCAGGTGACCATCTGGATCCAGTCCAGCTGCAGACCAGCAGAATCCTAGACTAAGCAGGTAGTAGAAGGATCTCAATGGATGAGCACTCGCCGCTCAAGTGTGAGAACCTGAGTTCAGAACCCCAGAACCCACACAAAAAGGCAGATGCGGGCTGGAGACATGGCTGAGCGGTTACGGCATTTGCCTGTGAAGCCTAAGGATCCCAGTTCGATTCTCCAGATCCCACGTAAGCCAGATGCAGAAGGGGGTGCACACGTCTGGAGTTCATTTGCAGTGGCCAGAGGCCCTAGCATGCCCATTCTCACTCTCCCTCTCTCTCTTAACCTCTCTCTGTCTCAAATAAATAAATAAATAAATAAATAAATAAATAAATAAATAATAAATAAATAAATAAATGAATATCTTTAAAAAAAGAAATGAAAAGAAAGTTTAAAAAACTTTTTTTAAATGCAGATGCTCTAGCAGGTGTCTGTAACCCCAGGCAACCCTATGGGCAAGAAGGGAGGTGGAGACGGGAGGATAGAAGGGAGGTAGAGACAGGAGGATAGAAGGGAGGTGGAGACGGGAGGATAGAAGGGAGGTGGACACGGGAGGATAGAAGGGAGGTGGACACGGGAGGACAGAAGGGAGGTGGACACAGGAGGATAGAAGGGAGGTGGACAAGGGAGGATAGAAGGGAGGTGGACACGGGAGGATAGAAGGGAGGTGGACACGGGAGGATAGAAGGGAGGTAGAGACGGGAGGATAGAAGGGAGGTGGAGACAGGAGGATAGAAGGGAGGTGGAGATGGGAGGACAGAAGGGAGGTGGAGACAGGAGGACAGAAGGGAGGTGGACACGGGAGGATAGAAGGGAGGTGGACACGGGAGGACAGAAGGGAGGTGGAGACAGGAGGACAGAAGGGAGGTGGACACGGGAGGATAGAAGGGAGGTGGAGACGGGAGGACAGAAGGGAGGTGGAGACGGGAGGATAGAAGGGAGGTAGAGACAGGAGGATAGAAGGGAGGTAGACACGGGAGGATAGAAGGGAGGTAGAGACAGGAGGATAGAAGGGAGGTGGAGACAGGAGGATAGAAGGGAGGTGGAGACAGGAGGATAGAAGGGAGGTGGAGACAGGAGGATAGAAGGGAGGTGGACACGGGAGGATAGAAGGGAGGTAGAGACGGGAGGATAGAAGGGAGGTGGAGACAGGAGGATAGAAGGGAGGTGGACACGGGAGGATAGAAGGGAGGTGGAGACAGGAGGACAGAAGGGAGGTGGACACGGGAGGATAGAAGGGAGGTGGAGACGGAGGACAGAAGGGAGGTGGAGACGGGAGGATAGAAGGGAGGTAGAGACAGGAGGATAGAAGGGAGGTAGACACGGGAGGATAGAAGGGAGGTAGAGACAGGAGGATAGAAGGGAGGTGGAGACAGGAGGATAGAAGGGAGGTGGAGACAGGAGGATAGAAGGGAGGTGGAGACAGGAGGATAGAAGGGAGGTGGACACGGGAGGATAGAAGGGAGGTAGAGACGGGAGGATAGAAGGGAGGTGGAGACAGGAGGATAGAAGGGAGGTGGACACGGGAGGATAGAAGGGAGGTGGACACGGGAGGATAGAAGGGAGGTGGAGACAGGAGGACAGAAGGGAGGTGGAGATGGGAGGATATAAGGGAGGTGGAGACGGGAGGACAGAAGGGAGGTGGAGACAGGAGGATAGAAGGGAGGTGGACACGGGAGGATAGAAGGGAGGTAGAGACAGGAGGACAGAAGGGAGGTGGAGACAGGAGGATAGAAGGGAGGTGGACATGGGAGGATAGAAGGGAGGTGGAGACAGGAGGACAGAAGGGAGGTGGAGACAGGAGGATCTACCAGAGCCTCACTGGGGAACCAGCTAGGCTGAGGAAGCAGTGGCAGACAGTGTGAGACTCTGCCTGAAAGGAGGTGGAAGGTGAGGTCCAACACTCAAAGTCACCCTCTGACCACTACATGTGTACCACAACACACATTCACACACACGAGCATGTACATACACATCATACATAACTACACAGCAGAGAAAGCTAAAGCTAAATGATATGGAAGCATTGAAATGCAAGAGTCTACACTACAATGGTTTAAATGTAAGTCTATACTATGATGATTTAAATGTGTCTACAGTACTATGGTTTGGAAATAACATGAGCCCACAGGATGAAGTCTGGACATTTGGTACCTGTGCTGGTGGCTTTGTTTTGGGAGGTTGAGGCCCTTTTTGACACATGGTCTAGCTAGCAGATGTAGGTCACTGAGAGGGCTTTGAAAATTATATCCTCCCTCTGGTTCAAGCCCAAGTTCTCTGCTTCCTGTTGCTGCTGTGCACACCAGCTGCATCTCAGTCCACGAACATGGAGCGGCTCTTGCTACAGGGCCGCCCCAACACTCTGCACGGAGATCCCCTAAAATCACGAGCTAAAGCAAATCTTTGCTCTTGTCACTCCAGAGAGTAAAGTTGCTAATTCAAGGAGAGTGCGGATGTGGGAAGGGGAGGAAGCTAGGTGCAGGAAGACAGGAGATAAGAAAGAAAGAACCTATCAAGGCAGGCTGGGTGGGCAGGGTTTTGGTTGTGAGAATGGCCAGATCAAGATAGAGTGTCAAAGAGGAAAGCTCTTGCTGGTCCTTCTCAGATCCCATGTTGTCAGTAAACATCTTCTACTGCTTGCCGTGGGTAGGCAGGCCGTGTTTTTCTTAAGTCAAAGTGAAGGGAGTGTGTTACACGTCTGAGGTTATAAGGGAGACAAAGGAAAGGATGATATATACTTGCAAGACAAAAGACAAGGAAGGATTGAAAATTGATGGGATCAGGATTCCGAGGTCGGAGGGGGATAAGTATGCCCCAGTAGAGGATTCTTGGAATCCTGGGAAGTTGGCTGCGTTTTTGACTCTATGCGATTCAAACCCATTTTATCAGAATCCTGGAAGATAACGTCAGCCCGCAAAGCAGAGAACCTTCAGTTAGTCGAAGCTGACACCACACTGTGCAGTGTTTCCTGTAAAGAGTGTTTTGTGTTTTCAGTCTGGTCCTCAGTGCGATGAGGCTGCTGCTGAAGAAAACACGAGGCGCCGGGTTTAGCGCTGGAATGAGTACAGAGTTTCATTGCTAATTTCTCTTTGAATCCACCTGGAATGAAAGGAGAAACTCAGTACACCAACCAATGTGGGAAGCCAGGCAACAGCAAAGCAGGCACGAAGTCAGAACCAAATCCCAGGTTTGCTGAGGCAAAGAGATCCACATGGACAACATGTGGACACTGGAGAGGCCATATTTGGGGAAGAGAAGTAGTTTAGTTTGGCCTATGGCAGAAGGCTGTATTTTGAAACAGCATCTGATGTAGTTTTTCCTTCTTGGTATTTCCAGAGCTGGGTTTTTTTGTTTATTTGTTTGGTCAGTTGGTTATGTTTCAATCCTAGCAGCTTTCCTTCTATTTAAGCCAGGAGCAGAAGACAATGTCTTTCAGGGAAAGGGAGACAGAATGCCACCAAGAGTATTAAAAAAAAAAAAAAAAAAACAAAAAACAAAAAACCTCCTGGCTCAGCCTGCAGCTTTGAACTAAATTTTCAAAATGATGTCTGCAAATAAATAATCGTCTGGCAAACTGGACTTTCAGACTGTAGTGGGTTTCCTCAGGCCTCTCGGAGCAGACTCACTATATACAGAACCACGGGCTGCAGGCCCAGCCTCAGCCAAGGATGCAAGAGGATCCATTGAACAAGTCCCCCAGAGGAGAATTAAACCCCTCTGTTTGGGGAGGAAGTGTCTGGGAGTTCAAATAGAGAAGAAAACGAGGTTGCCTCTGACAGCGTGGCTCACTCTGCAGTTGGAAGAAATAAAAACTATTAGAGACAGCCTCAGACAGAGGCCAGTGTCAGTGAGCGCTATGGCCCCCTGGGCTGAGGGAGCCGCCTAAGCCAGAGAGCGCTGGACAGCCACACAAGTCTCCACACATGATTTTGTGGGACAGGGAATGAAGCCAGCAGCTCCTAGCTGCCTGGGAGGGCTGCACAGTGCTGAGAAGACCCAGACCAAAGAAAAACTCAGTTCTAAGGGCTACACAGGTGGGGCCTTTCTTGTTTCTTTCTTTGTGTGTGTGTGTGTGGTACTGGGGTGGAACCCAGGGCCCATACATGTGAGGCAAGTCTGTGTACCCTTGAGCAATTGCCTGAGTGTGTGTGTGTGTGTGTGTGTGTGTATGTGTGTGTGTTTTGAATCAGGGTCTTGCTATGTGTTCTGGGCTGTCCTCGAATTCCCAAGCCTTCTCCTAAGTGCTGGGGTTATAGGAATATACCCACACTGCCACCTGGCTGGCGGGGTGGTGGGGACAAGACCTCTTGAGTAGAATCCATGAGACTCTAGGCATCAGCGTGGTGTCAGTTCATGCACCGCTGCCCTGTGCCATCACTATAGAACGCCCTGAGAACAGAAAAGCCAGTGCTCTCCTGAGCCACAGGGAGGATATGTGTGTGTGTGTGTCGGGGGGGGGGGTGACCTCCAAACCAGGCAGCATGCTTTTCCTGGATCTCCCAATAATTCTCCCCAGGATTCCTGTTCCCCACATAGGTGGGGAGAAGGCGGGGTAAAGAAAGACAGAGCTTAGGAGAAAAGGGTGAAATCCTAAGAGGTGTAGCAGTTCACCCAAAGATACTATTTTACCTCAAAAGAGGTTCCACACACCGGTACATCAGTGGAAAGATGTGAAAATTAAAGGTTTTATAAATCTCTTTGCATCTAAGTCAGCATATGGATGTATGTGTATAAAGGTGTGTGTGTAATTTTTGATCAGAATATATGTAAAGTATGTTTGAAGGAGAGTATTAAGAGGTGTTGCAGTCAGGTTCATAATGCTGCCAGAAAACACTTGACCAAGAGCAACTTGTGGGGAACGAAAATGGGTTTATTTTGGCTTACAGGCTCGAGGGGAAGCTCCATAATGGCAGGGGAAAATGATGTCGTGAGCAGAGGGTGGACGATAGCAACAGAAGAGTGTGCCAAACACTGGCAAGGGACAGTGGCTATCAAACCCATAAGCCCGCCCCCAACAATACACTGCCTTCAGGAGGTGTTAATTCCCAAAGCTCCATCAGCTGAGAACCTAGCATTCAGAACACCCAAGTTTATGGGGGACACCTGAATCAAACCACCACAGGAGGTAAGACTGGGAGGAGGGTTAAAATGAGAATGAATTGGGTTGAGGAAAGGAGAACTATGGATATCCATATCACATGTGCTGTTCTCAGGGCCAGAACTTTACTTGATAAATTAAGAATATACGGGGCCGGGCATGGTGGTGCACACCTTTAATCCCAGCACTTGGGAGGCAGAGGTAGGAGGATTGCCGAGAGTTCGAGGCCACCCTGAGAATACATAGTGAATTCCAGGTCAGCCTGGACCAGAGTGAGATCCTACCTCAAGAAACAAAACAACAACAACAACAAAAAGAATACATGGAAGGTTTACTCCGAGTGCCCATGAGGAATTCATTTTTTCTCTCTCTGAGACATAAATCCTCTGCCCAAAAGGCACAAATAAGAAATCTCCCCCTTTTGAGGAAATTATTAACACTATCCAAAACAAGGCAAATTACACATAGTCACAGCACAGGATAAATGAGTTTTGGCTTTTCTGGGCCCCCATAAGCAGGATCTGTATTAGAACTCTGAGTCGACAGAGGCTTGGCTCAGCACTTCTGTCTCACACATTCCCAACACATAAGCAGAGATGAAAAGACGGCCCTTCCCTTACAACTCCCAGTTTGTTGTCTCAGTTTGAAATTCTTTCAGCTTAAAAGAATAATCCAAGGAAATTGACCTCACAGATTAAAATATGTCTGCTTGTTTTCTGTTTTAAATCAGAGTCAGCAGCTTTTTATGGCTTCAAACAGGGCAAACTGATCAATGTGGTCTTACACCTTGTAATCTGAGATGAGCAACCATCAGACCCGCCCAGCTCCTTCAAAGCAAACCAACGTTGGTGAGACACCGTGCGCAGCATCGAAGCGAGGGTGTGACAGAGGTGTTTCAGTGCTGGGCACTCCTCCATCCCTTCTTCTCAGCACTATGTTGCCTTTTGGGTCATCCCAGTGGTCATCACCATCTGTAAAGAGAAGCTTCTCTAACCAGAAGTGAGAGTAGCATTAATATATGAATATGAACATTAAGTGTAGTGCTTTCAGGACAGTTTGGTGGGAATAACGTAGACATTTAGCCAGACAAGAGCAGACTTTATACCCCCAAGGCTCATGACCTCCCCTGACATAGGCTTTTGAGTAGGCCCATTGCGGAAGAGGTGGCAGAAAGAATGTAAGAGCCAAAGGAAGGGCACCACTCCTTACAATGCAACTGTCCAGACAGAAATTGGCCTCGATATCCCTGACCTCGCAGTGCCTAGCAATACCTTCACAGGACCCTCATAATAGGAGAAAAAGATGATGACATCAAATTAAAAGAGAGTTTCATGGAGAGAGGGAGGGGATATGATGGAGAGTGGAGTTCTGAAGGAGAAAGGGGGAGGGGAGGGAAATATCATGGTTTATTGTAAGTATAGAAGTTGTCAATAAAAAATAAAAATTTTAAAAAATTTAAAAAAAAAAAGTTTTGGTTTGAGACACCAAGTCCTCCCGCAGGTAAGGGGCCGTGAGGTGGAGGGGAAGAGGCACAAAAGCATACAGGCTTTGCAAGCGGTGACTCCCCATGTTATGGACCAGTTTGGAAGTTTGGTCTCTACCCACAATGCACATGGAGCAATTGCTCACAGCTTATAGCTTCCCACCATAGACGTGTACTCCCAGCTCCAGCACAGGCTTCGCAGAGGCTCTCCAACATCCACCCGTCTCTGAAAGTGCCAGGCTGCACACAGGAGTTGGAGAAAGCTCGTGCATACCCTCGAGGGCAACCTGAACATCGTACCATGCGAGTGACGTGCCAGTCACTTTGCACTAGAAAAGTCAGTTGCGAGACTTTCCTAATGTTCCCAGAATAAGACTAGACCTTCCTAAACGCCTCTTTGCACCCACTGAATTGTCCCCTGGAAGAACAAAGCCTCGGAGGGAATTAACAACATACTGAATTGGCCGCAGTCACTTAAACGAGCGTCTTGGACTTTTCAGGCTTCTACAACAAAAACCTTAGGTTGCGCAATTTGAAAACAAACAGAGTTTGTTGCTCAAAGTTCTGGAAGCTTTTCTATATGTCCTCAGATGGCAAAAGGGTAAAGGGATTAACAAACTCCCTTGGGTCTCTTTTATAAGGGCATCAACCTTAATCACTTCTCAAAGGCCCCACATTTAATACCATTGCCTTGAGAATGAGATTTCAACACATAAACACACAAACATTCGGCCATAGTGGGTTCTTGTGTTATGAGTCAGTGACCATGAAACTGTTGGAATGCTCAGTAAAGAGTCCCTTATAGGCGTTCCTTGGGAGTTTATCTAAATTCACTGACCCTGCTGGTAAGAACGCCCCAAGACATCTTTGTTTAGTATAGATTTGAATAATTAGGTTTGCAGTCTGGCAATTGAAATTCTGTGTATATAACCCAAGGAATTGAAGGCAGGCTCTTGAATAGATAGTTGTATCTTCATGATCATTGTAGCAACATTCACAAGAGCCAAAAGCTGCCAGCAACCCACGGGTCCATCAGCGGATGAAGAAGTAAACAAAATGTGTTATGCATATAATAGAATAATATTCAGCTGTAAAATAGAAGGATATTCTGACACGTTACAGTGTGGAGGAATCTTGAAGACATTATGCTAAATGAAATAAGCCAGACGCAACAGAACAAATATTGTACATTTTACTCCTAGAGGCGCCAACATCAGGCAAATTCAGAGACAGAAAGTAGAATAATACTTACCAGGGCTGTGAGGAGGGGAGACTGTTTTCTTTTCTTTTCCTTATTTCTTTTCTTTTCTTTTCCTTATTTCTTTCCTTTCCTTTCCTTTCCTTTCTTTTCTTTTTTCTTTTCTTTTCTTTGGAGATTATTTAATTAATGGCTATGGAATTTCAGGTCAAGAACATGAACAAGTCCTGGAGATGGGTAGTGGTAATGGTTGCACAGTAATGTGAATATTCTTCACTGAATTTGCTGCTTAAAATGATTAAAGTAGAAATTTTTCTATTATGTATATTTCTCAGTATAACATTAAAAAGAAAACTGTTCCCAAGTGAGCTGGGGACATGGCTCCGTTGGTAGAGCACTTACCACACCAGCACACAGACCTGAGTTTGGATCCACAGCATTGACCTTAAAGGCTGGCCAGGATATGATGCCTGTAATCCCAGCACTGGGGTTCCTGAGTCTTGCTAGCTAAGCAGTTGGTAAGTTCTAAGTTCAGTGAGAGACTTTCCCTCAAAAAACAGGGAGGTGAGTGATTGAGGAAGACATCCGACATGGGCCCCCTAGCCTCCACATGCATACGGACACATGTGCTTGTATCCCGACGGCCATCTTCAGTCTTGTCTTGCAGGTGAATTGTGCTGACACGTATACAGGTTTGGGTTTTAAAAGCCATTGTATGACCGAGAGGTTTGATAGGAAAGACATGGCTGCTGACTCATCATAACGTGAAGAGTGACAAAGACTCACGAAGGCTCATGATGCAGCTTGTTAGGAAAGAAACCCCTCAATTTAACCTAGGGGGTAAACTAGGGTTTGTCCCACACGCTAGCCACTGGTCAGATATCTGACTGCTGAGCACTTAAACTGCAGTTAATTTAAAGTGAATTGTGCCGTAAGTTTAAAATACAAACCACGCTCCAAGACAAGTGCCAAAAGGAAACAAATGGTTTCTCATTCCTACTTTGGAATTGGTTAAATGTGTATTTTTTATTATTTGAGAGAGACAGATGAGAGAGAGAGAGAGAGAGAGAATGGGCACACCAGCGGCCTCTAGCCACTGTGAATGAACTCCAGACGTGTGCGCCCCCTTGTGGGTAAGTGCGGCATTGCACCCTTGCATCACTTTTTGTGTCTGGCTAAACATGGGACCTGGAGATTGGAACTGGCGTTCTTAGGCTTGGCAGGCAGGCGCCTTAATCGCTAAGCCATCTCTCCAGCCCAAATGTGTAAATATTTTAGCTGTATTGTGTTAAATTAAATATATTAAAACTAACTCATCTGCTTTCTTTTTAATTTTTAAAATATGGCCACGTGAGCTACATGTGGTGTCTCACGCCTGTAACCTTGGCAGTGTGGAGGCTGAGGGAGGAGAGTAATCATGAGTTTGAGGCTCAGCTGAGCTACAGAGCAAGTTCTAGGTCAGCCTGGGTTAGAGTGAGACTGACACTCTCTCTCTCTCACTCTGGTTTATTCAGGGGTTTGAGGGCTACCTGCTTAAAGGAGGAATCACAAAGTAGGGTTGGGGCTGCAGTTGAAGTTCAGTTGGAAAGTGCTTGACTAGCAAGCAAGGATATTCTAGGTTCCATTCCCAGCACCAGAAAAAAAAAAAAAAAAAAAAATCTCAAAGGAATTTCTAAGTAATTGTTTTCACCTTTATTATCTGCCTTGGGTCCAGCCTGCTGAGGGAGGATGAGAACAATGATGCCTCGAGAACATCCGCAAGAGAACAGAGCAGTCTGGGTGTTTGTCTAACTGGAAGAGGGAGCTGGCTCTAAGGATGTCCAAAGCTCTGCTATTCCATGACCCTAAATGTACCATGTGGTCACTACGTCCTCAATGACCCGTTTAACCCTCTGTATGCTACTGGTTTGTCCAATGCCACAGCTTTAGTGCTGAGATCATCATGTGACTCTGTCCAGACCAAGACAGCTGGATGTGCCTCTATTTATTTATGTATTTGAGAGAGAGAGAGAAAGAGAGAGAATGGGTGTGCCAGGGCCTCCAGCTGCTACAAACGAACTCCAGACACATGTGCCACCTTTTGCATCTGGCTTACGTGAGTCCTGAGGTATTGACCAGGTCCTTTGGCTTTGCAGGCAAGTGCCTTAACCACTAATCCAGCTCTCCAGCCTCTGGATGTGCCCTTTTAGCCAATTATTTTCTTTGGCTTGCTGTTGGCTCACTATCAGGGTTTCACCAAATAAACAAATAATAAAAAATCACTAATAATGATCAGGTTATTGCAGATTAGTGAACTGAGGCCACACCTGGTCCATAGAATCTTCATGGATTTTTTGGCATGGTAACTATAACAGGATGAATTATGTTCCCCTCAAATTCCTGGTAAAGCCTTACCTAGAATTTGGTATTTGGACAGAGAATTCTTTAGAAGGTGATGCGGGTTAAAAGAGATCTTACAGGTGTGACATATCATACAAGGCTGGTGTCCTTATAAAAAGAAGAGACGTCCTATGGCTCTTACACTCTTTCTGCCCCTCTTCTGCAGTGTTGCCTGAGCTTTGGACGGTGTGTTGGAGGTCTCCTTTGGTGCTGGAAGTCTCAGCAGCATCTAAGGAGAGTCCGCCGTGGAATAGAGGTAGGGGAGAGGTCACATAAGACTATAACCTGCTGGGAATATTACCGATATACAATAAAAAAAATCTTTCTATGTATTTATTTGCAAGCAGAGAAAGAAAGGGTGAGAGACACAGGCAGAAAATGGGTATGCCAGGGCCTCTAGCTGCTGAACTAGAATTACAGTTTCATACACCACTTCGTGCATTGCAGCTGGCTTTAAGTGGGTGCTGGGGAATTGAACCTGGGTCATTAAAGGTAGGTGCCTTAACTCTACAGGCCCAGTTCTCACTTTTCTAAAACTAGAAAATCCAAGCTGGATCTTTCACCTGTGCACAGAGTCAAAGCCAGGTGAGGACACAGTGAGATCTGGGAAGAAGGGCTTCACCTGAAATCAACCTGCTAATTGCCTTGACCTTCCAACCTCCTGAACCATGAGGAAATCCACGTTCATTGTTTAAGCCACTCCGTCTGTGGTATTTTTCTCTAACGTCCCAGGAAAACTAATACAAATGACACATTTTGTGGTTGGGAGACTATTAAAAGTTTAAATTTCTCAGGCTGGAAAGATGGCTTAGTGATTAAGATGCTTGCCTGTGAAGCCTAAGGACCCAGGTTTGATTCCCCAGTACCACGTAAGCCAGCTGCACAAGGTGAAGCGTGTATCTGGAGTTTGCTTGCAGTGGCTGAAGGCTTTGGTGTGCCCATTCTCTCTCTCTCTGTCTCTCTTCCTTTTCTCTTTCTCTCTTAAATAAATAAAAAAAAGAGTTAACAAGGTGGAAATTTATCTTGAATCCAAGTGCAATTGAGCCTGGGAGGGAGCAGTAATTTATCTGCCTTCTTCAAACTCCACACTCTCCATTACCCCACCCTTGCCTTCCAGACATGAAGGGTAAATGTCAACTGGCAATTACATTATATTTTTTAAAAAGATATTTAGCTAATTTTTCTTATTTATATTACTTGCTCAGAATCCTTGCCGACACTGAAGGTTACAGTTCGTCTGGCAAAAGCCAAAATAAGAAAGATCTGTGTTTAATTATCACAATGCTTATCTGAACTCCCTACACACACACACACACACACACACACACACACACACACACACACACACACACACAGTTATCTTTTAGGAAAAAGCTAACCATCAAACTCAGGAGGTCTTGGGCCTCTCAAACTCAGACCCTCAGACTTGGTCAGCAAGTGCTCTTGCCCAGAAGTCATCTCCCCAGATGCAGACCATGATGTTTTAAGGTAGTACACAAGTGCATAAATTTGCACTATAATTCCTGAGGAACCTGCATGTTAAACAGCTTTATTCACAATACTGCTCATCGTAGGAAGCTACACTGGTATCGTCAAGATCATTCTTTTTGTCTCACAACATTATTGTCTAAAGCACAATGATTTCTTGGGTTAGCTTGCTTATGTATGTGATTCTTATACTATTAGAATAGGGAATCTGGGCTGGAGAGATGACTTAGTGGTTAAGGCACCTGCCTGCTAAGCCTAAGAACAACAGTTCCAATCTCCAGGTCCCACGTTTAGCCAGATGCAAAGTGACACAAGGGTGCAATGCTGCACTTGACCACAAGGGGGTGCACACATCTGGAATTCATTCACAGCGGCTCAGAGGCTGCTGGTGTGCCCATTCTTTCTCTCTCTCTGCCTCTCCCTCTCTCTCTGTCTCTCTCCAAAAAAAAAAAAAAAAAAAAAGAATAGGGAATCTAAGGCACTGGGGTCATAGCTCAGTTGGTAGAGTGCTTGTCTAGCATGCAAGACGCCCTGGGGTCCATCCCCAGCATGGCATAAACTGGGTGTGGTAGAGCACACCAGTAATCTAGCACATGGGAGGTAGAGGCAGGAAGATAGAAAAGTCAAGGATATCCTCAGCTACGCAGTGAGTTTGAAGACAGCCTAGGAGATGTCTGTAAACTTGGGATCTCTCTTTCAAAGTCAGTATTTGGAAATAAGCAGAATTATCTCACCCATTTCTGAATTATAAAAAAAAGTAAAATTAGGGCTGGAGGGATGGCTTAGCAGTTAAGGTGTTTGCCTGCAAGGCCAAAGGACCCACATTAGCCAGGAGCACAAGGGGGCACAGGCGTCTGGAGTTCGTTTGCAGTGGCTGGAGCGCTGGTGTGCCCATTCTCTCTCTCTCCCTCTTTCTCTGTCAAATAAATAAATAAATAAGGAAGTAAAATTAATTGGAAATTTTAATATATATTTTTAAAAATGTGATGCATACTTGTGGTGGCATAGACTGGAGCACAGTGATGAGAAAACAAAAACCATTCCTTTGCTGTATAAAAGTCAGGTCCTTTTTTTCACTATGGCTACCTATATAAATTAATATGATTTTTTTTTAAAGAGCTCATGGGCTGGAGAGATGGCTTAGCAGTAAAAAATGTTTGCCTGTGAAGCCTAAAGACCCAGGTTCAATTCTCAGGACCTACATGAGCCAGATGCACAAGGCAGCACATGCATCTGGAGTTTGTTTGCAGTGGTTGGAGGTCCTGCACACCCATTCTTTCTATCTGCTTCTTCTGCTCTCTTTCAAATAAATAAATAAATAAATAAATAAATAAATAAATAAATAAATGTTTTTTAAAAGTGCTCACACTAAATATACTGCTTCAGAATCTGCTTTGCAATTTATCACTATATTCTGAAAATCTTACTATTATTATTGCATAATACGTTTTCATTGTGTGGTTGAACCACAGTTGAAGTAGCCAAAGTTTTCCTAACAGTTCTACCATTGTAAACATTGTTAGTCAACGTTCTAGAACCACAACACATAACTGAAAAAAAAATGTCAAATTGTAAAGAGTAAAGGTTTATTTTTGCCATCCTAGTCTATGCTTGCTTGCTTTGGGCCTGTAAGAAGGCAGTTCATGTTGGGAAGACTGCATGGCAAAGCAAACCACCTTCCTCAAGGTCTGGGGGAGGCAGGGGAAAGACAGACAGAGAGAGAGAGGGAGAGAGAGGGAGAGGGAACCACAGTCCCATAATCCTCTTCGAGGGCACACTCCCAGTGATTCAAAGGCCTCTCTTGAGTTCCATGGCCTCTCTTTATTAACAGGTAGGGACCAAGCTTTTACACAGAGGGGCCTTTGGGGAACACTTAGGATGGAAACTATAGCAGTGGAGAATACCTATAACACTATGATAGACCCTGAATGAATATAAAAAAGCATACAAAATTATAAAATTTTTGGCATGCATTGTCAAATTACCCTTACAGAATGATTGTGACTATTTGGATAGATCCTACAAGGATATGAGAAAATCAATTTTTTTTTTTTTTTTTTTTTTGGTTTTTCAAGGTAGGGTCTCACTCTAGCTCAGGCTGACCTGGAATTCACTAGTAGTCTCAGGGTGGCCTTGAACTCATGGTGATCCTCCCTACCACCTCTGCCTCCCGAGTGCTGGGATTAAAGGCGTGCGCCACCACTCCCAGCTCAATTTTTAAAAATCATTTCTACATTTTAAATGAGATCAAATGTAGATCACATATCACAACATCACATGAAAATTTGTTCCCCTTCTATTCTCCTTTAAATAAAGAAGAGTTCCATTTTCTTTTTTACTCTTCAGTACATGTGGACCATTGGCTTTGGGGCATTGAAATGCATCTGAAGTAGTGGAGCGTTACACTAAGTGGGGTTCCTTGTTTTCATGAACTCACAGGAATGAGAATAGACTATTCCAATCCCAAATCTCCATGAAATGAAATTAAACATCTTAAACTATTTGGACGAGGGAACTTTATCTTGCTGACTTAATCCAGTTAAGTAAAGGGAATACAAGGGGATGCCTTTGCTGTGCTTAGAGGCTGTTTATCAACAACTGAGATTCTTATTTTCCTCAGGATAAGCGAATGTTCCAAAGATTGGGAATTAATTATAATCTCCCAGTTTCACGTGAATTCCTTAAGTATTTTGATATTAAAATGTATTTTTAATTTTTTTATTTATTTGCGAGCATGAAAGAGGGAGACACAGAGAGAGTTAAAAGTTTTTAAAAATATTTTATTTTTATTTATTTGAGAGAGAGAGAGAGAGAATGGGCATGCCAGGGCCTCCAGCCACTGCAAACGAACTTCAGATGCATGCACTACCTTGTGCATCTGGCTTACATGGGTCCTGGGGAATCGAACTCAGGTCCTTTGGCTTTGCACGCAAGTGCCTTAACTGCTAAGCCATTTCTTCAGTCCCTACAATGAATTTTAAAATGGGAGTCTGGGGGGATGGGGATAAGAGCCCTTGCTGCGCAAACATGAGGATTTGAATTTGATCCCCAGCACCCATGTAACTACAGTGCTGAGGGAGCTGGAGAGAGAATTGCTGGGGATGGCTGGTCACCCAGCCTGACCAATAAATGGTGGCTCCCACTTCAGTGAGAATCTCTATCTCCAGGAAATAAGGTGAAGAGTGTCAGAGGATGACACATGATGCTCTCTGGTCTCTGTAGGCATGTGGAGTGTGTGCCGGGCGCTTGCACATGTACACATCACACACACCCGTATACACACACCAAAAGGACCTATGATGTCAATGTAAAAAGGAATACCAACCTTCAATTCATGACGAGGAGATAAAAGAAACAAGTTATTTTTAGTGAAGTCATCCTGACTATAGCAAAGAGCACTGGTGGAGAAAGCTGAAGGACTGGGGCAAGGGAAGTCTTGCAAAGGAACCCGAGTAGAAAATCAAAGGCTTTTAAAAGCCCTTCAACCTTAAGCCCCTTTCAAACTGAAATTCAAGAGAGCATATTGTGTTCTCTGTACTAGAGGAAAACTCAAGGGTGAGAAAAGGGTGTCGCTTGAAGAATTAAGGTCCTCCAGCTTAAACAGCACAAAATGACCACTGCAAAAATCCCCACACAAAATAATGAGAAAATAACAAGTGTTCTCCTTGCATACGTGAAGAGAACAATGGTGTGGCCCTATCCATGTCCTTTGAAGGCTGTGGTTGCTTACACTGGCTTTGAAATTTTTCTACTAAGATCAGAGTTTTCTACTACATAATATCACAAAAGAGTCAAAAAGTGACCTTTAAATGCAATTTCTCACTTGGTCACTCTAAAGGTACTACATTTCTGGCACTTAAGAATTGAAGAAAAAATTCTTACTTAGAAATATACAAGAGAATCTCACACTAACTTTCTAAGTATTTGGGTTTCTTTCAAAATGGCATCTTTTAAAATGGCATCTGTTAACCCCAATAACAGAAATCCCAAGTCCCTGAGGTCAGGACATCGGGACAAAGCAATCCTTCCTCCATTTTTTTTTTTTTTTTTTTTTTTTTGCCCATTGTTTCTCTTCACGTCCAGAACCAAGGGTTCAAGAATATGTAAGATCTGATGGCAATGACAGAAGCTTCCTTTCATGACAATATAATAATAGTGTTCATGCACTTCCCGTACCTGCCATGATCCATGGTTTCTAGGTGTAATTTTAGTGGTGCAAAACAAAACTAATGGTTGCGTCAACATCAGAAAAATCTACTTTGGGCAGTTAACAGACTTAATTTATTCTTTAAATCGAATCCTTAAGATTAATACCATTCCTTGTTCATTTTGTTCTCTTTTACACTGTCTTTTGAAAAGCAACCAAGACAAATTGGTGCTTTACGAAACCCTAAAATGCTCAGTAGTACTTTATTATTATTATTTTTTTTGGAAAGAGACACAGAGAGCGACAGAAACTGAGAGAGACAGACAGAGAGAGAGAGACAGAGATAGAGGGAGAGGAAGACAGATAGGGATGGGCGCGACAGCAGTCTCTCAAATGCTGCGAACGAAATCCAGATGTGTGCGCCCCCTTGTGGTCAAGTGTGGCATTGCGCCCTTGCGTCACTTTGCATCTGACTAAACGGGACCTGAAAATTGGAACCGGTGGAGATTGGAACTGGCGTTCTTTAGGCTTAGGAGGCAGGCGCCTTTAACCGCTAAGCCATCTCTCCAGCCCAGTACTTTATTTTTTATTGGAGCATATATCATTGGCCTACTTTTGATTCTGTAAAGGCCTTTCATTTTGTACAAGTTATTTATATTTAACTCAATTCAGTTTATAGTTTCTTCCCAAAGTATGACAAATATATACAGTATCTAATATTTTTCAATAAAACCTCCTTGCCTGCTCTTTAGGCAGTAATGGAGATTACTGATTTACTGAACTGATGCATATAAAGCTATTTTTTCTGGCTAATATTAGATGCTTGGGACCGTTAGTTCCCAAACATTTCAGCACACTGAGGTTACATATGTGAGTCTCTTAGTTAGATCCTAATGCTTCTTAACCTGATAAAATGCTATTAATCCTCTGATAGCCCCTTTCTGAAAAGTGCTTTGCGTGCAGAAAACAAGTAAGTTCAGAAATCCAAAGTAATTTTATATGAAATAATATTATCCTTCCATCAGCAAGCAGTAATTTCTCTTAATAAAAGTGTTGGTGAGTCCCTGTGCAGGAAATAAAATATACCATTGTTTATGAAATATATGTCCAAAAGTAAAAAGAGAACTAACTCATTATCCTTGTGGTTTGTATGACCTGGGACAGTGACAGTTGCACGTTACTGCCCCTGATGTTTGATGGTTTGGGGAAGAAATTTGGGATGACCTTGGGACGACCTCAGAATGATCTCCTTCAGACCAGCTGCTTAACTCTAAATCCTATTTAATAACCGTTTGTGAAATCAGCACATCTCCTCTGAATTCTCCTGTGGGTTGCAAGTGATTGCACAGACCACGCCATGATGACAGGATGCTTAAATCGGTTTAGCAGAAAGGGAATTTTCAAGGCACTCATCAGTGATCATGAAACTACACACCAGGAGAGCTGTACCCTTTATTGAAATCGTTACACATACAAAGGTCTCACGGAAGTCTGTATATTGTAACCAGGCTCAAATTCTTGGAAAATTATCACAAATTTATTAGCTTTTATGTTTCACTACATGGCATATCTCTCAAACACTAACTAGAAAAAAGAGGTCATGTAATTTTGAAGGAAAAGTATAATTTGCATTTTTATCCCATGCATTTTCATTTATACTGTTTACAGGATTTGTTATGTTTCCCAGTTTAGGCTTCTCAGCCATGGGAATGCCATGTCATGTGACATCCCAACCTTAGTAGCTTCTCAGGTCGGTGGACATTTCAAGTGTATCTTGCCTTTTCTGTAGCAAGAGCCAGTCTGCGGATGTTGGATATACACCCAGCTGCAGCTTCCTGAAGCTCCTGGTCTGGAGACCCAACCATGTCCAAGAGGAGCTGTTACATGCAGAGGAGAAGGGAAACAAGAATGGAACCATTAATTAAAGACATAAGGCTAGGCTATGGGAATAATTTTAAATAGTACATATTTTTAAAAGGTACCAAAAAGTATGTGAAATCCCATGCAGTCAAATGCAAATAATGAATCAGATATAGGAATTCACATAATCCTTACCTTTTTATTTTTAGGGCTGAGGTACGCTCTCCCCGCCCTCTCACCATGCCACTTTCCTTGGACATTAACTGCCATGGATTTCACTCTTCCCAGGACAAAGTGTTAGCATACTGTGCCTAGACTACACGTGCATCCTCTTTGATTTACTGTCCCTGCACTCCAGGCCATCTAAACATGTAGCTAACTACTTCCAACAGTCCCTTGACAGTGACTTTCCTTGGCTCCCAAGGCCAAGGAAACAGAAGCCAGTCTACCAGCCCATTTTGAAGATTCCAGCCTCAGTTTACTTTCTAGCTGCTGTTTTTACCCCTGTGCTGCAAGGTCACATGGTCTCCCTTTCCTTGTCTAATTGATGCCATCTCTCTACTTAAAAATGTCCTCCCATTGTCTTCTCTGGATTTGTCAGTTTTATTTAGCTTTCAATATAGATCCAACCAACTTTCCCATCAAGTCACAATTGGCTTTCATCAAACAAGATGCCATTTTTGCCCTCACGACAGTTCTCTGAGCAGTTTATTCAAATGTCTGCTGTGGCACTTAATTTCCTCTTTTAAATTTCTTATTATTTGCAAGGAGAGAGGGAGAGACAGACAGACAGACAGACAGACAGACAGACAGACAGACAGAGAGAGAGGATGAATATGTGCACACCAGGGAGTCTCATGCCACCGCAAACAAACTGCAGATACACAAGCCACTTTATGCATTTGGCATCACATGGGTACTGGGGATTCAAACCTGGGCTATCAGGCCTGTAAGCAAGTGCCTCAACCACTAAGCCATCTTTCTTGTCAGCCATATTTCTTCTCTCTTTTTAAAAAAATTTATTTATTTATTTGCAAGCAGAGAGGGAGATAAGAGAGGTAGACAGAGAGAGAATGGGCATGCTAGGGCCTCCAGCCACTGAAAACGAACTCCAGATGGATGTGCCTCTTGTGCATCTGGCTTACGTGGGTCCTGGAGAATTGAACAAGGATCCTTTGGCTTCGCAGGCAAACGCCTTAACTGCTAAGCCATTTCTCCAGCCCTTATTTCTTCTCTTTTAAATAGATGTTTGGGTTAATGTTTTCAGTCCTCTAGATTGTAAATACTTAAGGAAATTTATGATACCATATACAGTATGTATATACAAGTGAATATAAAATAAATGAATTCGAACTTTTAACATGCAGTAACTATAATTCTGATAAGATTTTTTAATGTTAATCTGATTACATATTTTCTGTGCAGAAGCACTGGGGTGCTAATGTGGAATGCTAGACATCAAGGATAACTTGATAAGCAAAGCAGTATCAGGATGAGACATACTGTGAAATGACTTAAATGTTCTTTTTTGCTCTCTATTAATTAAAAGGAAGTTATTTAAGCATTTTAATGAGGGCAGTGATATCAAATGGATGTCTTAGAAAGATAACTTGGAATATGGACTTTAGTGAGAAGAGGTGAAAGGTACTGAATTAGCTCGTATTAGAAATAATAGAAATTGGGCTGGAGAGATGGCTTAGTGGTTAAGGCGTTTGCCTGCAAAGTCAAAGGATCCTGGTTTGATTCTCCAGGACCCACATAAGCCAGATGCACAAGGGGGCACATGCATCTGGACTTCCTTGGCAGTAGCTGAGCGCCCATTCTCTCTCTCTCTCTCTCTCTCTGCCTCTTTCTCTGAAATAAATAAATAAAATATATTTTTTAAAAAAGAAGTAATAGGAATAGAAAATGGTTAGAGTTAGGCCGGGCGTGGTGGCGCATGCCTTTAATCCCAGCACTTGGGAGGCGAAGTAGGAGGATCACCGTGCATTTGAGGCCAGCCTGAGACTACATAGTGAATTCCAGGTCAGCCTGAGCTAGAGTGAGACCCTACCTTGAAAAACCAAAACAAAAAATAAAAAACAAAAAAGGAATTGAATAAAAGATAAAGACAGTGAAGCAAGAATTAAAGAGCTATTTAGGGATAAATATACAGTAAATGGTCACCAAAACATTAGTTATCCAAACAGAAGGAAGATGGTAATCTTACATCGTCCATAAGCATCAACTTCAGGTGTATTAATGATTTCAATATGAGAGGGAAAATGTTAAACGTTTACCAACTTGTATATGAGACCATCTCTATCCAGTTAGGACATTGAAAGCCGTCTGGCCTCTCAGTTTGTTGACCTTGACTTTACTTTAACCCTCCAGAGTCACACACTGGGTCTTTATTTTCCTTCATTCTGAACAGTATTCACCCCAAACCCTCTGGCCACCATGTCTTCCCTTATGACATAAACCATTCAACAATCCTTGTATTTATTTTCTTATCATGCCCATGTCCACTGGCCCATATGCTGTTCCCTTAGCAGTTTTGCCAGGTAGCTATGCATATCTGCATTAACCTCTGCCAATCGCAGAAACAACTATGATTAAGGCTGACAGCAGCACTAATCTATGGATACAAACATAAATACTTATAAGGTAGTTTGTCAACCTGTCCACTTAGGATAGCCATGGTCGAAGGCTACCTTCTAGGCCCTATGTCCTTAGCTATGAGCTTTCGATCAGCTTTGCAGCATCAGGCACCAATTCCCTCCTATGGACGAGGCCTCAAACCCAATCAGAAAGCGGTTGGTTACCCCCATAGCAGTCATGCCGATATTGCACCATTAGGCACATCTTGCGTGGCAGGTCAGTTGTGGAGCACACATGGTCCATTGATAACTGTTCTCCAGCAGCAGCTTGCTCATTGCCTTCCAGCATTCCGAAAGCTAGCCAGCAGGGAGGATCTTCCCGCTCAGTTCTGCTTGGTATCTCTGTGTCTTACAACCAAAGCATGTGGCATCATTAGCAATAGCAACTTACCCATCTAGTTTTGATGGGCAACCAAGAGCACTGGCAATAGCGTACATTGTTGTCGGGAACTCTGTAGCCTTCCTGACCAGCAACTTGCTAGGAGGTATCTCATCCCTGGCACTAGGTTTTCTTTTTTTTTTTTTTTTTTTTTTGAGGTAGGGTCTCACTCTGGCCCAGGCTGACCTGGAATTAACTATGTAGTCTCAGGGTGGCCTTGAACTCACGGCAATCCTCCTACCTCTGCCTCCCGAGTGCTGGGATTAAAGGAGTGCGCCACCACACCCGGCTATAGGATTTTTAAAAATTTTTATTTATTTATTTGCAAGCAGAGAGAGAGAGAGAGAGCAGCAGACAGAGAGAATGGGCACGCCAGGGCCTCTAGCCACTGCAAACGAACTCCAGATGCATGTGCCCCTTGTGCATCTAGCTTACGTGGGTCCTGGAGAATCAAACCTGGATCCTTTGACTTAGAAGGCAAATGCCTTAACCACTAAGCCATTTCTCCAGCCCGGATTTTTGATTAATAACCTACGGCTTTATCCACCCACGTAGGGTATTTTCAGAGTTATGATCTTTCCTTCACTATTTTCCTCAATCTGTTTGTTTTTGCCTCATCTTCCTGCATGGAAAGCTTTTAAAGCAGATGTAACTGTATGAAGTTTACACTATTTCTTCTGAATATAACTCTCTCACACAGTTCATCCTCTGCTTTTTCTAATACTTATTCAGCCTTCACTGACTTGCTTCCTGTGGTCCTCCACCACTAAGCCCTTCAGCATCTTTAGGTACTGAGTGCTCGCTATACACATGAAGATTTCCCTTCTGCCGTCACTATTAACTGTGAGCAGTACTGGCCTTGATGCCAAGGGAGGCTGACTGGAGTGGTTTTTATGTTCCCAGATAGGGCTACAGTTTCCTCACTTCTGCTTTTCAATCTTTATTTCTTTTATAAAACCCAAATGTTACCAGACTGGAAGGGGGGCATTATAGATCAGTAGTAGAGCACATTTTATTTTTATTTTTGGTGAGAGACACAGAGAGAGACAAACAGAGAGAGAGGGAGACAGGTAGAGATGGGCATGCCAGCAGTCTCTCAGCTGCTGTGAACAAAATCCAGATGAGTGCCCCTTTGTGGGCAAGTGCGGCATTGCACCCTTGCGTCACTTTGCATCTGGCTAAACGTGGGACCCGGAGATTGGAACCGGGTTCTTAGGCTTAGCGGGCAGGCGCCTTAACCGCTAAGCCATCTCTCCAGCCCAATAGAGCATATTTTAGAATGCACAAGGTCATGGGATCAATTCCCAATATCAAGAAAAAAAATCAGCAAAACCCAAAATGCCCAGCCAATTTCTTGATAGATTATATACATTGTTGAGGATATGCCAGTAATTTCCCTTTACATGACTGTTGAGATGGTGTTCATTCACATTAAGTGTGGGTAGTTCCAGCCTTGATGTTAAGTAAATGAGTCTCGTGAATCCCGTTTTTAAATGAAATGCAGCGGTAACACTATCCCAACCATCAAAGCGGTTGCTTTAGCAATATTTATTACTATGTTAATTTCCTTACTACAGCCAAGTTCTCTTGGTGGATCTCCTTCCTGTCGACTTCCCAGACTCTGTATTAGAGGCTCTGTACCCCATAAATGCTTGCTTTACAGAAGCAAACGGGACGTGTAAATAAATAATCGCACTTCCTATTGCCCAGTATTTGCTGTTCAGTTAAATGGGGACAACCGTTGGCCAGTTACAGCTGTTCCATCTAACGTCTACTTTGCAGGATACGAGGCCTGTGCTCTGGCTCCAAGTCTTCCCCAAGATAAGGTTTTTGTGTGTTTGTGTGTGCATGTATGTGAGGTATGTGTGTGTGTACAGGTGTCCATATATATGTGTACATGTGTGTGTGCAGAGATGCATGTACACATGGGTGTGAAAGCCAGAAGCCCTCAGGTGTTATCTTTAGGAATGCCAACCACCTCTTTTGGAGTCAGGGATTCCCACTGACCTGGAGCTCTCCAGTTACAGTAGTCTGGCTAGGCTTTAAGCCCCAGGGACCTTCTCGTCTCCTCCACCTTTCCAGTGCTGGGATTGTCAGCAAGTACTGCTACATATTGTATTGTTTTTTTTACATGGGCATTGGGCATCAAATGCATGCTTGTGAGGCAAGCTCTTTACTGATGGAGCCATCTCTCTCACCCCATCATAGCTTTTGCCAGTACTTTTTTTTTTTTTTAGGCAGGGTCTCACTGTAGCACAGGCTGACCTGGAATTCACTATGTAGTCTCAGGCTGGCCTTGAATTTACGGTGATCCTCCTACCTCTGCCTCCCAAGTGTTGGGATTAAAGGCGTGCGCCACCATGCCTGGCTTGCCAATACTTTTTAAATCTGGAAGTGACGAAGTAGAATTCCAGCTGGAAAACCCAACTCTCCTAGGAGGCGTGAAATTCTTGTACCATGCCCTTTGCTCCTTTCTAGAAAATTTCATGCCGGAGGAGTAGTCAGTAGTTTAAGAGTATGAGCTTTTAATCACAGCACTTGGGAGGCAGAGGTAGGAGGAATGCTGTGAGTTCAAAGCCACCCTGAGACTACATAGTGAATTCCAGGTCAGCTTGGGCTAGAGCAAGACTCTACCTCAAAAAAAAAAAGAGTGAGAGTGTGAGCTTTGAGGCCATAGCATGTTGGACTGGTGTCCCAAGTCTTCCCTGGCTGGGCAGGTTAGCGAGCCTCTTCCCTTTCCCCCTCATGTGTTTAATGGGATTTTCTACCTCTGAGACTACTGTGAAGCCGAGCTAACACATGTAGGAATACCTCTTCCCTTGTGCTCCCTTTCATCTCCTCCCCCTCTTCTCGTTTTGTTTGATTGCTCTATAGCCTTCCACTAACGCAAGCATGGCCCCGGATGAGAAGGACAAGAACACCAGGCTGGGCCTGTGTATGCTGCAAAGGGCAGAGGAATCCCTGTGGAAGAGAAAAGAACGGAAGGAGAAGGAAAGGAAAGGAGAAGGCAGGATGGGAAAGGCATCCATCCTTTGGGAAAACACTTTGGGAGGCTTGCAGTGGGGGAGGGGGCGCGTTGTTTTGGAAGCAACTCTGGAGTGAAAGAGATAAACTGAGTATTAAAACAAACAAATAAACAAATAAACAAGCAACTCAACCTCCCCAGATCTTTTTTTTAAAAAGTATTTTATTTTTTATTTATTTATTTGAGAGAGAGAGAGATACAGAAATAGGCAGGTAGAGAGAGAGAGAGAATGGGTGCGCCAGGGCCTCCAGCCACTGCAAACGAACTCCAGATGCATGCACGCCCTTGTGCATCTGGCTTACGTGGGTCCTGGAGAATCGAGCCTCGAACCGGGGTCCTTAGGCTCCATAGGCAAGCGTTTAACCGCTAAGCCATCTCTCCAGCCCCCTCCCCAGATCTTAAAGAAGTTTCACGATTCATGGCCAGGCACTCTCTTCAAGAGGAACTGGAATGAAATTGCTTTCTGTGGCTGCTTGGGGGCTAGGCTGCATTTCCTTGTCAACTGGACCCCGAGGTTGCTTTCTACACTTGATGCGTTTGAACAACACAATCCAGTGCCCAGTACAAAGCAAGAGTTCAGTCATGAGATTCATTCGTGGTGCTTATTTCTCCAGTCCCAAGGCTGGTTCTAGAGGCCAGACCTGGATAGTTTGGGAGGAATGAGAAAGGAGGTATTTGGCCCTCAAGTCAGTCTGGCTCCTGTCACCACTTGCTCCATGGCCTTGCTCTTCAGTTTGGATGATCCAGGTTTTCCTGAGCATCAGCTGTGACTGCCCTGCCACGCTCCTATGGAAAGAAACCCTTGGTCTGATGCCCGTCAAAACCAAACATGCACGTAGCTTCTCCTCTCAGACCAGACCCCCCAACCTTCTGGGCTTTCCGGGAGCCAGCTGTCTTTATTCCCAAACCCTTGATGCCACTTTCATAATTTCACACTGAATAAACCAATGAACTGTGAGCCAGGAGAAAAGAAAGAGAAGTGACGATGGCAGGAGCCAGCCAGGTAAAGTTTGGAGGAGGAGATCTCCAGCCATTCACGTGCTTTATGTTAGAAGAAAATGCAAGGGCTGGAGGGATGGCTTATCGGTTAAGGCATTTGCCTGCAAAGCCAAAGGGCCCAGATTCTAATTACCCAGGACCCACATTAGCCAGATGCACAAGGTGACACATGCGTCTGGAATTCATTTGCAGTGGCTAGAGGCCCTGGCACACCCAATTCTCTCTCTTCCTCTTTCTCTCTGTCAAATAAATAAATAAAAATAAAATATTATTTAAAAATGCAAGAAAATGCTTCATCAAAGCAGGTGTCCATTGTGTGACAACGAATAGATTTTTCCCTCTTGCCCAACAAATTTCTGCTCCTGCATGAACCAAGAGCACTCATTCTTCCTGAGAAATTCACTTTGCCTAATTTCTTATATTGAACATGAGCCTTCATTCTGTATCCCATGTGGTGCTCAGTGAGTTTTTAGCTTAAAAGCCTGAAGTATGGGCAAAGATGAGTGTTTTAGAAAACAAATAGTTCAGAGAAACAAGCAACATTTGACTTAACACAGTGCCTGTGGCAGTGAGTTACATCAGGCCTTAGGTTTACCTAATGTTTGCAGAACGTGAAATGACTTTATTAGCTACCAAACCTACATCATTTCAGGCGCTGTGCTTTCTTTCTTACTGGCAAATGTGGCCTGGGCTGCCCCATATGACTTAGCAGCAGAATCACCTTCAGTGAACGGTAGAGAGTTGCAAATTGAGAGTTTTCTGTTTGCTAAGGGTATGGACCACTTGATATTTGAGAAGCCCTCTTCAGGACTCTTTCTTGGTTTTGCTGCTGAATCTGAATCCATTGTTTTCCTTGAACTTAATTCTATTGTCCACGAACTTGACTCCCTGCTTGGTGCCGCGCTCAGGCTATTTGCGTGATGCTGTTTTACAAACGGATGAAGGACCTGCTACTTTCCAACCCTCCATCGGAACAGTATGTAACGTGCATGTGTCTTGGTTTGGAATCAGGCTCCAGAATACGTTCTGATTTTTCTGAGCACTTCATAAGCAAATTATATTCCTCTGAGGAATGCTTTAAAACTAGCATAAACATCCGCACAGCAGAACCATTGTACAAAATCCTAAATCGAGTGGACAGCTACTGAAGAACAGAACAGAACGTGTTCTCAGATCATTAGCATAGAACATCAGGTGAAGGCAGCTTATAATCTTTTATAATTATACTTAAAAAGTGAGAATTTCCTTAGCAAAGTAGGATGTGAATGAGGAAAAAGAATACATGTTTTTGCTCTATATTTTTTGATCTGTTGATTTTTTTTTCCAATTATAAAGACAGTTTTAATGTTATAAGGGGGGAAACACCTCAGGTTTAACTTTTTAAAGCGTTTTTCCTTTCAAAAACGTTCCTCTTTCTAATCCTCCCCTCCCCCAAACACACCCCAGGACTATAAATTTATTGGGAGTTTCATATATACACTGAAGGAAAACTAGCCCCCTTGCTTTAAAACTTAATTGCACAGAGCACTTTCAAACATCATTCAAATGACTTTTTATAGCTTGTTGAGTGAACAAGGCCATGGGAGGGCACAATGGGTGGCTTGTGGACTGGGTTGACACAAATACTGTGAATACTTCCTCTAGTGAGAAAGGCTTTGATCTTAAGGCTGTGCCCTCAGTACACAGCTGTGACCTGTGGCTCACATCTGCTGCATGGTTTCACCACGTAGGCAGCATGGGAACTGACGTCTGCCTTCAATTTTTACTTTTCTATTTAGCAGTTCACAATTTTATATAACATTTCAGTTGTATGAAAGCTATGTACCCATTTGAGTGATAACAGATTTTCTTGTGGTTTGACTCCACATTGTCTGGGTGAGCAGCGTCTGGAAATATGAGTTTTAATTAGAGCCGGATAAGCTCTGAAATACCTGTGTGTGTGCACCCAACTTAGCGGGTTTTCCAGAAAGATCTTGAGTTTCCAAAGCTGGTTTTAACTGAGAAGGCTTTTGCCATTTTCCTGTTTACAGAGCATTGTGGTGATTGTAGCATGAAGGCACCACACAGTAACTAGAGCTGGATTTGGACTGCGTGTGCCTGCAAAATGGTTTCCCAGCTCTTCGGCTTGGCTGGCGCTCCACCACAGCTTTGTCCTCGTCCAGACGCTGAGCCTCAGTAATTCACTTCATATGAGGCTGGGATTCATCTCAACAATATGACACTGAACCCGAACCAAAGGCCTCAAAGCACTCTTCACTGCTGCTGGTTGGGGTAAAAGCCTTGATTCTGTTTGGCCAGTGAAGGGAAGCTTAAAGGGTAGGGCTTGCCTTCTGGTGATATGTGTCCTCCTCCAAGGGACAGAAAAACATGACTTGTGCTATAGATTGAATCTTCACACCAAAACACGTGTTGAAATGTGAGGTAGTAGAATGGTGGAAATTTAATCTGAATACTGTATTTAGAGGTTGTAACTCTGGGGTGTAATTAAGGTTAAATGAGGCCATAAGGGTGGGGCCCTAATCTAATGTGATCTTTATGAGAAGAGAAGGTATGGCCTGAACTAGGACAGTCTCACCATGTGACATCTTGTCCGCCTGGGACTCAGCAGGGTCTGCATCAGCAAGAAAAGCCTTGTCTGATATTGGTGCACAATCTGAGAATGTTCCAGCCTTCAGAACTGTAAGCCGAAGAAACCTTTATTCTTTATAAATTACTCCACTTGTAGCATTCTATGAGAGTGACAGAAAATAGACTAAGACAACCTTGTTTATGTGACACACATTCCCAGAGGTTGGAAGTAGATTCTATTTATTTAACTACGGGGCTTGCCATGAAGACACGTGATCATGTCTGAGTAAGTATGTTTTATGGGGTTTCCCCCAATATTGCTGTTCTTAGGGGAGAAGAGTGGAGCTGGTAGCTATTTCCTGGGAGGGAACTGAAACATTTCCCCCAAGAGGGATAAGGAGGCTTAAAAGATTCAGAAAGCAAAAGGAAGGAGCTCGGAAAGTTGAAAATGTTACAAGGCCCCTCTACAAGGTTATGACATCAGTAAATAACTGTTGGGACGAGGAGACTTCCCAGCGAGGCTGCAAATTATGCAGATCGCTCCAGGGACGTAGCCTTTTGTGAGCCATCAACCCCCTCGAGGTGACTTCTTCAGTGATGGCAGGCACCTTCGGGTCATCCTCGTTCTCACATGTCACCCCTCTTCCATGTTGCTGTATGTAACCCCAGTGAAATCCTTGGTTCGCCAAGCTAGATTTAGGGGGGATGGTTTCTTTGTCATCAGTGTTCTTCCTGGGGCGCATGGGCGTTTGTTCACAAACAACACGGGGGTTGAGATGAGGTCTTGTTATGTAATCCAAGCTGACCTTGAACTTGTGATCCTCCCTCCTGCTCTCAGGGCCCAAGTGCTGGGATTACAGATCTTCTCCACACAAAGTCATGAGGTTACGATGTTGGATATGTAGAACTGAGGGTGATATCCAGTGGGGACCTCATGACCTTCTAGAAAATGCTACAAGTGGAGAATGATTTGGCAATAGAGGTGGAGACTGGTGGGCTCCACTCAATACCACAGTAGAAGAAGAAGATGTGGCAGGTCTCTGGGTGTTCGTCACAGAAGTTCAGGCTGCCATTTGGAATATTTTCAATTGCTCCTCAAATTTTATTCTTACCAAGCACAAACATCTCTATCTCTATAGATCTATCTTCATAAATTTCTTCAAACCATGTAAAGAGATGACAGGATGATGTTGTTTAGAATTCCACTTTGCTATCGGACTGATCAAAGCACAGTGGAAAATTCTCTGGAGAAAAAATGTCCCCATAGCCTATATATTTTATGTCTGTGACTTCACCCTTGGGCTCAGTGTCTTAGTGTTACCTTGTCTTAACTATATGCTGCCTAAGATACCTTTCTTGAAGCTCTATTTTAATCAGTAAAGTTAGAATTTATAAGGGTACTGTATCGGTTACCTTCTCCTTGCTGGGACAACATGCCCAATCAGAGGCAGCTTAAAGAAGGAATGGGTTTGTTTTCGGCTTGCAGTTTCGAAGGGAAGTCTGTTATGGCAGGAAAAGCTTGGCGGGTGCAGACAGCCAGCATCAACTCAACAGGGAGAACTCAGCAGAGAGAAAGCTCGGTAAGTGAGGCGGGGCTGTCTCCCCTCAAGCCTGCTCCCCAGTGACTCACTTCCTCCAGCAAGGCTCCACCTGTTAAAGGTTCTACAACCTTTCCAAGCAATGTCACCAACTGGGACTTAAGTCTTCAAACACATGTCCATGGGTGACATTTTACATTCAAATCATCGCAGATACGTTCCAAATAGGATAGATATGTGAATTAAATGCAGTACTGACTGGCTAACCAGCACGTCTCAGTGATCCTTCTGTCTTTACTCCCCTCAGTACTGGAGTTACAGGTGTGCATGGCCACACCCAACTTTTGTGTGGGTGCTGGGGATCAAACTTAGGTGCTCATGAATACACAGCAAGTGCTCTTACCTACCGAGCCATCTTCCCAGATATGAATTTCCCCCTTCCTTCCTTCCTTCCTTCCTTCCTTCCTTCCTTCCTTCCTTCCTTCCTTCCTTCCTCCCTCCCTCCCTCCCTCCCTCCCTCCCTCCCTCCCTTCCTTCCTTCCTTCCTTCCTTCCTTTTCAAGGTCGGGTCTTGCTCTAGCCCAAGCTCAAACTCATAGCGATCCTCCTACCTCTGCCTCCCAAGTGCTGGGATTAAAGGTGTGTGCCACCATGCCCAGTGAAAGTTTATTTCTTAAAATGTGCATGTGTGTGGAACTCACTCTGTAGTTCCAGGCTGGCCTTGAACTCACAACAATCCTCCTACCTGTGCCTCCCAAGTGCTGGGATTAAAGGTGTGCACCACCATGCCTGACCCTTGCCTTGCCTTTTTTTTTTTTAAATCTTTTTTAAAATCTTTATTTTTATTTTGGAGAGAGACACAGAGAGAGGGAGAGGAAGACAGAGATGGGTGCGTCAGCAGCCTCTCAGCTGCTGTGAACGAAATCCAGATGCTCGCGCCCCCTTGTGGTCAAGTGCGGCATTGCGCCCTTGTGTCACTTTGCATCTGGCTAAACGTGGGACCTGGAGATTGGAAATGCTGGAGATTGGAACCAGCATTCTTAGGCTTAGGAGGCAGGCGCCTTAACCGCTAAGCCATCTCTCCAGCCCTTGCCTTTCCTTTTGATACCACTCTTCTGTCATAGCATTGCTACAACTAAAATCTTACATCTCAAAAGCTTCTAGATTATTCATACAAGTTAGAGTGACTGCACATCCTTTCATTTTAATCAGCTCTCAATTCTAACTGGCAACCTATGTAAGTTTCTTTCTCATCAACTTCCATTCTGTAGAGCAGCTATTTTAAACCTCTACCTGCCTCAAATTATCTCCACCACCTCTTTAGTTCCTTCACTTTTAGCATATGCTCCTTTGCCTTGGCCTCGGCCTCGGCGTCCTACTTGGTGGGGGAAAAATAGAAATCTCATAAATGGCCATGACCTAGCTCCCAGCCATGCCAGTTGTGGGCTTCTACTCAAGTACACTGCCTTGCCTCCTTCTTGTTGTAATGTGGAGCAGGTACATTTCTTCCTGACCAAGTTCATTCCCTTACTGTGGTGGTTGGAATCTGATGTCCCCCGTAAACTCATGTTTTTTTTTTTTAATTTTATGTATTTATTTGAGAGAGAGAGAAAGAGAAAAGAGAGAGAGAGAGAGAGAGAGAGAGAGAGAGAGAGAGAATGGGCACTCCAGGGCCTGTAGCCACTAAACAAACTCCAGATACATGCACCACCATGTACATCTGGCTTACGTGGGGTACTAGGGAATTGAACCTGGCTTTGCGGGCAAGTGCCTTAACCACTAAGCCACTCTCCAATAATTCATGTGTTTTGAATGCTTGCTCCCCAACTGACGGCAACTTGCTGGAGGGGGTGTGCTGTTGGGGGTGGACTTTGAGGTTATTAACCCTAGCTTGCCAGTGTTTGGCTCACTCTCCTGCTGCTGTTTTCCACCTGCTGTGTCAGAGGTGATGTCCAGCCTCTGCTTATGCCGTGCTTTCCCCTGCCGTTGTGAAGCTTTCCATCAAGACTGTAAGCCAAAACAAAAACCTCCTTTCATCAGCTGCTTTTGGTCAGGTGCTTTATCCCAGCAATGAGGAGGCAGCGACAACAATGACCTCCTGTCTCTTTCTCTACCTGCTCTTGAGTCTCGTGACATCTTACCCAGCCCCGTCTTGTCAGTGTTTTTATTCCTTCACGGTCTTAACAATTAGAGTTGAAATCTACTGGAAAGCTTGCTGCCTCAGAATAGAAACAAAACTAGCAAACAAAGGGAGAAAAGCGACATCCCCTTTGCCCCTCTCCACTCTAACTGCCATCTGTGCTCTCTTGCTTAGGGTCTTCAGGAGGGGCCTCCATTTTCTACCTTCATCTCCTCACTTCTTTTCTAAAGCTTTGTTATCAATCCAGGATATAATTTTGCTTCTTTTTTTTTTCCTTTGAGACAAGGCTCATTGTAGCTCATGTTGACCTGAACTCCTGATCCTTGTCTCATCTCCTTCCCAAGTTCTGGAATTACAGGTACACCATGTTGGGCATTGCTAAACACGGACTGGGACTGTGAGGAAGCCAGCCTGGGCTGTTGGACATGACCAGGGACCTTGGGCTGTGGGGGTTGCAGCCGGCCTTATTGTCAGCAACCCACTCTGGTGACAGAGCTGGCCCTCCCTTTTCACAAGGTCATAGTGTGCCTCATCTTTGCCCAGAGGAGGTGGAACTGGTGGGCCCACCCCTCTATCCTGATCATTCCATAGTCTAAGGTTTTGCCTCCCCCCCCCCACAGTTCCTGACCTTATGGCCAGCTGCCCAAGAGACCCTTATATGGTAGTAAACAGTCTCCCTGCAGCTGTAACCATCCAATATGTGCCTGAAGTCACGTAGCTTTTCCCGCCACTTCTATTATCTCCTTTGAAGCTTCTCCCTCGCAACTTCTGCCTTCCAACACCAGCCAATTAGATAGCAACACATAAACCTATGCATCCAATCACCTTATAGTCTGTATGTGCCTTCTCAACCTTTCTCAAGTGTTTATAAACCCACTCCCCTTGTGAATAAGCGAGAGCGCTATCTATCAGACTGCATCCGGAGTGGTTCACTGCCCGCCTCACTCACCTGGTCTAAAGCCCTGCCCCCCTCAGCTCTTCCTGAGCCTGGGATGTCAGTAGCCAATGATGCCTGGGAATAGTGAGGACCCACAGCACCATGGCCCATTGGTTCTTGTCTGACCTTATTTATCAGTAACACTGTCCCATTGGTTATATATTTATTTGTAAAATATATTTTTCTCTTGGTTTCCTTAGAATAGCACTTTCCTGCCTTTCCGTGATTCTCCCTCCTTTTGATACTCTAATTCTTTCTTTTGTGGAGTAATCTTTCTTAGCCATCATGAAATGACGTAGGACGTCATGGCGTGTATCTTGACCAACTCACTTCTCTTTATACACTTTCCAAGGGAAATGCTATCGAGTCGTTATTTCATGAATCAGGATGCCCAAATCTGTGTATTTTAGATGCGATGTATCTATCCTATAATGATATAAATATCCAACAAGCCATGCTTGGTGATACAGGCTATGCAGCAGGCTGAAGGAGGAAGATCACAAGTTCAAATCCTTTGTGAGGTATAAAGTGAGTCCAAGGTTAACTTAAGAAACTCAGTGAGGTCCTGCCTAAAATTAAAAGTAAAAAGAAGGCTGGGATGTAGCTTAGTGACAGTGATTGCAAGACCCCAGACTGAATCCCCAGTACAGCCAATCAAATGACTCCAAAACTCCCCCAATTAGGTATAACCTATCACACCTTCACTCTGTTGTACATTTACACATCTAGATAGTCTATTACTTGTCACACTTCCTTTTAAATTTTTTTAAAGTTTTATTTATTTGAGACAGTAAGTGTGTGTGTGTGTGTGTGTGAGAGAGAGAGAGAGAGAGAGAGAGAGAGAGAGAGAGAGAGTTGGTGTGTGTGGGGGGAGAGGGAGAATGGGCGAGCATGTGCCATCTTGTGCATCTGGCTAATGTGGGTCCTGGGGAATCGAACCAGGGTCCTTTGGCTTTGCAGAAAAATACCTTAACTGCTAAGCCATCCCTCCAGCCCCACTTGTCCCACTTCTAATACACAGAATGCCTTTCTTATTCATACTACTCCCCCATCTCCTTCTTTGCTTATTCCTCCCTCATTTCACTATGTAGACACTGAGAACCCTTAGTTTAAACATCTATAAAGTACATTTTCTCTAACCAGTAACTCCAGTGTTGCTGCCTCTGAACCTTATCAGGGACACAAAAGAAACTGTCCAAATGTCTCCTACTGCAGCCAGCACCAGCACTGCTAGTAAACCATTAGGGGGAACTGCAACCGTTTCCCTGACTATCAGCGGGAAACAAGTCCCAGTGAAGACAACGCTGCAAGAAGACTTACAGAAAACAAAACAAAACAGAGTGCGGAAAGAAGAGGGAGATGGCACAGACAGCCACCTGCTATGACACTCCCACGACTTCACAACTCCCCCGGCATGAAACCCAAAGACACTGAGAAATGCTCAGAGTCCTGCTGGTCCAGGCTGACCTGGAATTCACTATGTAGTCTCAGGGTGGCCTCGAACTCTCAGCAATCCTCCTACCTCTGCCTCCCGAGTGCTGGGATTAAAGGCGTGCGCCACCATGCCCGGCTTAAATATATATATATTTTTAAATTTTTATTTATTTATTTGAAAGCAGAGAGAGAGAGAGAGAGATAGAAGAGAGGCAGACAGAGAGAGAATGGACACACCAGGGCCTCCAGCCACTGCAAACGAACTCCAGATGCATGCGGCCCTTGTGCATCTGGCTTACGTGGGTCTTGGAGAATCGAACCGGGATCCTTTGGCCTCACAGGCAAGTGCTTTAACAGCTAAGCCATTTCTCCAGCTCCCTTAAATATATTTTTTAAAGCAAACCTCCAAGGTAAACTGGGAAAGGAAATGACATTCAATTTGACCGTGAGTAAATTAAGATAAGACACCTAGTGTCATGAAATTCTTTAAAAGAAAGTTTATAATAAAAAAAGAAAGCTTATACAAAAGTATATTTTAGTTGGGCATGGTGGTGCATGCCTTTAATCTCAGCACTCAGGAGGCAGAGGTAGGTGGATTGCTGTGAGTTCAAGGCCACCCTGAGACTACATAGTGAATTCCAGGTTAGCCTGGGCTAGAGTGAGACCCTACCTCAAAAAACAAAAACAACAACAACAACAACAAAAAAACCAAAAAAAAAAAAAAAAAAACAACAACCACAAAAAAAAAAAAAAAAAAAAAGAGCACAGTGGCGCATGCCTTTAATCCCAGCACTTGGGAGGGAGGCAGAGGTAGGAGGATCGCCATGAGTTCAAGGCCACCCTGAAACTACATAGTTAATTCCAGGTCAGCCTAGAACAGAGTGAGACCCTACCTCAAAAAAAAAAAAAAAAAAGTATATTTTTTCCACTGACATCACATCCTACCATGGCTAAGTTTCCTCGAAAAAGAAAAGGTTTGCTTTTTATATTGCCAATTCCTAACTACTGACTTAGTGGAAATGTCTTAAAATGTGGACTCTACTTCAAATGTTCTGTTCAAAATGCTTTTATGAGCAGTTAGACCTTTTAATCTCCAAACTCTATTAATATCTTTAAAAAATATTTTGTATATTTGAGTGAGAGAGAGTGAGTGCACCAGGGCCTCTTGCCACTGCAAACGAACTTCAGACACATGCGCTACCTTGTGATCTGGCTTTATGTGGGTAGTGGGGAGTGAAACCCATGCCGTCAAGCTTTATAAACCAGCACCTTTAACCACTGAGCCATCTCCCCAGCCCTCTATGGATATCTTGCTCCCTACTATGTGCATCCCTCCCTCTCCCTTCCCTTCCCTTCTCTCCCTATTTGATACTTCTCCCTCCCTATGGCTATCTTGGTGTTAAAATTAAGTCTTGCAAGCTGGACATGGTGGTGCATAACCCTTAATCCCAGCACTTGGGAGGCAGAGGTAGGAAGATTGCCATTGAGTCTGAGGCCACCCTGAGACTACAGAGTGAATTTCAGGTGAGCCTGAGCTAGAGTGAAACCCTACCTTGAAGAAAAACAAAAACAAAATAATAATAATAATGATAAGTAAATAAATAAATAAATAAATAAATAAATAAAATTAAGTATTACACCTCAATAAATGGTCTCTCTGAACCCAAAATCTGACAGAAATCAAAGAAGAAGAAGAAAAAAAACTCCTTAAGGAACCCCAAGAGAACACAGGAAAAGGGAGTCAAGTGTAACACACGTAAGGAGAGACACTCCTGTGCCAGCTTGTTTACGGTTTCCATTTGTTTTGTAGGTTGAATTTGACTCTGTTTTTGGATATCTTTGCTAGCTAGCTGTGATTTTTGGAGACAAAAGATGGTTGGGTCTTGTTTTTTTTTTTTTTTTTTTTTATTGGCAGATCTTACACATGAACATAACTTTCTTGAAAGTCCTGCCTGTACATTCTTATTAGTAAATCTTTTTCCTTGTTAGAATCTTCCAATTCCTTCCCTTTGCAGTCAAGCTCAAATATTTTGCCCTCCCCTTTATCCATTCTTTGGTGAGGCTTTCTACTGAAGTTTTGATAGGATTTTCATATCTGATAGAGACTTCATATCAAAACTAGTCAGAAGAGCTAAAGATGGCCACTGTATTTTAATAAAGGGAATGGTATATAAGAAGATATAAAAATTAGGAAAAACCAAAAAAATATATAAATATATATGTACCAAGTCTTGGGACTCCCAATTTCATACAACTACACTAAAACGTATTAAATTTCACACAGGTCCCAACACAATAGTAATGTGAAATTTCAATGCTCACTTTCATATTTGAATAAGTCTTCTAAACTAAAATCAGCCAAGAAACCTCACAGCTAAATTATACCATAAGTCAATTGGATTTTTTTTTTTTTTGATTTTTCGAGGTAGGATCTCACACTAGCCCATGCTGACCTGGAATTCACTATGTAGTCTCAGGGTGGCCTCAAACTCATGACAATCCTCCTACCTCTGCCTCCCGAGTGCTGGGATTAAAGGCATGCACCACCACGCCTGGCTCGGTCAATTGGATTTTATAGATATCTATAGAACATTCCATCTAACAAATAAAGACCATACAGTATTCTCTCTGGCACATTGCACATTCTCCATAATTAATCACATTATAGGACACAAGGCAAGCCTTAACAAATAAAAAAGTTTAAATAATTCCTTGTATCTCATCAGACCACAGTGGAATAAAACTAGAAATCAACAGCAAGAGAAGCTCCAGACACCACACAAATAACTTGGTGACTAAACAACACACTCTTGAATGAATCATAGGTCCCTGAAGAAATCCTGGAGTAAATTTAAAAGTTCATAGAATGAAAAGAAAATGACAACACAACCTACTAGAACTCCTGAGATATAAGCAAGGCAGTTTTAGGAAAGTTCACAACTTAAGTACCCATTTAAAAAAATCAGAAAAATCTCAAATAAATAACCTAATGATGTACCTCAAGGTTGTTCAATAACAAGAAGTCCCACCAACCCAGTAGATAGCAGGAAATGATGACTTGGACAGACATTAATGAAATGGACAGTCAAGGAACAATACAGACACCCAATAAAAGCACTGGTTCTTTGCAAAGAGGAACAAAATTGATAAAGCCTTGGCCAAACTAACCAAGATGGAGAAGTCTCAAATTAATAAAATCAGATGTGAAAATGGAAGGGTTCTCACAGACTCCAATGAAATCCAGAGGGTCACTAGAGAATACTTTGGAAACTTGAGTTCTGAAAAGCTGGAACATCTAGAATTGTTAAATTCTTAAATGCGCACAATTTGTCAAAACTAAATCAAGAGGTAATTAAGAGGTGATCAATTAAACAGATTATAACTAGCAATGAGCATGAAGTAGTCATTGAAAGTGTCCCAAAAAGAAGTCACAGGGTGGGCACAATCACTGCTGACTCCACCATGTTTTCACAGAAGCCCTAACACCAAAACTTCTCCAATGGTCCCACAAAACAGAAACTACCATACTACTAATGTCATCCTATGAGGCTCATATTACCCTGATTTCAACACCAAATAAGGACATACTAAAAAGCTAACTATAGATCAATTTTCTTGATGAAAATGGATGTAAAAATTCTCAACAAAACACTTGCAAACAGAATTCAAGAGCACATTAAGATCACACATCACAAGCAAGTAGTTTCATCCCAGCAATGCAGGTCGGTTCAACATACGCAAATCAATACATGTAATAGACCACATAAATTGACTTAAGGACAGAAATTGTATGATCATCTCACTAGATGCACAAAAGCTACTCGATGAAATTCAATGTAACTTCAAAATAAAAGTAGCAAAGAAACTAAGACTAAAAGGAATGAAATAAAAGACTACATTTGGCAAATCTATACCCAACATTATACTAACTGGGAAAAATCCAAGAGCAATGCTTCTAAAATCTGGAATGAGACAAGAGTGCCACTGTGACCATTCTCATTCATTATAGCACTTGAAGTATTAGCTAGAGCAATAAGACCATAAAAATAAAATTGACATAAATAGGAAAGGAAGAAGTCAAATTATCCCTACTTGCAGCTGACATGATCCTATAGAAGATTCTATCAGAAAACTCTCATCTGATAATTTCAGCAGTTAGAGGATACAAAATTAAGAAACAAAACATCAGTAGTTTTTCTGTATCCCAATAATGGATTTGCCAATAAATAAATTAAGAAAAATATCCCATTCATAATGTCTTAAAAGAACATTTAGGGGATGGAGAGATGGTTTAGTTTGCCTGAAAAGCCTAAGGACCCAGGTTTGATTCCTCAGTACCAATATAAGTCAGATGTACAAGGTGGCACATGCGTCTGGAGTTCATTTGTAGTGGCTGGAGGCCTTGGTACATCCATTTTCTCTATCTATCTATCTATCTATCTATCTATCTATCTATCTATCTATCTATCTATCTATCTCTATCTGCCTCTCTCTCTCTCTCTTAGATGAGTAAATAAATAAAATATTTAACAAAAAAGAGAATATTTAGAAATAAACCTAACCAAGGAGATGAAAGACCTCTACAGTGAGAACGTTGAGTCACCCAAGAAAGCAATTGAAGAAGATACTAGGAAGACCTTCCATGCTCATGGACTGGCAGAACACACACTTCACAACAGCATTGTATTTTCATAGTACGAAAATGACAGCGTTACCAAACGTGGTCTACAGATTTGATGCAATCACCCTCAAAATTCCAATGATGTTCTTCAGGGAACCAGGAAAATAATCCTTCTAATTTATATGAAAACATGGGAAACAAGAAGGACCCTAAGAGCCAACAAAATCCCAAGCAGAAAGAACAATGTAGAAAGCATTCCAATATTTGACCTCAAATTGTACTACAGAGCCATAGTGACAAAGACAGCATGGTTCTGGCACAAAAACAGACATGTAGACAAATGGTGGAAGTTGATCAGAGTAAATGCAGCCACAGATATGCATGTAGCTGTGTACAGGAAATTGAGGTAATTTCTTTTTCTTTTTCTTTTCTTTTCTTTTTTTTTTTTTTTTTTTTTGAGGTAGGGTCTTGCTGTAGCCCAGGCTGACCTGGAATTCACTATGTAGTCTTAGGGTGGCCTCGAACTCTTTACAATCCTCCTACCTCTGCCTCCAGGGTGCTGGGATTAAAGGCGTGCACCACTGCGCCCAACAACAACAAAAAAAAATAGGATTGAAGGCAAATTCATGAAAGTGGTCTCCATAGTTAATGTCAGAAAAGGTTTACATTTAATAATCTATCCTAGAAAGATTGAGATGAATAACTGATACACTTACAGAATCCTTCCATAAAGGGTTATGTATTCATAACATTGTTCTAAGAAATGCTAAGTTTATAAAATCTGATGTAAAATGGTAAAGTTAAATCTTATCAAGCAACAAAAAAAAAAAGTGTCAAACTTTTAATCTAGGAATAAGGCCAGGCAAACAAGTAAGACAAGAGACACTCTCCAGGAGAGGGGACACCAAAGACCTAGAACAGAAGAAAAGTGCTTTAGTTAAGCTACTTTCCTAATTTTACTTTGATTTAATTTAATTTCTGCTTTCAAAAGCAGAATAATATGGAAAAATAAGGCACAAAACTGGAGGAAAGAGATACAATTTGTCCTCTTTTGGTGTCAAAGAAATAAAATTTCCTGTTCCTACTGAGCTCAAATGAGTGCAAAGAAATATCTAATTTCTTGGGATATAACCACAAGTGAAAAATTCTTTTATTCTAACCATTTCTTGTTTTCCTCCCCTTTGCCTTTCTCCCCCTTCTTCTCTTCCTTCCCTCTTTCCTTCTTCTTTATTGTGATACTAGGGATTGGTCCCAAACGTCCCCTGCATGCTGGCCAAGGGCTCTACTAATGGCTCACAACCGCTTTCTCAACCTTCTGTTGGCTTGAGCAATGCGTGGCCTCTCCTGGCCATCCTCTCATTGTACCCTGTTGTTTCCCATGTCCCTTAAATGCCTCTCCGGTCAGTTGATATCAATTGTCTCATGTAATACTCTAAAAGGACAACAGAAAATGCAGTTTTAATTCTTACTTAAAACTTTTGATAGAATTTTTCCCAAGATCTTGGAAAGCATTTTAGAAAAATTTCACAAAGCAATATTTCTATCAACTCTGAGCCTCCAAGCCCCTGGGCAATCTTTAATAACTAAACATTCATTATAATCTTTTGCTAAAATTGTACAAGATAGTACTCAATTTCATCTACATAAAGTCTTCAAATTTTAGTGAATGAAATGGAATGTAATTTAGAATATAATAGCTCTCCCCCCCCCCACCTTCTGGTAAACCAGTGTTTACTCAGAACTCCACTAAGCATGATTTTTCTCCAGGTAGCTCATCATAACTGCAGGGCTGTCCTAAGCAAGTTATCTAGATTAGTAGTAAAAAATATAGTTGTAAAACAGAGAAAGTTTTCTTTTTCTTTCTTAAACAAAAACCTTAACTCCCTTAGGGACTTCACATATACATGAATAAGATGGAACATGTGACAGAAAAGTCGAACCCAGGAAATCAGCTTGTTCCTTCTTGTTCCCACCCAGACCCTGGAAGCACCTTCTCCAATTTGTGACACTCAAAAAGCTCTGCTTCTTCACCATGGGAGGGCACTAGGCTTTGGTCCCCTGGCCTCACTTGTTCCTGGGATTTTTTTTCTCACTGCTCACTAGCTCCTCCTGCTGCTCCGTCTCCCCCTGCAGTTGCCTGCCCAGGGCTCAGTCACTGCACAGGGATCTGCTTAATCCACCTGTGTTCTTCCAACGAATGCCCTCCACCGCCACTGCCATGAGCCAGTCCCTCTCCTCAGCTAAGCATTGCGAAAGACACACTCCTACTGAGTTGTTAATGACTAATAGATAGCCTTGCTTAATATTCCCAGGATTTAAAATGTGTTGCCAACATGTAGATATTTCTAAAGCATATATTTAGTTTATGAAATTTCAAATACGTCAACACAACATATAGCATTTTAGGCAACACCAAGAAATAGTTTCATTTAGGAAGTCCACTTTGGCCTTCTTAAAATGATACATAGAGCCAGGAATGGCGGTGCACGCCTTTAATCCCAACACTAGGGAAGCAGAGATAGGAGGATTACCATGAGTTTGAGGCCAGCCTGAGACTATACTGTGAGTTCCAGGTCAGCCTGGGCCAGAGCAAGACACTATCTGGAAAAAACAAAGAGTGAAAAAGAGAGAGAGAAAAAGAAAGAGGGAGAGAGAAATGCATAGCTACATAGAGAACATGTTTTCTGTGTTACACTAACTAACCTACGTCAGTATCCTTGCAAGAGTACTGGAATGGCTCATATCCCTAAGCCTATTCCAGAACTAGCCTCGGTTTCTAATGGAATCCTTAGTAAGCCAGCCTTTCAGTATCAATCTTGCTTTAAAATCACCTTATACCTTGTCTGGGTTAATATTATATGCCTATCTTACACTAATACAGCCATCTTCAATGCTCATCTTACACTGTGGCAAGATTTGTCTTTTAAGCCAATTCTTTCTACATTGCCTCATTTGGGTTGGGAACAGTGGGTGGGCAGGTCCTTGTCTCTACTGGGTGAAGATGCTGCTGACCACCTGTGACTATGTGATGTTAAAAGGCACTATGGGGGCTGAAGAGATGGCTTAGCAGTTAAGGTGCTTGCCTGCAAAGCCAAAGGACCTCAGTTCAATTCCCCAGGACCCACGTAAGCCAGATGCACAAGGTGGTGCATGCATCTGGAGTTTGTTTGCAGTGGTTGGAAGCCCTGGCGCTGTCTGTCTGTCTCTCTCTCTCTCTCTCTCTCTCTCTCTCTCTCTCTTGCCTCTTTCCCTCTCTCAAATAAATAAAAATATTTAAAACAAAAGGCACTATGCGTAGTGTGAAGTCTAGCCCTATAAGAGTGCATAGGCAGAGGGACCAGGCACCTAAAGGCTGGTGGCCTTGAGAAAAGTGCTGTCTCTGCCTTGTGGCAGAGGACCCAGAAAAGAAAGACACATGGCTGTGCTACTTTCTGATATGGTTACGTGCCCTAAGTCCCCAGAGTCCAAGGACAGGGGTTGGAAGGTGGGAGGAGGGATCTTTTGGCACAGAGCAAAACCCAGGCAGGATATATGCGGAGGCTCAGGCAGTCTCTCCTTGGTTCCTCTCCATCTGTCTCACACTTAGCAGACAGAGACGTCTGTGTTCGGCTTACATTGGTTCCTCATTCTACCTCGCTCTCCTGTGTTGTTGAGAACTCTATCAACCCACTGCAGCTGCTATAACAAAATTCCCCAAACTCAAGCAACAGGAAGGTTTCTTCTACAATTCAGGGATCTGAGACAAGGCCCAGGCAAGGCTGCTATCTGGGGATGGCCTGCTTCCCACAGGTGATGCCTCACTGTGCCCTGCAAGCTGGAAGGATGAGGGAACTCTGGAGGGGGTGGGGTCTCTTTACAAGAGCACTAATCAAGTTTGTGCTCTCATCACTCCCCAGAGGCCTCACCCTCCAAATGCCATTGTGTTGGGTGTTAGGATTTCAACATGTGAATTGGGGTGGTGCTGAGCGGGGAATGCAAGCTTTCAGACCCCTGCACCACAAGCACAGAGTTTCTACTTTTCCTGCATCTCAAGTAGATGTTTTCAGAGTGAGGGTGGGAGAAGCTGCTGGAGGCTTGCTGGCCTGGCCAGTTCCACACCAGAAGTCCATCTGCCTTTTGCTCTGATGCCTCCTTACTTCTTCAGGTTAGACAACATCCCTCTGTGGAATCAATAGCCCTGGCCTATCAGAGCCTGTCCAGGGTTCTCTTTTAATACTAATAAAAATATCACAGATATCGGAACAAAATTTAGAAGATATTTTATCTATTACTTCTATATTATGTCAATGTTAGAGAATATTAAATACTACTTATTTTCCTGTGTGTATTTATCTGTGTGTTTTTAATGGGTATGGGCGTGTGCACATGTGAAGGCCAGAGGTTGATGTCAACAGTCTTCCTCAGTTGCTCTCTATCTTATTTATTGAGCCGAGATGTCTCCCTTAACTTTTCGGTGAGGATAGCTCGACGGCAAGCCCCAAGGATCTTCCTGCCTCCTCCTCCCCAGTACTGGGATTATAGGCATCGTCATGTCTGGCTTTGGTGTGTGTTGTAGTTACCTTCTCATTGCAGGGACAAAACACACAACCAGAAATAGCTTACAGGGGAAAAGGCATTATTTTGGCTTGCAGTCTTGAGGGGAAAGCTTTATCATCCGTGAGAAAGTCACTGGACATCACATCTCCACAGTGTCAGGAGGTGGTCTAAGTACCGAGCTTGGAGCCACCCCTGGTGACACACCTCCTTCAGCAAGGCTCCACCCCCCAAACACTCCACAACTCATCTCCACAGTGTCAGGAGGTGGTCTAAGTACCGAGCTTGGAGCCGCCCCTGGTGACACACCTCCTTCGACAAGGCTCCACCTCCCAAACACTCCACCACTTTCAAAACTCACCAACCGGGAGACCAAGTATTCAACACACATGAGCCTATGGGGGACATTTCATCCAAATCACCACAGCATGGGTGCTGGGGACCCAAACACAGGTGTTCATGCTTGTGTGGAAAGCACCTTACCAACTGAGCCATCACCCCAGCCCCTAAAAAAAACATTTTGTACCATCATCCAATCTCCTCCAGAAATACATGCCCCACCCATTCTACCATTTCAGATCCAGAAAAGCACAATCATGTAATAGCTAACAATTCAACCAACCCATCCTTACCCACTATTATTAAAGATCAACGGGAGGCTGGAGAGATGGCTTAGTGCTTAAGTGCTTGCCCATGAAGCCTAAGGATCCTGGTTCAAGGCTCAATTCCCCAGGACCCACGTAAGCCAGATGCACAAGGTGGCACATGCACCTAAAGTTCTTTTGCAGTTGCTGGAGGCCCTGGTGCACCTGTTTTCTCTCTCTCTGCCTCTTTCTCTCTGTCTGTTGCTAATAAATAAATAAAAATAAACAAAAATTTATATAAAGGGCTGGAGAGATGGCTTAGAGGTTAAGGTGCCTGCCTCCTAAGCCAAGAATGCTGGTTCCAATCTCCAGCGGTTCCAACTTCCAGGTCCCACATTCAGCCAGATGCAAAGTGACGCAAGGGTGCAATGCTGCACTTGACCACAAGGGAGTGCACACATCTGGATTTCGTTCGCAACAGCTGAGAGGCTGCTGGTGCGCCCATCTCTATCTTCCTCTCCCTCTCTCACTGTCTCTCTCTCTCTCCAAAAAAAAATTTATATAAAAAAGACCAAATGAATGGTCTCAATGAGATAACTGTAGCATAGAAAGATTGAAGTGGGGCTGTGTAGATAGATGGTTAACAGTTAAAGGTGCTTGCTTCCAAAGCCTACTTGCCTGAGTTCAGTTCCTCCAGGGCCCATGTAATGGCAGATGCAAAGTGGCCCATGTGTCTGTGATCCTGACACACTTGTGACAATGGGAAGTGGTGCCAGGAGAACCGGAAGCTCATGGAGCAGCTAGTCTGAAGTTTGTTTAAGTCTGACAGTTCATTTGCAGTGGCAAGAGACCATGTCTCAAAGAAGGTGCAGCAGAGACACCTTGAGATTGTTGTCTGATCTCCATATGTGTGTAATGACATGACACACACACACACACACACACACACACACACACACACAGGAAAAAATGATAAAAAGATAAAGTAACTTGTCCAAAACTACAGAGCTTTGGGCTATAATTCAAACTCCTATTCTCATCCTCTTGGCTATCAACAAGCAACTCTGTGCAGAGGTGCTGGTCTGGCCTGGTCCGGGCGTGCTTGATGCTCACATTTCCCATGAAGCAGTTGGTTTTCCCTGGCCCATGTCCACAATCAGTCCAGAACTCTATAATCCCAGCCGGCTGCTCCATTCCCAGTGATTCTACTCAGCAAGGCCTCTGTGCTTCCGTAACCCTCCCTGTGGGTCCAATAGTAACATATGTCTACCCTGCGTGCTATGTCAATCTGTGGAGGTTCTAGAACCTGCCACCACGGCCCAGCCTTCTAGGCACTGGTCTCCACCCGTGGTGCACCTTACACCCTTAGTTTCATCTTTGCATCCCCAGGGGCTGAAGCACGGCCAACTCAGTGAATACCGTTTGGAAGGTGAGATGCCCAGCAGAGGCTGGGAAGATTTTTCAAGTCCACTCCTATGAACCTTTCTCTCTCTGTAGCTCACAATCATTTTGTAATATACTTAATTATCTTTTCTCAGGCATACAATAAAATGTACTCACCATTCTTTTGCCTAGGCACACTTCCCCCCCACCCTGATTTCTCTGGTTTGACTTGATATCACACAGACTTGATATCAGTGTGTGTATTCTCTTTCAAATATCTATATAATATTTTGCTAGTGCAAACCCCTCCAGAATGAGCTATTTCTCATTTCCTGTCTCCTAGCCAGCTTTCCCGACCATATTCAGCTTCAACTTTGCTCCCCTGTCCCTACTATGGCTCATAAAGAGCCTTGCAATCATACCCACCACACACATTCTCTTTTTAGTTGCATGTGTTCCAAATATCTTTTTCTCCCCTGGACATAGTATTTAGTTATTTTATTTTTATTTTCCAAAATCGTGTACATGTTGATGTACAAATGATTGCGCAAAATAATCAGTTCAGTTATGACAATGTCATGCGTGTATAGAAGGTTCTTTGGTTGTATTGACCCCTGCATTCCCCACGCTCACCCCTTATTGGTCTCTTTCCTATTTCCTACTAGTTCTCCTTTTTCTTTCATGTCTTTTTAAGTTTACATTCCACATACAAAAGAAATCATGTAGTATTTGCCTTTCTAAGTCTGCCTTATTTCACTTAACATGATGATCTCCAGTTCCATCCATTTTCCTACAAATGTACAAAAATATATTCTTAATGGTGAGTGATGTGTGTGTGTCACATTTTCTTTTTTAGTTGTTGTTGTTTATTTATTTATTTGAGAGTGACAGACAGAAAGAGAAAGAGACAGATAGGTAGAGAGAGAATGGTCATGCCAGGGCCTCCAGCCACTGCAAACGAACTCCTGATGTATGCTCCACTTTGTGCATCTGGCTTCTGTGGGTCCTGGGGAATCGAGCCTCAAACCAGGGTCCTTAGTCTTCACAAGCGAGCGCTTAACCATTATACCATCTCTCCAGCCCATGTCTGTCACATTTTCTATATCCATTCATCTGCTTGTGGGCAACTAGGCGCACACACACACACACACACACACACACACACACGTAGTATAGCTTGATTATTTCATATTATTTTGATACAGAACACTGTCAAAACTATTTTGGAACTCTTTGTACCAGGTTGAGTTGGTCATTTTGGGGCACAACTCCAAAGAAGACTTGAATTACCAGAACACACATAACCAGTAATGCTGTTTTCCCCTTAAGCTCCATTGCTGAGCACATAGGCTAAAAAAAAAAAAAAAACTGAATGCCGCATCTCAGCAGGAGCCATTCACAAGGTAACCTTATTCATCACAGCCTCATGGCAAGAGAGAGCTCTATGCATACGAACCGAGCATCAATGGTTTTCAGCATACCAATTTACTCTGACATAAGCAGTTGCCAAGAAAATTATCCTTGTGATCGTTGAAGGAATAAGTAATAGAAACAATTTAAAAATCATTTCCCTAAAGTCAAAAGGAGAAGGTATCAGTGCAATATGATTTTTCCAACTTGGCAGTGGCAGGTGGAATTGGTGATGAAATTCTCACCTTAACCCAACACACTGGCTCTCTCTCTCTGCCTTACCACAAAATGCATAATAAAGGGTAGTTAAATCTACTCAGAACCCCAGTTACATGACATATTTGGAGGTGACTTTAAGGTACATTCTCAAGTACAGAGCAACGCTTTCTAAATTTATAGTCTGTTTTCTTGCTGCCAGTTCTGACTGCCAAATGTGTCTGACATTGTGGCCAGTTTGTGGTGGCCCTAAAAATCATCAGCAATTTTAATATTAGCACCTGGCAATCATCAGGCTTCACAATGACTGCTCATATTCATCACCTGACTTTTCCACAGGATAAACTGAAAAGAGAGAGAGAGAAACTAAACTTCCCCAGTAGCAAGTTACAGAGTTAAAAATAAACTCGGCTCCTCCTTCGATTATTTAGCAATTCAAATAAACCATTAAACTCTGTGGCTTATGTGGCTACACAGAAGAACAAAGATTATAAATATCTATCCTTCAAGTACTTTTTATATTGTCTTCACATTTGCAGAGTATTTCAGTATTAGGATATTATGGCTATGAGATGAGAAGAAAAATAGGGAGAGAAATTCATTGCTTCCTGGTTCAAAAACTACCTGCCATATTCTGATTTGTGGCCCAGCACTGCTCTACATCCTGGGTTTGCAGGGAAACAACCTAGTCGGGGTGTCAGCTTCCTGATTACATCGTTATAATAGGAAAGGAAAGGCAAAGGAGCCTTAGGAAGCCATAGGTGGGAGGGGGCGTAAAAGTAGGTGTCCCTGAGAAATAGGGGTAGATCTGGAACCTGAAGAATGGGTCTGAGCCATGCTGTGTGTCACATGGGGATTTGGAGAACATTCTTGTCCAAGGAAGAATAGTCTGGAAAGCCCCAGGTGGGCCACCTTACAGCACTGAGTAGTATGTGTGCATAGCACAGAGGTACCAGCCAAAAAGGCAACTGACGCCCAGCCCCTGCTCTGCAATCTATCAGGGACATCCCTGAATATAGCTGCTGTGACCCAGAAACATGTTTTATTTCACTCAAAAAAAAAAAAAAGCAACAAACAAATGATTTTTAAGACATATTCCACGAGTGAATTAATTTGAGTTCATATAAGACCTCGGAAATGTATTAATGAAACAATCCAGAAGCTTGTTTTTCTTCATCCAGGTTGCTGTACCCTAACCCAAAGTCTGGATGCTGACATGATGTCACAAGTGGAAAATCCCACATCTAGCCTCATGGGACAGATCACAAATGGTAGGTGCAATAAATATGTTATAGAAAATTACCTTCAGATTAGTGTAAAAGGTATAATGAAATATAAATTAGTTTCATGTTTAGACTTGAGTCCTATCTCCAAGATCTCATCTATACACATCAATATTAAAAACATTCAAAACGAGCTGAGGAGATGGCTCAGTGGTTAAAGGTGTTTGCTTGCAGACCTGCTGGCCCAAGTTCAATTGCCTAGAACCTGCACCCAGTCTGATGCAAAGTGGCACCTGTGTCTGTAATCCCAATGTGTCTACAGCAAGGAGAAGCAGAGCCAGGAGAATCTGGAAGCTCGCAGGCCAGCTAGTCTGGAGCCCCAGGAGCAAGCAAGCTAAACAACAAAGAGGAGCCTGTCTCAAAGCAAAGAGGAAAGGATGAACAAACACCCTGAGGTTTCCTCAGATTTCCACTCATGTACTGTGGCACACATGGTCATACACACACACAAAACACATGTAAATTGATTTTTAACCCAATACACTCTGAATACTAAGGGACACCTCCAGTTGAACAACATGGAATGGACATGTGGTCTTTGATATGTTGGCCAATTTCTGCACATCCTGAGCTGCTCCAGTGGGTGTTACCCTTTAGGACTAGGGATTGGAGCAAGGAGTGTAATACGCCCCTTATGAAGTGCAAGAAACACAAAGCACGCACTGCTTGTCATTTTCCATTTATGCAAAACATAATCCCATGGCCACACTGGTTTAAGAGTGGCTGAGAAACGTGTTCTGTGGTGGCTGCCATGCACCACCATCAAACAACACAGCAGAGGGTGCATGTGTGGACATCTATCAGCCTGAGCCACAGGGCAAGATGATGATGGAGGGGCAGGCAGGGGTCGGATCATGGAAGGCTGTGTTCCGAGTTCAAGAATAAGGCAAAGGATGTGGTTCAGAGGTACACCACTTAGCCCAGCAAAGCTATAGAAGCTGAGGTGGGTGGATCACCACTAGTCTGAGGCCAACCTGGGCTACATAGTTAGTTCCAAGCCAGTGTGCAATACAAACTAAAAACAAATCTAAAAAAAAAAATTATGAGTATTTGCCCACAGAAAATACTTTACAAAAAAAAAAAAAAAAAGACTAGATCAGGGTGAATATGAGTAATGGCTTTCCAGGGATTCTGTCATTTGATTACTGTTATGATTTGAACATGAAAGTGCCCCCCACAGGCTTATATGTTGATTCTGTGTTTCTCAGCTCATGATGCCATTTTGAAAGGTTCTAGAAACCTTAGGGAGTGGGGCCTAGCTGAAGAAAGCAGGACTCGGGGGGTGAGGGGGAGGCGTCCTTAGGAGTTTCGAGTCCCTGGTTCTTTCCTGTTTCCCCTTTGCTGCTTGCTGTCTATAAACAGCCTTTTCCTCCACATACTCCTGGCACCATGGTGTTCTGCAAGTCCTGAAGGCTAAACAGCTATGTACTGAACCCCCTGAAATCATGAGCTAAATTAACCACTAATCTTTCCTACTTAAAAATTGTTCTCTTGGGTATTTTGTCACAGTGACAAGAAAAATAACCAACACAAATACTGTATATTATATGTTTTTGTTTATCAACAGCCAAATTCTATATGAAGAGAAATATATGAGTCATATGACTTCTGAAGAAATTGCCTGGGAGACTAGATTCTAACAGAAAGATTTTCCATACTTGTGGATCAAAAGTCTAAATTATCCCATTATTTAGACCTATACTGTTAGCACCCATAGGATATGTTCTGAGTGTACACATGGTCATACCATTAAGGTATGGAAGTTACTGCATCTAGCACATCCATATTAACACATGCCAGTGTGGCTCGTGGCTCTTGCCTCTTGCCTCTTGGCCAAGTAACATAAAACAAAACCATTCTGAAGGGAGGTAAAGTCCTACTAACTTGTAGTGACATTGGATCTGGCTATGGACACAGAACCCTTCCAAATGGTTTTTGTGTTCTTTAATCTGCTTCTTAAAGCCAACATTGTAAATTGTGTCTATATTTGAAGGGATCAGAAGACCCTAGTCTAGTGTTCTAGTTTGTATGTTTCACTATGAACAAAGGCCAAAGACTTGACACATACTGCCAAACAGGACTTGAACCCAAGGAGGATAAGTGTCCTGATACCACCAAAGTCCTGAGATCTCCACTGCAACCTGTGGTTCATCTTCACATGATATCCTCACAGTTCTCCTTGAAGAGACTTCAACCCTCCTCACATTGCCAGCCTCAAGAGTTTCTGGAACTGTGCAATCAATCTATGACCCTCTATTTCCTGCATCTTCAGGCCTCCAAAACCAGTTCCAAGTGGGAATGCTGCCATTTTTTTTTTTAATCTAGTGGGGATGTAGCTGACCTTGAGAAATAGAAAAACTCCTTCAGCATTCTTCTTTCATGGCCTCTCCTTTCAAAAGAATCAGCACTCTTCCTATTGCCCCAATGCAGAGCAGCTGGCCCATCCTCAATGGTAGTGATCTCTTAAAAAATTGCCATGGAAACAAATGCAGTCTTTGGACCTGGGACCTAAAACCTTTCCACACTTTCTTCTGTGCCAGAATTTACAGCTTTCATGTCCTCATATCTGTATTTTCTCTGCCAAGCACACCAGTAAGTTACTTTTAAGTTTGTCTTTGTTCACGCTGTCAGGACATGGGCAGAATGCAGACAGATCTTTCAGCCTTGCCAAAAAATAACAACATAACCTGCTTCTAGCCCAGTTCCTGACAAAGTTCTTTATATTACCTTTGAAACCTAATAAGTGGAGCCACCATAGCATCCACATTTCTCTCTACAGTTAGGTTTTTCAATTTTTTACTAGGATGATCCATAAAGCTCTGCTTATAGCACTGAAAAGCTTCTCTAGTCCAAAGTCCCAAATCCTCCCATATTCTTCCCACAAATCAGTTCCAAAAGACTAAATTTGAAATGGTCATATTCATTACAGCAGCAACCCCACTCCTGGTACTGCCTTTCTATTGTAGTTACTTTCTCACTGCTGGGATAAAACACTGGAACAAAATCAGCTGATTGGAGGAATGGGTTTATTTCAGCTTACAGTCTCAAGGGAAAGTTTCATGGCAGGGAAAGAATAACAGAGAATGGATAGTACATATTGTCACAGCAGCAGGAGGAAAGCGTCTGAGTGAGTTAGCTCTGAACACCTAGTAGGGCTGGGCTAATAAGCCTGAAGACCTGCCCCCAATGACACACCTCCTCCAGCAACGCTCCATCTCCAAAGCCTCCAGTAGGTGGGAACTAGGTATGAGGCTTAATCACAAACACATGAGGCTATGGGGGACATTTTACATTCAAGCTACCATGACATGCTCCCCTTAGAAGGGATTACACAATACAGGTGGAACACCAGTCATTTCTTGGAAGAGGAAAGGTATACTAATGCAAGACTGGCCTCTTCTCTTCTCATGCTCCAACTCCTGAGTCAAGATTTTTTCCCTCTTCCATATGATGACCCAGACCAAATACACCCTCGCCAGACACAGTCTCCAAAACTGTGAGATAAATAACCCTCAGGCATTTTGCTAATAGTAATGGAAAATGAACTGATAGATTGCTTAATCCACACTCTTGAATAGTCCTTCGAGATCCCAAACTGTGAGGATTTCTGGAACTTATCAAGCATAACTGGGGGCATATTTTGGTGCCAGAAAGGGTGATAAATTAATCCTGAGGGATAATTTGTTGTCAATACATTTTCATATCACAACCATCCAGCAACTTTGCTGCTTTTCTTAATCACAGTACTGACAGGGAGGGGATCTCGTGTCTACCTCTGCTGCCCGACCCTGTGGCATTGTGCTGGCTGTACTCTCAGAGCAGCAGGATCACAGGACCATCTTGCCACATGCCTCAAATGAAGGTTTCTTCCATTCTGTTGGCCAGGAAAATGATTTTCAAAGAGAGTTTCCCTCTTACTTCTGTGCATGCGAAATTGAATGCAAAACATTGTGTTGACCTTCTGGCAAGTAGTTTCATTGGAATGTGTCCATCTAAGAAATGAATACCTCAGAAATGTATTTTCACAGAAATTTTGATCAGATTTCCTACCATCAGAAAATCATGGTCTGGTAAAAAAAAAAAATACCACCACTCACAGTGATCAGTGTGCATAGTTTAACTTATTTCTTACAAATCTCAGAAGTAATACTGACTAAGCCATCAAACTAAAAAGAACACTAGGGTTCTTTCCTAGTTTGTTATTGTTTTTTTCTCCTTAGGTATTCAGAATTGAAAGTTGGACATAAACTTTGGAGATATTTTACTTACTTTTATTCATCGGTAAACAAAATTGTAGCTCAGGAAGTGCTTTCCCATGAGCATACTGCCAATGATGACATAAACAAGTCCATCAGGACAGACCTTTGTATTCCATCACTCTGGAGCCTTGGACATACTTGTTTCCATTTAAATTAGCACAAGTCAAAATTAATTTGATTCCTCAAATGGAACCTTTTTTATTATATATATACATACATACATTTTTTTTTTTTTTTTGGTTTTGCGAGGTAGGGTCTCACTCTGGTCCAAGCTGACTTGGAATTCACTATGTAGTCTCAGGGTGGCCTCGAACTCTCAGCAATCCTCCTACCTCTGCCTCCTGAGTGCTGGGATTAAAGGCGTGCGCCACCACGCCCGGCCATCACCTATATTTTTAAGCATGTATCTAAAGGTGTTTCAGAAAGAATCATCTTATATCACTGCAATGGGCTAAGCACTACAAAGAATATAGGACCTATTTATCTAAGAGTTTTCTATTTTTTTAAAATAAGTGACTGATCCATAAGAAAATGGACAAAAGGAGTCTTAGAAGGGAATTTTAATGCATCCATATTTTTGGTACATTAAAGACTCCAGGGGGGCTGGAGATATGGCTTAGCAGTTAAGGCAATTGCCTGCCAAGCCTCACGACACAGGTTTTGATTCCCCAGTACCCACATAAGCCAGATGCATGAGGTGGCACATGTATCTGGAGGTCATTTACAGTGGCTGGAGGCCCTGGTGCGCCATTCTCTATCTGCCTCTTTCCACCCCCCTCTTTCTCCCACCTTCCCTCCCACCAGTGTGCTAATTCAAGCACTGTTTATATCTATAACAAGATTACTATGGTAAAGAGGAAACAGAAGATATTTCCTGAGTTCAAAAAGCTACTTATTTGCAAAGCCTACAATTCCATCATTAGTGTTTGTATGGCTTTTTTTTTTTTTTTGTTTTGTTTTTCCAAGGCTGGCCTGGAATTCACTATGTATCTCAGGGTAGCCTTGAGCTCATGGCAATCCCCCTACCTCTGCCTCCCGAGTGCTGGGATTGAAGACATGCGCCACCATGCCTGGCTTTAATAGCTTCTTATATGAGATCTATTTTGGGCCAGCTGAGGGCCAAAATAATGAGCTGGCCTTATACCTTTCTGTATTGAACCGAACACTTGCCAATTACTAATGTTGATCTGTTTTTGTTCCTGAGATACATTTCAGAAAATGAAAACAGTTCTTGGTACATTTCATAAATTTCTAATGAAGACAGTCTAATTCTCATAAGCTCTCAGACAATCCTGACAAGCTGCCGGTGTAGCTCTGTGGTTTAGCAAAGGGGCCGTTTCGGAAAGAAACAGTACTCCAGCATTTTCTAAAGCTAGATGAAGAGAGAAACAAAATCTAGATGAAGATGCCCAATTCTCTGCTATTTGTCAATTCCTCACCTTTTTTGGCCTCCTGATGGTATTTGGCAAATGTAACCAGCAGCAATCATTTTACTGAAGAGGCAGCATATGCTTTATTTTACCACGTGGCTCGAGCTGCCAAAACAATCTCACACTCTTCCTTAGAAAGTAAATGTTTCTGGGCTGGAGAGCTTGCTTAGCGGTGAGGGCACTTGCCTGAAAAACCTAATGACCCAGGTTCACTTCCCCTGTATCCCACATAAAGCCAGATGCACAAAGAGGCACATGCATCTAGAGTTTATTTGCAATGGCTGGAGGCCTGTATATGCCCATTCTCTCTGTCTCTCTGTCTGTCTCTCTCTCCCTCTCCCTCTCCCTCTCTCTCTCTCTCTCTCTGTGCTTACAAATAAACAAACGAACAAATAATAAAATAGTAAGTGAATTTTATCATTTATCCAAACCAACAAAACCCAAAACAGCAGCAAAATCAACATGTAGCTGTGGAGCCTAGCTCCCATGGAGCAGCACTGATGGACAGACAGCTCAGCTCAGCAGGAAACTTTGTCTCTGAGACCAAACCAACATTATCTTATGATAGCCTAATGCCTGGTTATCCAGACCCATTTCAATTTGAGGAATATGGGACTGCAATGTAGACGAGAGATCAGCTATCCAGCCCCATCATTTTCTTCCACTTGTGACTAAAAGTTGCACTGCAGCCCAGCGTCTCTAATTTTGGTAACATGATGATATTAAGGATTGGAACAACTCTGCAGGACATAATCAGATTTTTTATGGAATCGAATACTTCTCAATCCTGAGCTTTTTTTCTTAGCTGGCAGTGATTCTAGAACAAACTTATTAGTGCGTGTGAATAACCATCCCTAAAAAATATGACTCAGGAGCAGAGATCAAGCAATATCTGCCTTCATCTGACTCAAGAAAGAGGGCCATACCTGATAAGCAGCTTTTGCAACTCAATTGGAAACTTGTGTTTATAAAATTGTTCTTTGTTTCCTCTACCTAAACAAAAATAAAAGATGAGGGGATGCATTTATTATTATGGAGTATTTATAAAAAATTATTTTGGCTTCTGTGTGTATATGTGCATCTGGGTGTGATATGGTATATATGGGGCATGTATGGTGTGGTGATTGTGTGTGTGTGTGTGTGTGGTGTATGCACATGTATGTACCCTTGTGGTGCCCCATATACTTGCTGTGGGATGGGGAGATCACTCCCTGGGGTGGCCACAGTGTAACATCAGGCCTTCTACTCCATCACTCTCCAGCCTGGGGATTGACCAAGGTGATAGTCAACTCTCTGGGCACTGAACGTCCTGTAGGTCAGAGGTTGGTGGCCTTTGGTGTGCTTCCCAGGTACGTTAGGAATTTGGCTCACTATAGTTTCCTGGTGTTTGTTAGTCAGGACCAGTTGACCTAGGGTGTGGCCCAGCACCTTTTCTGTAATTTTTCTTAACAAGCTCCATATTGCTCCAAGGCTCTGGGTCACACTGTGGGAACACAGGACACCCAATGTGGCCCATACATGGCTGTAGTGTTCTGTACACCTCAGAGTACTGTAAATGGTTATGTGTGTCCTGAAATATAAGAAGTCATATGACTTTAAGAATGGATGCTGTTTCCTTGTCATGACATGCTTAGAAGCATGGTGTTTTATAACTTTTTTATACCTTATTTTGATTTTGTCTCAGGTTTCCCTTTTTCAATTTAACTTGTTTGATTTGATGTTAGGTTTTCCTTTTAATAATATATAATTCATGTTATTTATGGTAGGTAAAAGTGTGACCCCTGAACGGTTAGAGGTGTTTTTAAAAGTTAAAAAAAAGAATATAGAAGAGGCAGTTACTTGAGAGGGCTCTGGACTTTTGACCTTATATACTCATGTAAGCAGTATTTTCTAGGCTTCATGTAAGATGGTCAAAAAGGTTTACATTAAACATTAAATCTAAAGCATGCATTCAAGTTTGAGGGTTTTTGTTTCTTTTTGTTTTATTGATTGTGAACAGGATGTGCATGTGTGTGAATATACACACATACACACAAGTACACATAACCTAAAATATCATGAATACAAACTAAATTAACTAATATTAACTAACACAGCATTATCTTTGGAAAGTAAAGGTCTACTCTATAGACACAAATGTAAAAATTTCTTTAAATCCCAAAATTATCTGGTTATAACTTCACATAATAGAACCTTTATTAGAAATCACATTTAAATGGGATAGATAAATTAAGAATGTACAAAGGTTCCACGCGTGCTAAGAGGCTAGAAAATCGTCACCACTAAGGAGAGAAGTAGAGCCAACACCATCCCCCATACCACAGGCATCTTTCCTTCCAAGTCCCTTCTCCACTGTGCTCCCCCACATAAGCGGGCTCTTAATGAGGGCCAGGAAACACCTCTAAGCAGAGGCACCCACATTCACACATGCACAGCTCAGTCTGCAAGGGGTGGCTTCTAGAACCAGTATCTCTGAGATGTTTCCACGTTACACAAGTGATGAGCAAATTACTTAATCTCAAGGGAGCTCCGTGTTTGCATCTATGAAACTGAGCTAACAACGGTCCTCAACTCCTCGGACCACAGCGAAGACTAAATGCAGGAGAACATGTGCTTATTAGAACAGTGTTGGCACACAGGAAGCTGAAGAAATGAAAGTAAATTCACTAACTCTTGCTATAGCTGTGTGTAAGTCTCACCTTTCCTCATCTGGGGCTCTCGGGAAAGCGTGGGAAATTTATCTGGCTTGGAATAGGCCGGTGATGCTGCAGGGCCTGAATTAGGCTTGACAGCTGAAAGGTGGACTCATTTCAGAGCTGCGGAGATGGCTGGCATGGAGGAAGGAGACGGGTGTTCGATTATCCCGGTCCCTCGTGGCCATGCAATTTCCCCCAAGTTCCCCCTGGATATTTGAGAAGACCTCTCAATCAGCTCTGAGAAAAAGGCATTATCTGGAACTTTCTACAGAAAAATTACTCAGGAAAAAAAAAAGATTGTGTATGCACCAAACTTGGAGGAACACACACACACACACACACACACACACACACGGAGATCAGAATGCTGACCTCCAAGGAAAGTGCTTCTTATTTTGCAAACCATTTTATCACAGAGAAGCAAGGTACTAAATAAATAGGGAAAAGGTTGACTTCTAAAGGGTTTCATACAAAGAACTATTAAAGGATAGCATGGCCTAATGCAGTGAATTTTCAATTCTTTTTAAAGCAAGACGAGGGTTCTCGGAAATAAGACCACATGCACAATTCTAATAACGAAAAATGGAGACGTCACTTCTGTAAGTGAAATGGCTCCCCTGTGCATCCCCCTCCTGCCCTTGATGTATGGGAAAGCTGCAGGATCTGCCAGGGAACCCACTCTATTCCTTTATCTAGGACATCAGCACCAAACTGGATTATCACAAGAACGTCTAAGGTAATGCTACATATCTTGATTGTACGGGTTTAAGGTATTTCACTTTTTTTATTATTTTATTTATTTTTGGAGAGTGACACAGAGAGAGACAGACAGAGAGGGAGAGGGAGACAGATAGAGATGGGCGTGCCAGCAGTCTCTCAGCTGCTGTGAACGAAATCCAGATGTGTGCGCCCCCTTGTGGGCAAGGGCGGCATTGCGCCCTTGCATCACTTTGCATCTGGCTAAACGTGGGACCTGGAGATTGGAACCAGGTTATTAGGCTTAGCAGGCAGGTGCCTTAACCGCTAAGCCATCTCTCCAGCCCCACTTTTTTTTTTTTGAGTCTTTGTTTCCTCATTTGCAAGTTGTGTGTCTAAAATGGAAAATTCTCCTGTACTAACTCTAATTTTCCATGGATTTATTAGAAGAAAACTATGAAAAGAAAATAAGACCTCTGTCTCATGCCAAGGCAGACTATTAGGGGCTGGGTTTACCTTTCTGTCTAAAATATTTTAAAATGGAAAAGTATGTCAAACAATAATTTTGAAGACGTCAGATATCAAATTCCAAAGCAGGGTGGGTTACTGAGAGAAGGAAAGTAACACGCACCCTAAGATCACCCCAGCTGAGGAAGGAAAACCCAAACAAGGCGTGGCAGTCCCCTGGAGTTGGGGTCACAGAGCTAGGAATTTGGGGGAGCAGAGTACCTGACAAGTGTGGTCATCAGGGCTCCCCAACAGCCCTACTGGGGGGCAGGAAATGAACCGCCTGAGATCAGATGGAACAACCTTGTTTTTATTATAATTTGTTTACTTGCGTGTTGGCAATGCTTGGGATTGTATCCAGGGCCTCATCTGTGTGAGACAAGGGCTCTGCCCTGAGCTCTGCTCTCAACCACTGCCCTTGCCGACCATTCTTTCCAACGCAATCAAGTTGAGTTCTTGAATAAAAGAGAACCGAAAGAATCAAATTGGGGGCTGGGGAGATGGCTCAGTGGTTAAAGGCACAAGCAGCAAGAAGTCCTGGCAAGCATGCACACACGCTCCACGCACACACAGCGCCAAATAAATAAATTAATTACAGTTTTTACAAAAAAATCAAGTGGTTTCAAAGTCACATAACATTCTAGGGCAAAACTTAAGACATTGTATAGATCTGTCCCCCAAATCATATTCTAGCACCCTAAGTTAAAATTCACTATCAGATATCTAATGACTCAAGTAGGAAAGAAGAAAAACAAGAAACAATTGAGAACAACCCAGAAGTGGGATTAGAACTGGATTACATGTGGGTTCCAAGCTAGAGGAAAGACTCAACATGCTAACTACAGACATGAAACATACTGAAATGGTCTCCTCTTTCTTTAGGGCCTAGTCTGTCCACCCAAAGAATGGAATGGACAGAGGATGAAAAGTAAAAAAAAATGAAGATTTATCCACATGAGAACATAACAAGTATTCAGACAGAAAACTCCAAACTCAGTTCTCAGTGTCAGCAGGTTTGCCAGCCAAGAGAGCAAAGGTCATGGTTACAGCCAACTCTTAACAGGCCTAGGAAACCTGCCAAAGGGGCGTGCGGGGGGGAGGGGTCTGTGACTGATCAAACTCTCGCGCAGCAGGATGTTCACCAAGGGAACATGGAAGCCTTACAGGTCTGAATCCTTGACAGGCTTTGGATACCTGTCGAGAGAGGGTGTCGTCAAGTGATATGACCTTGCATCCTTGGCAAGCCTCGGGGTGCCACTATAGAGTGGCTGGAATAGGAGCCAGGGCAACCAGAATAGTGGGTCTCAGCGAAAGGGAACCAGGGGCTATGGAAGCAGCAGCGGGTCTCCCTGGAAGCAGGAATCAGAGGCTGCCAGGGCAGTGAGTCCATTGGGTTTCTCTGTGTCCCAAGGGTCCAGGCATCAAGAGCAGAGGTGAGGAGTAGAAGCCGGGTGGGGTTGAGAGCTGCTCTGGCCCTGCAGAGGCAGGAGCAAGTTCAACACGTGTGTGACATCATGTCAGCAGGCGGAGAAAACTCCCATCAAAGCAGAGCCGTAGAAGGGTACTTCAACACCGGATAACGGTCACCTACATAAACCCACAGCTATCAGCAAACCTAAAGGGCAAGGCTGAAATGCCTTCCCCCATCATGCAGGAGCAGTTGCTTTGAGTCATTTGTTTCGGCGTATTGTACAGACATCTCCAGCCAGGGCAATCAGGCAACAAAAATGACGTAAAAGATCCGGGTTGGACAAGACAGACACTATTTAGTCACAGATGGTGTGATGTTTAGGTGAGAAGCTAGCAAACTACAGTGTTTGTGCATGTTTGAGGAGTGTTCACCTTTTTATATTTTCAAATAATAATAATGACAACAGTGACAAGGAAACAAGGAAGAGTCTACAGCATATGTGCCCCATAAAACCTGGCACGTTTACTCTGTGACCGTTTAGAGAAAAGCTGGATGGTCTCAGATCTATGGAGAAAATCTGAAGGAATCTCTAAAATCCCATTGGAACGAATGAGAGTTTAACAAAGTTGTAAGATCTAAGATGAACATCTAATTTTCCATGGATTTATTAGAAGAAAACTATGAAAAGAAAATAAGACCTCTGTCTCATGCCAAGGCAGACTATTAGGGGCTGGGTTTACCTTTCTGTCTAAAATATTTTAAAATGGAAAAGTATGTCAAACAATAATTTTGAAGACGTCAGATATCAAATTCCAAAGCAGGGTGGGTTACTGAGAGAAGGAAAGTAATACGCACCCTAAGATCACCCCAGCTGAGGAAGGAAAACCCAAACAAGGCGTGGCAGTCCCCTGGAGTTGGGGTCACAGAGCTAGGAATTTGGGGGAGCAGAGTACCTGACAAGTGTGGTCATCAGGGCTCCCCAACAGCCCTACTGGGGGGCAGGAAATGAACCGCCTGAGATCAGATGGAACAACCTTGTTTTTATTATAATTTGTTTACTTGCGTGTTGGCAATGCTAGGGATTGTATCCAGGGCCTCATCTGTGTGAGACAAGGGCTCTGCCCTGAGCTCTGCTCTCCAACCACTGCCCTTGCCGACCATTCTTTCCAACGCAATCAAGTTGAGTTCTTGAATAAAAGCGAGAACCGAAAGAATCAAATTGGGGGCTGGGGAGATGGCTCAGTGGTTAAAGGCACAAGCAGCAAGAAGTCCTGGCAAGCATGCACACGCGCTCACGCACACACGCGCAAATAAATAAATTAATTACAGTTTTTACAAAAGAATCAAGTGGTTTCAAAGTCACATAACATTCTAGGGCAAAACTTAAGACATTGTATAGATCTGTCCCCCAAATCATATTCTAGCACCCTAAGTTAAAATTCACTATCAGATATCTAATGACTCAAGTAGGAAAGAAGAAAAACAAGAAACAATTGAAAACAACCCAGAAGTGGGATTAGAACTGGATTACATGTGGGTTCCAAGCTAGAGGAAAGACTCAACATGCTAACTACAGACATGAAACATACTGAAATGGTCTCCTCTTTCTTTAGGGCCTAGTCTGTCCACCCAAAGAATGGAATGGACAGAGGATGAAAAGTGAAAAAAAATGAAGATTTATCCACATGAGAACATAACAAGTATTCAGACAGAAAACTCCAAACTCAGTTCTCAGTGTCAGCAGGTTTGCCAGCCAAGAGAGCAAAGGTCATGGTTACAGCCGACTCTTAACAGGCCTAGGAAACCTGCCAAAGGGGGGTGCGGGGGGCGGGCTGTCTGTGACTGATCAAACTCTCGCGCAGCAGGATGTTCACCAAGGGAACATGGAAGCGTTACAGGTCTGTATCCTTGACAGGCTTTGGATACCTGTCGAGAGAGGGTGTTGTCAAGTGTGTCAAGTGATATGACCTTGCATCCTTGGCAAGCCTCGGGGTGCCACTATAGAGTGGCTGGAATAGGAGCCAGGGCAACCAGAACAGTGGGTCTCAGCGGAAGGGAACCAGGGGCTATGGAAGCAGCAGCGGGTCTCCCTGGAAGCAGGAATCAGAGGCTGCCAGGGCAGTGAGTCCATTGGGTTTCTCTGTGTCCCAAGGGTCCAGGCATCAAGAGCAGAGGTGAGGAGTAGAAGCCGGGTGGGGTTGAGAGCTGCTCTGGCCCTGCAGAGGCAGGAGCAAGTTCAACACGTGTGTGACATCATGTCAGCAGGCGGAGAAAACTCCCATCAAAGCAGAGCCGTAGAAGGGTACTTCAACACCGGATAACGGTCACCTACATAAACCCACAGCTATCAGCAAACCTAAAGGGCAAGGCTGAAATGCCTTCCCCCATCATGCAGGAGCAGTTGCTTTTAGTCATTTGTTTTGGCGAATTGTACAGACATCTCCAGCCAGGGCAATCAGGCAACAAAAATGACGTAAAAGATCCGGGTTGGACAAGACAGAGACTATTTAGTCACAGATGGTGTGACGTTTAGGTGAGAAGCTAGCAAACTACAGTGTTTGTGCATGTTTGAGGAGTGTTCATCTTTTTATATTTTCAAATAATAATAATGACAACAGTGACAAGGAAACAAGGAAGAGTCTACAGCATATGTGCCCCATAAAACCTGGCACGTTTACTCTGTGACCTTTTAGAGAAAAGCTGGGTGGTCTCAGATCTATGGAGAAAATCTGAAGGAATCTCTAAAATCCCATTGGAACGAATGAGAGTTTAACAAAGTTGTAAGATCTAAGATGAACATGCACGCCGAGTCTAGTTCTATGCATGCAGCAATAACCAGAAGTTAAAAATTTCAAATCCTATTTGTAGTTTCACGAAAACTTAAATATATGCAGATAAGCTCAACAAAAATTTGCTAGACCTTTATAATGAAGCTTATAAAATACTGCTTAGAGGTTTAAGAAATCACACTTAAGGGAGATATTCCTTGTTTATGGTTCAAGAGACAGTATTGTTATGATGCCAGTTCTCCTCCAAAGATGCATACATTCAATGCCATCCAATAAAGTCTTGGGAAATACTTCCTATAGAAATCGGCAAATTTATTTTAAAATTCCTACAGAAATGCAAAGGTTCTAAAATAACCAAAAATACTTAAAAAGACCAAGGCAGGAAGGCTTACACTATCTAACATCAAGGCTCATTCTAAGTTGATAAAATTTAAATATTGTACTAGTGGCTTAAATATAAAGAAATATAATAGTGGAACAAGCCAGATATCTTCAATTAATGTTCTAATTTCAAAGGAAATGCAATGGCAAAGGATTAAAAAAAAAAAAAAAAAAGATGTTCTTTTCCCATCTCCAGATGAATTTCAGTTCATATTTAGTCTCACAAATCAAAGGTTATTCAAATGGAGCATAGACCTAAAGGTAAAGCCAAAGTTAAAAATCTTCCAGAAGAAAATGAAAAACCCAAGCATGACTGTGTGTTGGGCATGTTTCTTGGACATGACACCAAAACGACTGTCCATTTTAACAGAGAAGAACTTGGTGTTCACCAAGGTGAGGAACTTCCACTCTTCAAAGGGCACAATTCAGAGCATGGAAACACTCGCTGCAGCATGGGAGGAAAATATTTTTTTAAAAATTATTTTATTTATTTCTGGAGAGAGAGAGACACAGAGAGAGACAGACAGAGAAGGAGAGGGAGACAGATAGAGATGGGCGTGCCAGCAGTCTCTTAGCTGCTGTGAACGAAATCCAGATGCCTGTGCCCCTTGTGGGCAAGTGCGGCATTGCGCCCTTGTGTCACTCTGCATCTGGGTAAACGTGGGACCTGGAGATTGGAACCGCTGGAGATTGGAACCGGGTTCTTAGGCTTAGCAGGCAGGCGCCTTAACCGCTAAACCATCTCTCCAGCCCAAGGGAGGAAAATATTTTTAAATTACACATTTAGTAAAGAATTCATATACACCACATACACAGAACTCTCAAAACTCAGTAAGAAAACAAACAAGCCGATTAAAAACGTTCCAGCCATTTGAACACACAGTACTATCAAAGCGTCCTACAGCTGGCACATGGGGAGTTGCTCTGCATTATTCAACACTGGGAAGACAGCATTTAAATTATTATGTGTCATTATAGACCTCCTTGAATGTCTAAACTCAGACAGACAGCCCCACACCACATGCTAGCAACACAAGCCTCCAGTGTACAGGGGTAGGAATGTGAAATGGTGCAACGAGTACGGAGGTCAGTTCTGAAACTTCTTGCGATGCTAAGCATACACCTCCTGTGTGATCCAACAGGTCATTTCTGGACAAGAGGAAACAGAGTCTTCATGGGGGCTTTGTTACAGATGTCCACAGCATCTTGGTTGGTAGAAAACCCAAATGGGGAATAACGCCCATGTCCTGAGTGGAAGGACAGTGACGCGTCCACACAATGGAAGACCAAGCGTGAGTAAAAGAAGAGCTATCAACACTTCCAAGCATATGGATGAATGTGAACAGAATTAAGCTGCGAGGGGGATCAAACAAAAACCCAAGTAACAGATTGTATGTACTCATTTTTATTAAGTCCAAGAAACTGCACACTAATCCAGTGTGACAGCAAGAAGGTCGGGGTTTGTCCCAGGATCAGGTTGGCAAGGTGGTGATTGTGTGTGTGTGTGTGTGTGTGTTGTCAATATGCATACTTTAAATATATGATTGTACGCCAATTGTACACACTAAAGCTATTACAATCTCTTAAAGTTCAAAAATGAAATAAAGAAAACATTCGATGCATACCTAATGTCAAACAATTTTCAGTAGTCATAGATTTCTTTAAAGGAAGAACACAACCAGAAGGGAAAAAAGTCAGTCAGAGAAAATTGATGCTCTAAAGTAGCATTGATCTGGCATCTGGCAGTGTCCCTAGTAGCGTGACACCACCCAGTGCACCATCCCCTGCAGTCTAGGGAATATGGAAATGTGAGGAAACCAATTACTCAAGACTACAGTTACATCAAAAACTGGAGTGAACAAAAAATATACTTAGGTAAGACATCAAATATACAGAAACAGAGGTCCTAAGTGACCTCAGTCTCTAAACCCCATTCACTTGACTCACAAACATTAGTGTTATATTTCTTTCCTTGGGCTGGACTTCAAACATTATGGGGAGGATTCTGCATTTTTCTCTCTGGCTCTCTGGCCGCTGCATGAACTGAATCCAGCAGCATCCAAGACAACCCTTTTGCCTCTATCCAAGTTGACTCGCCCTCCCTTCCCCTCTGCCAATGTGGGGCAGACTTCTGATTGTATTTTCTGCAATCCTTTTCAATTTCCTGCCTTTCAAAAAGTTACAGCCATAATGCAGCTTTCGCTTGCCTGGTATAGACATTTGTGAAAACAAACCCAGTGTCACCATGGGGAAGGGTGTTTCATGCCTTCCATAGATTCTCATCATTTTTCCCCTTGGTCACTTTTTCTGCCTTAAGAAAGGCCCTGTGCTCACATCGTCCCCTCCCACCCTGCAATTCTTCCCCTCCTCCTGATGATGCATTAATTTATTTATTTAATTATTTTTATTGAGAGAGAGAAGCAGGTAGATAGAGAGAATGACTGCACCAGGGCCTTCAGCCACTGCAAACAAACTCCAGACACATGTGCGCCACCTTGTGCATCTGGCTTACGTGGGTCCTGGGGGATCGAACCTGGGTCCTTTGGCTTTGCAGGCAAATGCCTTAATTGCTAAGCCATCTCTCCAGCCCTGATGATGTTTTTTTTTGTTGTTGTTGTTGTTGTTTTCATTTTTCGGTTTTTCAAGGTAGGGTCACATTCTAGCTCAGGCTGACCTGGAATTGACAATGTAATCTCAGGGTAGCCTCGATCTCACGGCGATCCTCCTACCTTTGCCTCCCAAATGCTGGGATTAAAGGCGTGTGCCACCACACCCGGCTGATGATGCATTTTTTAATGATTATCAAATAACTCTGATAAATCTCTTGGATTTCTTGTACTTTCAGTAGAGTTTCCAACAACTTTACATGCACACTTACAGGTTTTTGTAAGGATACAAGTCCCTGGGCGAATACTTTTGAGCCCATCTGTGTAAAATCCCAGAGTCTGGCTATTCCTATCGTACCTATATGGAGAGCAGGGGAGCAGCGGGTCCGTATGAAAGAGGCTCTGACTAGGAAAGCCTCCTGCACCGCACAGGATTACTTTTCAACATAGCTGACTTTGTAAATCCCCTTTGACCTCCTGGCTGTGTTTAAACACAAAACCTTTTGAAGCTTGCTCTGCCTTTGGCTTCTAGAACTCCCAGCTCATTGGTTAATGTCTCAGGTTTACTTTGACAGCTCTCCTTCCCAGTTGACACATCCCCAGATGTGAAAAGTAGAGACTTGCCTCCAGGTCTGTGCACTCTGCTGGAAGCACTGGGTCTGCCCTTGCTGACAGCTTCACGTCCCTGCGACCTCGCCTCTCTCTTTGTCTCTAGACTTAGGAACCATTTGGTAAGGAGGCCCCCGTCACTCAGTGAGCACTGCAGTGTGGCTGCAATGGGATGAAACTGAAGGCCACACTGCATTTTGAAAGCTTAGTGCAAAAAAAAAAAATAATGCTAAACTAATTTTTGTATAGGTTATACATTAAAGTCATACATTTGATTGATTAATTTTGATGAATAGAATGACCATTAGAACTAACTTCACCTACATTTTTTTCTTAAATTATGACTACTAGAAAAATTGTTCTATACATGGCTCATAGTACACTTCAATTTTTATTTGGTTTTTGGTTTTTGAGAGGAGATCATATTTTGTACTGTAGACTGCCCCCAACTTCCATTATCCTAACTCAGCTTCCCAAGTACTGGGATTAGCAACATGTGCCACCCATGCCTGGCTTCACATGACATTTCTACTAGACAGCACTGCTCTACCCCTAATATTCAAAGTGACCACATTAACAAATGAACTCACCCCAGGCCCTGAAGCCTGCTCCTTCCCCAATAGCACAGAAGAAGCATGGGGTCACCTGAGGTGGATACAGGCCATCCCTCCAGCCCCGGCTGCTGTGTAGAAAAGAGGAACTGATCGTGTAGGACGGGGTAACGCTGGCACCTGTGGCAAAGCTTGCCAATCTTTGCTCCGTGGCAGTTACAGGAGTGCTTGCAAGGCCGAGGAGCAGCTCTATCAGCTTTTGACGGGAGTGGGGCAGCAGCAGTAAAGCATTAAGAACAGCCAGGAAAAGGAGCAAGGGAACTAGATTGGTATAAAATCTTATTTAGCATGCACCAGGCCCTGGTTTGGTGCCCAGCACCACCACAACAAAAACTAAACAAAACCAGTCAGGAACTTTCCAGAAGAGCAAATGCAGCTTAGACACATTCGAAGTCAGAAATGATAGCTGTTTGTGTTTCTTTGTGACATAGTGTCTGCAGGGAACAGAACCATCGGGATATGTCCAGTGATTTTGTGCGTTATTCATCTAGCAGAACCTTCTTTACTAGTGTGATGTCTGAGTCCGCGTCTTCCCCGTGCTGTTGTTTACTGCCCAAGTCAAAGCAACTCCTAAATCCTGTTTACTCGTTTATTCTATCAGCACCCAGGACACCAAACCCACATTTCTTCCTTCCTTAAAAGCAGCCATCGAAACGGATCCCATGATTCTCCCATCTCTCCACTTGTTCTCGTGCTCTGATCAAGTGGGAATGGGGAGGGTCGGCTCACGTCACATTGTATTTGTGCTCTGATAAACCCCCTGCTCAGATCTCCCCGGCTCTCATTTTAAATGAATTTACCGCTCCCTTCAGAATCCTAGTTTTTAAAGTTAGCTTCCTGTAAAACGGCAAATAGTTTGAAATGCAGACCCCCTATCAGTCCTATAGATGACCCAGGAAAGGGTCCAGGACACAAGAAACAACTCCCTGGGCTGGAGAGATGGCTCATTAGTTAAGGCACTTGCCTGCAATGCCTAACGAGCAGGGCTCGATTGTCCAGTACCCATGTAAAGCCAGATGCCCAAAGTGGTACATGCATCTGAAGTTCATTTGCAGTGGCTAGAGGCCCTGATGCATCCATTCTCTCTCATCCCTTGCAAATAAATTAAAAAAATAAATATTTTTAAAAAGAAAGAACTTCCTGTCTTTCCTGCTTCTTTTCATTTCCTCATTCTCCTATTTTTATGTCTCTGATTGTAATACACATGAGGTATGGGAGTGAACACAGTTCTAACATTTCACACATCGGATAGATTCTTAAATCATTTGGAGGTGTCTGCTGACGGTATTAGAAGACCACGTTAACAGTAACACCTCTCTCTGACTGACGCTGATGTCAGCAGAACCATAACGTGTAAACCGAATGAAATCTGAACTTTCGAACAAGGAGTTCAACGTTTACTAGAATACTTAATTTTCTTGATTTCAATTTTTAAATACTGCATACATCCAGCATTGTGAGTTGTACAACCTTTGTTCAATTATATAGCAGGTGAAGTTTAATTCAGGAATCTCTTCTTGTTGAAGTGTGACTGTAGTCACATCTAGACGTTATAGCACACCTTTAGTCCCAGCAACTGAGAGGCTGAGGTAGAAGGATCACTTTGAGTTCAAGGTCAGCCTGGGCTAGAATGAGACCCTGCCTCAAAAAAAAAAATAAAGTGACAGTATTTGTATCAACCTATAACAACTCACAGTTAATATTCTGACCATTATTCACGATATAATTTTTAAAGTTACTTAGTTTAAAAAGTGCTTTTTGGTGCCAGAATTTTGCTTGAAGAAGCACATAAGCCTAACTCATGTGCCATAAAAACACATTTGTAATGGAAAAATTAGCATATTTAAATATAAATGGAATTTAATATCAGAAAATTAACAACAAAGTTTTCAACGGTAACACATCTAAAGATAAATTAACATAATTGACTAAGTTACCAATATGCAGTTTAAGAGCATCTGTCTTCCTGAGGCACTTCATACTTGACATATCTACATTGGACTCGAGATGATGAACTGGAAATTGCTCTTGTCTAAAATATCATCAACTTTAGGCATGCTTTTTTGGAGAGAGACACAGAGAGAGACAGATAGAGAGGGAGAGGGAGACAGGTAGAGAATGGGCGCGCCAGCAGTCTCTCAGCTGCAGCGAACGAAATCCAGATGCGTGCGCCCCCTTGTGGTCAGGTGCGGCATTGCGCCCTTGCGTCACTGCATCTGGCTAAACGTGGGACCTGGAGATTGGAACCGGCGTTCTTAGGCTTAGCAGGCAGGCGCCTTACTGCTAAGCCATCCTCCAGCCCTTTAGGCACGCTTTTTAAAAAATGTTTTATTTATTATTTATTTATTTGAGAGAAATAGAGAGAGAAAGAGGCAGAAAGAGAGAGAGAGAATGGAGAATGGGTGTACCAGGGCCTCCAGCCACTGCAAACAAACTCCAGATGCATGCGCCACGTTGGGCACCTGGCTTACATGGGTCCTGGGGAATTCAACCTGGATCCTTAGGCTTTGCAGACAAGTGTCTTAAGCACTAAACCATCTCTCCAGTCCATAGGCACACAGTTTAAATGTAAATGCATCTGGCTATCAGATCCAGGTGAATGCAACAAACAGAAAAATTTTATTGTTCGAGGGAACAGTAGGAACAAATACTGTAATGAGTTTTTCTTAACCCAAAGAATTCCTATACTAGAGAACTAGAGAAGTTGTTTATTTTTAGAAAGGATCATACTACTTAGCCCAGGCTACCCTGGAACATACAATGTAGGTAGTCCAGGCTTGCATCAAAATTGTGATACTTCTGCCTCTGCCTCCCAAGCGCTAGGATTTCAGATGTGTCATCACATCCAGTTGAGCTGAGCACTTCAATGTGTATTAATACCAGAATCTTCTAGGTGGGTACATACATTACACCTATGTGTAAGGCCTCTCTGAACCATGTATGAGCTAAAGGTTAATTAAATCTGATGGAGATTCAAAACAAAACACGTATCTTTCAACTGATCTTTTGTTATTGTGGTTGAGACTGTCAAGCCTTGGAAATAGTCTAGAATCATAAAGCTGGGCATGGTGGCGTGGCGCACACCTTTAATCTCAGCACTCAGGAGGTAGGAGGGTCACTGTCAGTTCTAGGCCAGCCTGAGATTACAGAGTGAATTCCAGGTCAGCCTGGGTTAGAGCAACTCAAAAAACTATATATATATCTGGCTGGAGAGATGGCTTAGCAGTTAAGGTGCTTGTCTGTGAAGCTTATGGACCCAGGTTTCATTCTCCAGATTCTATGAAAGCCAGATATATAAGGTGGCGCATGCATCTGGAATTTGTTTGCAGTGACTAGAGACCCTGGTGTGCCCATTCTATCTCTCTCTCTTTCTCCCTCTCCCTCTCTGTCTCAAATAAAAAGTTTTTTAAAAATTTAAAAATAGTCTAGAATTGTTTCTGTCACTTATTTTGCTGTTTAGTTGACGCCTATAGATGTGACTTTCATTTACTGCGTATGTGTTAAGTACACACTATTCACGTAGGACTATGAACACTAAGTGTTTGTGTGCTGTACATTTTCATTTAATATAATTTAAATCATTGAATGATTATTTATTTTCCCAAGCACTTTTACAAGTTTCCACTTAGCAATTTCTATCTCCATACTTTTTTTTTTTTTTTTTTTTTTGCAACCATGATGGTGCATGGCTCAGATGCATCTGTGGCCCAACCAGGAGGCAGTTTTGTGCATCCAAACATCCCATTAGTAAATATTTAATGTTCCTTAAATTTTTTTTCGGCTCACATTTAGAAAGTTGGACTCAACCATAAAGTAGTTCAACGCTTACCTTTACGGCCCCATTCTCATGCATGGTGATGCAGTTATCAGCGTCTTCGGAGAGCTGGTACAAGGCCTGAGCTGTTGCTCGATGCACGTTGGTATCATTCGATTTCAGGTACCGGACTAACGGAGCCACTGCTTTGTGCTCCCCGAAGGCGACTCTGTTTCGACCCCACATACAACAACGTGAAATAGCCTCTGCCAGATGACGCCTCAATTTGTCATTATTCTGCATGAGGGGGGCAACAAAGTAAACGTGCCTTGTAATGATACTGTGAGATCACAATTACGCACCTGCCATTTATTTCCCACTATGATGCCAGTGAGCCTAAACAGAGCACTAACTGGGTACGTAGATTGTGCACTCTGGAGGAAGTAGTATTTTCATGGGTTTCCGATGGACCAAGAAAAAATTCTGTGTTTTCTATGAACTGACTGTAGTCAGTGTTCTTAAAGGTAAGGCAGATGTCTGCCATGGATCATGTATTTGCTGAAGGTTTGATTGTTTTTGAATAAGTCCACTTGCAACAAATACAAACGGGCAGGTTTTTTATAATAAAAATAGCAAGAGAGGGCTGGGGAGATGGCCCCATGGTTGAAGGCATTTGTTTGCACAGCCTGATGGCCTGGGTTCTATATTCCCCAGTACCCAGCCAGGTAAAGCCGTATGAACAAAGTGGCATACATGCGTCTGGAATTCATTTTTAGCGGTAAGAGGCCCTGGCACGCCCATTCTCTCTCTTCTCTCTCAATAAATAAATAAATAAATAATTATTAAAAATATTGGTTTTGGGCTGGGGAGATGGCTTAGCCATGAAGGCGCTTGCCTGTGAAGCCTAAGGGCTCAGGTTTGATTCTCCAGGCCCCACGTTAGCCAGATACACATCATGGAGCATGCATCTGGAGTTCCTTTGCAGTGGCTGGAGGCCCTGGTGCGCCAATTCTGTCTCTCTCTCCCTCTGTTCCTCTGTATCTAATAAATAAATAAATAAAACAATAAAAATATTGTTTTTAAAAATAGTGAGAGGATATTGGATGGATTAACCCCCTCCTTGGTCACACACTTGGTTTCCAGGAGGGAGAGAAGACAACGCCACAAGTGGGTGACAAGTACAGGCATTTCTGTTTTCCTTTCTGCCTTCTTCACCCGGCCAGACTAGACTTCTTTTGCAAAGGATTACCTCATCAAGGTACAATGCCACCAAGTAGGGTAGGGTTTTCCATTTACTAATTGAACTGCTCTTTTGATTCAGACAACTTGTCCGTTGAATCTGGCAGATCCACGCAGAAACTCGAAGAATTCTTGCACTGTTTGAATTTCTGCTCTGTGACTCTTCTGTGAAGTGGTAGTCCAAGCTATGCTCAAATACATTTGGTCATGGTGAAGTCATTGTCTCCGAGCCGCGTGTTCTAGCTGGCACTGTTCTAGATAAACAATGCAGCACTGCCAAAGCCTTCTAGCTTGGGAATGCCACCTACCCAAGCTTGCTCAGCCAAGGGAGGAGCAAGCCGGCCTTGAACGTTGCAATGGTGGCGATAAGATGATCACTAACACTTACATAATAGCACTTACACTTGCCATGACTTTACTGGCCAGTGACAAATAAAAGCCAGCCTCTGTTTAATAAGGATCTTGTGTATGAACATTTCACAGCTTACAAAATGCTTTAGCAAAGCCGGGCGTGGTGGCGCAATCCTTTAATCCCAGCACTCGGGAGGCAGAGGTAGGAGGATCGCCATGAGTTCAAGGCCAGCTTGAGACTACAGAGTGAATTCCAGGTTAGCCTGGGCTAGGGCAAGACCTTACCTTGAAAAATAAAACAAAACAAGAAGCAAACAACAACAAAAACCAAACAGAAAATGCTTTAGCATCTCCTAGTCTCAGAGAGATCAAATGCGTTACGGAAGAACATAGCTGTGACATGTGCAGTGGATGTGAAAGTTAAATTCAGGTCTCTGGACTTTAAGCTCCATGTTTGTCACTACACCATTGTCTGCACTGCACGTTTAAAAGCTTTGAAAGACTCCAATACTTACTGTATTTGCTAGTTTGGACAGTAAAGGAACAACTCCATGATCTGTAATAACAGCTAAGTTTTCTTGGTCTTTCGCTATATTGGTAATAGCAGCGCACACACTTGCTAAGACTTCTTTGTTCTCCGATTTCAGTAAGTTGACAACAAGTTCTAAACCACCAACAAAGGAACGAACCATTTCTCCAGCATCCTAGACAAGGAGAAAATCATCTATTTTATATGCTATTTTACAAAAGGAAACAGTTAATAAGAAGGCAGCTAGGCATAGAGATTTTGCTCTCCAATGTCAAGTTCTCACTAATCTTGGGCAATAAGAGGGTCTACACCCTTTAAATTCTAAGTAAATAATGGTTATCCCATTTAACTGGTGCTGACTTCGCTCTCCATTGCAGAATCTGCTTCTCCTTTTCAGATGGGAGTGGGACCTGAGGAGATAAAGGACCCATCGCACTTCACCCCAGCCCCAGCTGAAACCACAGAGGAACTGGGGAAATGAGCAAGTGTTCTGCTTTCTTGGTGAACCTGGTATCAGCACAAGGGTGAAGGAGATAGACCCCGAGGACACTCAACACCTACCACAGCATAGATCCAGAGGCTCCTAAGAGCCCATCACTGAAGTAGGCTTAAAATGCACTCAACACGGCTCAGGGAATTTTGCAGAAGAGGGGATGGAAAGATTGTTAGAGCCACAAGTTGGGACATTATGCCCAGAGACATTGCCTCTCCCCCATAACTGACTGCTGCCCCCACAATGCACGACCCACAATCCCCATGGGGATGACCTGCATCCCCAATGAGCAAGGCCTCTTCAGAAAGGGGGCAGGGATGAGGGAAAGGATGGTACCAACATGTGTTGTTTATATACTAAGTACGTCCATATCTAATAAAAATAAATTTTAAAAAATGAACATTGTACAAGTATGGTAGTGGGTTCCCACATGGAGTTACTATGTGGAACAAAGGAGAAAATTAATGTCCTTGTAGATGAGGAAAGCACATTAGGAATGAAAATGTGCTTACAAAGCAAAGAAGATGCTTAATGTAACATCTCTTATTTTATTTTTTAAATTTTTATTTATTTATTTGTTTACAAGCAGAGAGAGAGAGAGAGAGAGATAGAAGAGAGGCAGAGAGAGAATGGGCTCACCAGGGCCTCTAGCCACTATAAACGAACTCCAGATGCATGTGCCTCTTGTGCATCTGGCTTATGTGGGTCCTGGAGAACGGAACCAGGATCCTTTGGCTTCGCAGACAAACTCCTTAACCACTAAGCCATTTCTCCAGCCTCACATCTCTTATTTTAATTATTGTTTTCAGTGCTCAGGGTTAAGCCCAGAGCCTTGTGCATGCTCTACCACTGAGCTACACCCCAGAGTCTATCACAATTTTAAGAGAACTAGAAGTAAATTATAAAATGGCTAAAGAAGAATTAGAATTATAATAGTTCATATATTATCAGCAAGGTCTCAAATAGAAGTGAAAGATATCCACCAAGAATTGGAAATGGAAGATTTACCTTGAAAATGAAGAGTAAGCTGGAAGCAACACAAAAAAATTGAATAAACCTATTTTTACATATTGTGTCTGTCCGTCTGTGTGTGTGTGTGTGTGTGTGTGTGTGTGTGTACGTGTGAGAGGGGAGCATGTGAATGTGGAGGCATCTTTTTGGAGACAGGGTCTCTCAGTGGCCTGGAGCTCACCAAGTAGGCGAGATTGACTATGCAGTGAGCCCCAGGGAGCCGCCTATCCACACCCCAGTGCTGGGATTCCAGGTGCGTGCGCACACCATGCCCACAGTCATCATTTTAAAAAGTGGACTCTAGAGACTAAACTTAGGTCTCGTGCTTGGATCACAAGCACTTTCCCAACAGAGTCATCTCCCAGCCTGGATCATCTGCTTAAATAAACATATATGAAAACCGCAAAATGATGCAAAAAAAAAAAAATACAAATAGTCAAGAGAACGAACAGGGAGGCATGCCGAACTCTCAAAGAAAGTAAACCAAGCAAAGGAAAAATTTATACTCTAACTTCAGAAAATCTCTTCCTAAAAGAAATAAAGCCCAAGAGTATATTGAGCAGTCACCTGGCTTGGGGAGACTGACACAGCACGGGTTAGCGCAAAGACACATTCTAGTCCACATGCTGGCCTTCAATTGTTTTAATTGTCTGGTGTGTGCAAAACAATCTTGTCCGTGTTTGATCCCTAGCAGTGCATGTGCACAAATTCTCTGGTCATCAAAGAAAAACAACACAAAGCATTTCTAAGTAAAATAGTAAGACATGACGGTTAGACTTTCAAAGGCAGTGGTCTTGGGATGATATCACTGCTAAGCTACTCAAGGAGAGAAAGTGTGACTGCCGTGGGAACCTGCAGCCAAGTGGAATTTCAAAGCGCAAAACTATTATTAACGTGGAAGATTTTAGGAAATGATATGCGCACGAGACTCTCGGGCACAATGTACTTTGCAAATGGATGTCAAACCTTCAGAAATGATATTACCAACAGAGTTGTGGATTTTTTTTATGTTGGCCTTTCATGTTCTTTCTTTTTGTATTTTATTCTGGTCAGCATGTAGCCATTGTACATACTGATGGAATTTAGTGTGGCGTTTTAGCAGACTTGAGCCCAGCCTCTCTTTATCACACCGCAACCCACCCACCTCTTCCTTAATCACTTCTCTATGTTGGAGTTGTCATTCTGTAGCATCTCCCTGTAAGAGAGGGCTCGCCTTTCTGTACATGGTTTATTTCCTTTAGACATTGCTCTCCATCTCCACCCATGTTGTTGCCAATGACAGGGCTTCATTCCTCTGTAGGACCAAACAATATTCCACTGTGTATATTCACCACATTTGCCTTTCCTAGTTATTGATTGATGGTCACCTAGGTTGGTTTCTTGTCTTAGCTCTTGTGAATAGTGTTGCAATATGCGTGGGTCTGCAGGTATCTCTTTGGCGTTTTGACTTCGTTTCCTTTGGAGATACCTTCAGAAGTGGGATTTCTGTGTCCCGCCATAGATCTATTTTTATTTATTTATTTACTTTTTTGAGAGAAACAGAGAGAGAGAGAGGGAGAGGAAGAGAGATAGAGATGGGCGCGCCAGCAGCCTCTCAGCTGCTGCGAACAAAATCCAGATGCGTGCGCCCCCTTGTGGGCAAGTGCAGCATTGCGCCCTTGCATCACTTTGCATCTGGCTAAACGTGGGACCTGGAGATTGGAACCGCTGGAGATTGGAACCAGCGTTCTTAGGCTTAGGAGGCAGGTGCCTTAACTGCTAAGCCATCTCTCCAGCCCTTTATTTTTATTTTTTTGAATAACTTTATGCTGTTCTCCATGATGGCTCATAATTTTTATTACCATCACTTGTGTATGATATTCCCTTTCCCTCCATATCCTCGCCAGCATTTGTTATTTTTGGTAACAGCCATTTCTACCTGGGGAGTCATGGTAAGGATTTCTTAAAAATCCCCTATGGACTGTGTTTCCTTCAAGGTAATGTCTCATTCTCCTTTGCAGTACTTGCTGCTCTTTCCCATACTCTTTTTATTTATTTATTTTTATTTTTTAAAACATATTTAATTTATTTATTTATTTTAGAAAGAGAGAGAGAAAGAGGCAGATAGAGAGAAACAGAATGGGCCAGGGCCTCCAGCCACTGCAAACAAACTCCAGACACATGTGCCCCCTTGTACATCTGGCTTATGTGGGTCCTGGGGAATCAAATCAGGGTCCTTAGGCTTCACAGACAAACACCTCAACCACTAAGCTATTTTCCCAGCCCCCCCGACTCTTTTTTAAAAAATTATTTATTTGCACATGTGGAGCGCATGTGTGCGTGCTTGTGTGTGTGTGTATGGGTGTACCAGGATCTCTTGCCACTACAATCTGATGTGAGTGGCTGGGGAATTGAACCGAGGCCAGCAGGCTTTGCAAACAAGCTCCTTTAACCACTGAGCCATTTCCCAAGCCCCTCTCATAGTCTTGTGGATGACTTTCAGGTGTCAACCTCACGCACACGGCATCAGGAGAGGATACCTCTACAGCCTAAAGGACATCCTAGCCTGGTCCATGCTGGTCTGAGATGATGTCTCATGGAATCCTCTAGGAAGCTTTTGTATTTAGAAAAAGCAGATCATGCTGAAAATGGCAAAAGAATAAGAGGAAAACAACCTAATCTGTAGTGATAATTTTGAGCCACCCAGTCAACTAATCCTAAAATCTGATACCTTATTTGGACATTTACAGCCAAAGCACCTGTTGGCTTTTGTTCATTATGTGACAGTTATATTAAAGGTCTCTCTGCCACTAATTTGTAAGCTCTTCAAGGACACATGGCAGCACATGCCTGCAATCCTAGCACATGACAATAAAAAGGGATTCTAAGTTCAAGGCCAGCCTGGGTGAGAAAGTGAGACCTTGTCTTGAAAACAATACCAACAAAACCAAATGAAAAAAAAAGAACAGAGCCCCTATCTTGTTCTCTTGATTCTCCCTTTGAAAATAAGTCCTTTCCATCAATTAATGGACATTTAATGGGTTTTTGTTGATTTATTTTAAAAATATTTAAAGAACCACAAGTTGAAAACAGGTATAAATGACACTCAGTGACAGAGCTCTTGTCTAGCATAGGCACAGCTCAAAGTGAGAGAGAGACAGACAGAGAGAGACACAGAGAGAGAAGACAGACTTACCCATAATCATAAAACCAAAAAGAAAAGAAAGGCTGGAGAGATGGCTCAGTGGTTAAGGCCCCCTTTCAATTCCCCAGTCCCAGCGTGAGCCAGATGCACAAAGTGACGCATGCATCTGGAGTTTGTTTGTAGCAGCTAGAGGTCCTGGTGTGCTCGCTCTCTCTCTCTCTCTCTCTCTCTCTCTCTCTCTCTGTTTCTGCTTGCATATAAATAAATAAATAAATAAATAAATAAATAAATAAATAAATAAATAAATATAGGTCAAAAAAGGAAAGAATATTCGGTCTCAATGATGGCCTATCAATTGATATATTCAGGTCACCTTCCAATCTCCAAAGCAGTCTCTCTTATCTGGGGTCAACCCCACAGAATTCTCACACCCACGTTCATATTTATCTCATTAAATCTAGCTAACAATCAGAAACCCCTTCATAACTTAGGGGCATAATAAGTCAAAAGAACATGAAACATGCTACCGATGACATTTCCAACTCTTGCCCCTTTATCACTGGAGTCAGTAAGCTGAGGCACTTGGGGCTGGGCTGGGAAAAATGACAAGAATGATCACATTCGCCTCTGATCCAAGAACTGGCTAAGGTGCATGGTATGAGATAGAGGGAGCCAAAGTCTCAGTTGAGAACGCCGCTCCCCCACCCCCAGCCCGCATCTCCACCGCCATCACCTGGTTCTCTGAGGTCTTGGAACGTTCACAGTCTGTGGGACACAGGAGTCATCAGAGAGGATAATGGCCCCAAGGTCTATTTGTTTTGAGGATGAAACTTCTTTCTTTTCCTTTTTTTTTTTTTTTTCTCCTGAGATTTAAAGATTTTTTAAATACTGACTTCTGTCTTGCCTGCATAGTTTCTATGGGAAGGGAGACCGTCCATTTAAGGATGGAAAGGTAATTTACTCTGCCAAAACTGTCTTTCACTAATGCGAAACGACTGGGCAAGTTCACCACATTTTCCACCTTCTCACATATCTTAAAAACTACTCCATGCCAGTTTTACCACTGATGCAATAGTGGCCATGCACCACTCAAATGCTCATATACAACGGGGAAACCTTGAAAATAATAAGAGTAAGAAGAGAAATGGCCACCTGACTATTTTTTTGCAGTTTACAAAGGATTTCAATAGGCATTATTTAATTTGATCCTCTTCTCAAAACTGCCTCAAGAAAGTGTGACACCTCATTTCACAGACACAAAAGCTCAATGTTCATAATAGGTAGTGATTAAACTAGATATTTATCACCTAGTGTCTTTTCACTGTGCACTGTGGGCCTAGCCTTGCAAGCACTTGTGGTTATAGTAGTCTCAGTAAATTTAACTGCAGATGATTATCAGAAGAGCCTTCAAACTTTCAGAGGTTGGGCTAGAGAGACTGCTTAGTGGTTAAGGCACTTGCCTGTGAAGTCTAAAGACCCAGGTTCAACTCCCCAGAACCCACATAAGCCAGACGCATGTGCACAAGGTTGAGCATGCGCACAAGGTGGTGCGTGCATCTGGAATTCAGTTGCAGAGGCTAGAGACCCTGGCATGCCAATTCTTTCTCTCTCTCATAAAAAAATAAAAATAAATTTAGAGGCTTAATCTTCCCAAAGAATATGGAATTATGTTACCAATGGCATTTCCTAAGGCAAACAAGAAGTCATTGAAAGAAAGAATGTGAAACACCCTCAGGATGCTAATAAAGGTGGAACTGCTGAATAAGCAGGAAAAATTGTCAAGTTCAAAATAAACAAAATCAAGCAGAATGCACATATAAGACAAAAAAAAAAAAAAAAATAGCAAAGTGCTGACATTTGGTTAAAATTCAACTAATAAGGAAATGTTTAAGGCATTATTTACTAATTAATTAATAAAACAGAAAACTGGTTGCTCCCGTATACAGCATTTAAATTAATGGGTATGAAATTCCTCTCTTGCCTCTAGCAAAAGATTGGCAGTTTTGTGATGAGGTGAGACACACATGAGACAACTTTTGAGCACATACTAGGCAAAGTGAAACATGTTTTAAGACAAAAATGTTGAACCACAGGAGCAATCAAAGCAGTGCCGCATGCCACGTCAAGACCATATGGTGCATAACACAGCATTTGAAAAGGATTTAAAAATAGCATGTAGCATATAAAAATTTTAAAAACCCAAACCCTTACATTTGCATTAGAATAGTCTATCAGAGAAACCAAAACCGAATAGGCATATCTCATCTGAACAGTAAAATCAGTAAGTTAAATCCTTTTAAAATTCTCAAGGACAGAATGTTTGCTGTGTGGTCACAGTGAGATCTCGGTTCTGTTGCCGGCACTTTACAAGTTCCATGGCTTAGAAAAATAACTGTGGAGTTAGAATTGCCTTACCCTATCACATGGAGTTTTTCAAAAATTGAAATTAGAATATTAACGATCATCCTTCTCCTTATGAGCTAAAGGAAAGATAAATGAGACCCGGGAAAAGAAATGAGGCAATCCTTGTAGTCCAGGTGAACTCTGAGGTAGTTTTACCCAATGGATTCTTAAGAAAAATGAAGAATATAAATTAATAATTATGATTTTTATACCTCCTAGCCTCATTCAAGTTAATTTGCTTAAATATAACAGAAAACTTTCTTTCTCATTTCATCATATCCTTGTTGATTCTGATTTAGCTACAATATCCAATTAATAAGTAAGTTAAACTGTGTGATGCAATTGTGTACCTAGAAGCTTACAGATTTACTGAGATAATGTTCCATTTCATTTTTTTGGGTTTTTCTATTCCACAGTTTTCTGAAGCAGGGTCTCTAGCCCAGGTTGATCTGGAAATCCTTCTGTAGCCCAGGCTGACCTCAAATTTGTGGTAATCCTCCCACCTCAGCCTTCCAAGTGCTGGGATTAAAAGATGTGTGTCACCATGCCTGGCCATGAGGTGACATTCAACTACTGATGTATTTGAATGAACATTTTAAGAAGTACAAAGTGCTTCAAACATAAGTCACATTATCTTAAAGTAGCTATGATTTATAAATACATATATTTATAAATTTTATTTATAAATTTATAAATACACCTATTTGTGTATCATATATACATATGTACACATATATGTGTGTGTTTTAATATATGTCTTCACTTATTCACTTCAACTTATTAAGGAAAGTAAGCCAGGTGTGGTGGCGCACGTCTTTAATCCCAGCACTCAGGAGGCAGAGGTAGGAGGATCGCAGTGAGTTTGAGGCCAGCCTGAAACTACATAATGAATTCCAGGTGAGCCTGGGCTACAGTGAGACTCTACTTCAAAAAACAAAGACAAACAAACAAACAAAAAAGATAAGATAAGATAAGGAAAGTAAACACTCAGATTCAGATGCCTCTCAACAGAGAGCTACATGGACCAGGCTAAGACACCATTTGAAATGATAATAACAACATAAAATTTAGTGGGATAAAATATTATACATGAAAAGCAGGCAATCTCCAATTTATGGAGAGACTATTTTCCTGAATTTACTTCTTGGATCTGTTGCATTACATTTCTTATAAATCTCTGGTTGGCATACCCATTTGGCATGTAAGAGTCTATTTAACCCATGGATTAGGGGAGATTGTTCAGTGGTTAAAGATGCTTGCTTACAAAGCCTACTAGCCCAGGTTCAATCCCCCCACCCAAACCCATGTACGTCTGGATGGACATTTGATTGCAGTGGCAAGAGACTCTAGTGCTTGCGAGTGCATGCACGCACGTGAGTGCGCGTGCACACCACACACACACACACAAGCACACACACGCACACACATTCTCTCTTTTACATCACACACGCACACACATTCTTTCTCTCTTTTACACACACACACAAATAAAATTTTATAAAGAGTCTCTTAAGTTCCTAATGCCTGTGAAAGATTAACCTTAACTGTAATGAATTTCCATCTTCATGATACTTCCCTAATACACAAAGGCAGCCGTCTAGTCTCCTCGTTTTCATGTATCTTTTACCAATTTCCATATTGAATGGTTTGCATAGATGACCTTTCATTTTTAAATATATTTTATTTATTTATTTATTTGAGAGAGAGAAAGAGAAATGGAAAGAATGGGCCCACCAGGGCCTCCAGCCACTGCAAACGAACTCCAGACACGTGTGCCACCATGTACATCTGGCTTACGCAGGTCCTAGAGAATCAAACCGGGATCCTTTGGCTTTGCAGGCAAATGCCTTAACCACTAAGCCATCTCTCCAGCCCCAGGTCACCTTACTAGTTTTTCAAATCTCCATGATCTAGACCTGGTACTTTCACTGTAGGCCAACTACATGAGCTATTTCAGCAGTCAAGGGACTATTTATATGTAGTTTTGAAGTAAGCTGAAATCCCTATCTTTTATACATTACTAAAGATCCACGGCTTATCTTGAGCTTATGAGATTCCCAGCCACACTTCATGACATTCATTAAGTGGAATAGTTTCAGTATGATAGATATGAGCTTTTAGATGTGGGTTTCACCTTGTGGAATTTATTTTTACACAGTACTTAAAAAAACAAGAGAGGTGTCTGAGTTTTGTGATGTGAGCAATTTATTCAATGATTCTTATCTTAACATCCCTGAGGGAGCCCTAAAAATGGCTTTTAAAACAGTCGTTCTTGAACTTTATTGCACATTAACATTATCTGGAGAGTTCTTAAAATTTTCCTGAGCTGAAAGATATGGTTTGGGCTCAAAAATTCATGTGGCAAAACTTAGTCACCCATGTGAGAGTACAAAGAGGTAATGCCTTCAGTGGTAACTGTGCCATGAAAATGGCACTCCAGTAAATGTGATTCAATTCTTGTATAGAAAGCCCTCCCACCGCCTTCTTCCTGTCTGCCTTCTGCCATGCACAGTAGCAGCAAATGGCAACCGTCTTGGAAAGGTCAGTGTTTTGGTCTTCGACTCTCTCATCTGCAAAACCACGAAAAAGAAATCTCTGTTCTTTTGAATTACTGTCTCTGAAGTGCTTTCTTTTGGCAGCAGAAACAGGCCAAGTTGTATCTAATCTCAACTGTATCATGATGTGTGGAGGGGGGATGGGAGCTGGCAATATGAGAGCTGGAGACGATTCCAATGTTTGAGAACCAGTGGGTTAAGAGTGTAACCCACCTGGGAACACATCCTGGTTCCATTACTGTTAACAGTGTGGCTTTGAGCAAGCTACTTCTCTAAGCTTTGATTGCTTCATCTTTAAAATAGAGCTAAGAAGGCTGGAGAGATGGCTTAGCGGTTAAGGTGCATGCCTGTGAAGCCTAAGGACCCTGGTTCAATTCTCCAGGCCCCACGTAAGCCAGATGCACAAAGGGGCACACGCATCTGGAGTTTGTCTGCAGTGGCTAGAGGCCCTGGCATGCCCATTCTCCCTCTCCCTCTCTCTTTCTCTCCATCTCTCTGTCTCTAATAAATAAATAAAAATAAAAAATCTTTAAAATAGAGCTTAGATACTATTTATTTCATTAGGATTGGTTAAAGTATATGGGGGGGCAGTGTGAGAAAGCACACATAGAGAGGTGCCTGGCGTATAGTATAATAGCTGTAGAGTTATTATTTTTTAGTTATTTTGAGAATATATTTATATCAATCATTTGTCTAATGAATAAACACTTGAAATGTATTTGATTACACTCACCATCACAATTATAAATTATATGTTCAATACACATGACTGAAGCTGAAACAGGCATCTTCCTATATATATGGTGCTGGTTTAATGACTCAAAACTCTACAACAAAATGCTAGCATACTGTAGTCAGCAGCATCTTAGAAGTATTACAGATCATGACCAAGAGAACAGGAGGATGGGTCAACATGTGACCATGTGTATAATTCACAGATAAACAAGATGAAGGTCTATAACTACATCTTCTCAACTGATGCCAAAAAAAAAAAAAATTGACAAAATCTGACACCTTTTCATGATTGAGGAAAAAAAAAAACTCAATAAACTAGATTTGTAAGAAAACTAAACTAATGAAATCTCTGTATGAAAAGCCCAACAGTTTGCATCACATTCAACAGTGAAATGCTGAAAACATTTTCTTGAAGATTAGGAACAATAAGCAGATACTGTCACCACGTCTGTTCACAGAGTCCTGGGGGTACTAACCCCAAGAACAGTCTTGGAGGTACTTGTTAGAACAACAGACCCTGGAAGTACCTGTCACAGCAGCAGAGTTTTGGAAGTTCCAATTATACCAGAATCCTGGAAGTGCTAATCATGACAGAGTCCTGGAAGAACTATTCACAACAATGATGTAAGGGAAAAAATTTAAATTACCCAAACTAGAAGGGACAAAGTCAAGTATCTTTGTTCCCAGATGGCATGACCTTCTACATAGAAACATGGGAGACGTCATGAAAGAAAAGCTAGAACTGATTACAGAGCTGAGGGGGGCAGCAGGGTACATGTGCACCTCAAATCAGCGTCATGTCTACACAGCAGCAGAACACATGGACGGTAACAGTGAATTACCAGAAAAGAAAATGAAGGAATTATTTCTGCCATGATAGCATTGAAAAGAATAAAACTCAGTAAAGACAATGTAAGTATCTATAGCCCAGAACACCTACTATTGGTAAGTTTTTGATCCTACCCAAAGGGATCTACAAATTCAATATAATTCCATCATAACCCTGATAATTGTTTTCAGAGACATACACAAATCCATCCTAAAATTCATATGCAATCTCAAGGGAAGATAAGTAACCAAAAAACAATCTAGAAAAAAGTAAAAGATGGAGATTTTATACCTCACAATTTCTTTTTCTTATCCATTTCTATTTCTTGTGGTACACATGCCAGAAAGGGGCAGCCAGAGAGAAGAGAAAATAGACACTTTTTAAATGAAAGATGCATGTCAAATTTGAGTGTAGATGATCCTGACCACAAAGATAATCTTCACAAGTGAGTTTTACACGCAGGAATCCTACTAGCAGACTAGACTGGGCTGCAAAGCAGAAACGAATCACTCAGGCCCCCTGTCTTAGTCCCACTGTCCCACGGGTTCTCCACGAGCAGTGTTGAAAGTTGGAAAATGCTGGTTGTCTCATGTGCCCCAGCAGCCCAGTTTTATACCCAACAGTCTTGTATTTTCGTGTGTGGTTTCTCAGTCCTGCTGCCCACGGTCAGGTCTCAAGGATGGACACTCCCCTCACTATCCAAACCTCCCGGTTCCGTGTGCTCAAACTTCCTTGATGGCAACAGCTTGACACTTTTCATTCTCATAGTTTAGCACCCAATGGATCTCATAGTTTTGAAATGTTGCATTTTTTGAGACCCAGAGGGTTTTTTTTTTTTTTTTTTTTTTTTTTTGTAATTTGGCCCCAGAACCTGTTGGAGAACCTGATTTCACCTTTCATAAAACATTTAGAGCAAGAGATGATCTAAGTCTAACCAAAATCACCAACCTATTTAACTTTTCAGAAGATTAAAAAAATATTCCTCACAACTCCTCAGGTAGCTGGAGGCAGAGTTAAAAAGAAGGAAGACATGCGCGTCTCAGTCATGAGCTCCAAGATCTTGGTTTTTTGTTTGTTTGTTTGTTTGTTTGTTTGTTTGTTTTTGGGTTTTTGGGTTTTTTTTTTTTTTTTTTTTCAAAGTAGGGTCTCACTCTAGCCCAGGCTGACCTGGAATTCACTACGTGTAGTCTCAGGGTGGCCTCCAACTCATGGTGATCCTCCTACCTCTGCCTCCCAAGTGCTGGGATTAAAGGCATGCGCCACCATGCCCAGCGAGCTCCAAGATCTTGAAAGATGGACAAAGCTGAACTCTCGCTCCTTGTAAATGTAATCTGTACTTGATTTTTTAAATTTTATTTTCATTTATGCCTAATGAAGGATATAATGCTACTTTCTCTTTTTAAAATGTGTATGTTAGCAACTTAAGAGTGTTCGATAGTTAGCACAGTATTTACTCCAAATCCCACAAGATGTTAGAAGCATGGGATTGAAATGAAAAGGGAATGGACAAGACCTGTGAAAAGATAATGAGTGGGTGCCAGGGTGGAGCTGAGTTGTGGAACACATCTATCTGCATCACATCAAGATAATGATAATAATAGAGGGCTGGAGAGATGGCTTAGCGGTTAAGGCGCCTGCATCCTAAGCCTAAGAACCCGGTTCCAATCTCCAGCGGTTCCAATCTCCAGGTCCCATGTTTAGCCAGATGCAAAGTGACACAAGGGTGCAATGCTGCACTTGCCCACAAGGGGACGCACGCATCTGGATTTCATTCACAGCAGCCGAGAGACTGCTGGCACACCCATTCTCTATCTGTCTCCCTCTACCCTCTCTCTCTGTCTGTCTCTCTCTGTGTCTCTCTCTAAAAATAAAAAATAAAAAATATTTTTTAAAAACCCCTGATATTAGGGCTGGAGAGATGGCTTAGTGGTTAAGGCACTCGCCTGTGAAACCTAAGAATGCATGTTCGAATCTCCAGGTCCCAAGTAGCCAGATGTAGTGATGCAAGTGTGCAATGTCACACATGCACACAAGGGGGCGCATGCATTTGCAGTTCATTCATAGTGGCTGAAAGGCCCTGGCGTGCCCATTCTCTCTCTCTCTCTCTCCCTTTCTCTCTCTCTTTCAAAAAAATAAAAATAATAAAAAATCTTGATATTAAAAAATATTTATAATATAGTTTGTTGCTTTCATGTTTTAGGATTTTAGGAACTGGGTGAGGGTAAACCAGGAGCTTGCTTAGAACCATGTGGTGACTAAATCTGACAGAAGATACTAAGCTGGCAGAGAAAAGCATGCACTGTATTTTCATTGAGTTCAGTTGTTTTTAATGAGGTTGATGCTGTTGGATACCTCGCTGTACATCCTATGGCCACACATGCCACATAGAAGCTCACAGGCTGTGTTTATGTAAAGTGGCGTGGTGGTCTCAGTAGGAAATGAAACCCCACCCCCTTGCTTTCTCCAGGTCCTGCCTGTCTCCCTGAGTGGCCATGGCTCATTGGGCAGCTGAAGTTAAACAAAGTGATGTCACTTTGATGTCAAATTCCTGTCCTGTTTGGCCAGCTGTGTTCTGTCACACCTGTGGTCAGGAAGTTGGCTTCATCCATTCGCAGAGCTCAGCATTCCTGGCTGAAATTGTCCAAGCATGTATTCAAACCTCACAGAAATTAACTTCTCTAGGAAGGAAGTCATACTCAGCTCTCCCGGATTAGCTTCTCTGTTGGAGCAGATCGTTAAGTAATTGGTTTCTAAATTACTGGAGAATTTTCCCTCCTCAAAGATCAAAATTCAAAAGCAGATATTATTTCCTAAACAAGTAGCAAAATTGAGTTTAGGAAAGCTAGAAGGCCAAATGATCTCATAGATATATTAACAATTTGGAAGACTGACTGAGTTTTCTTCCTAATTCTATAACTCACAATAAACTCAGAGTGCTCATTCTGAAATAAGCATATCAGTTTCCTATCTAATTCAAAAGGATTTGACTATTGAAACTTAATACAAATTATTTCACTCATAGTTTATATGAATTATAGTACTTTTTTGTTTTTAAAATTTTTTGTTTATTTATTTATTTATTTAAGGCAGAGAGAAAGGAGAGAGAGAGAGAGAGAGAAGGGCATGCCAGGGCCTCCAGCCACTGCAAACAAGCTCCAGATGCATGCACCACTTTGTGTATCTGGCTTACATGGGACCTGGGGAATGGAGCCTCGAACCAGGGTCCATAGGCTTTACAGGCAAGCACTTAACCACTAAGCCATCTCTCCAGCCCAAACTATAGTACTTCTTATAAAAAGGCAAATATATTTAAACTTTTGATTTTTTTCTAAATAAACATTTTGGAACTCAACAATGGAAAGAAACTGAGTTAAGAAAGCTACATTAAAAAACATCCAAAGACATTCACAAAAAGAAGTATTACAAACGCAATGATAGTTTGAAGTAAAAATTTTATAAATGTTGGCCAAAGATGTGAAAGTGATTGCAAACAGTGACATTCACATTCTTTGAATAGCCCATTATTTTTCAACATCGTGTCACACACGAAGCACAAATGTGAGCTGGCTTTCTGCCACAAAAGGTTCTGCTTCTTAAGAAAAACATTTTAATATACATGTTTTTGCCAGTTCAGTTGGTGCATTCTTTACATCACAGCTTCGTAATGCTGAACACCTGTACCACCTCCGTTTCCCTCCAAACATGTGTTTGATCATTCTCTTGAAAGCAGCTCCTTTGTACTTCCACTTACAAATCTCTCACATCCTTTAACACAGGAGTTATTAGTCTGCAACCAGATTTGCCGCTCAAAATGCACCAAAGAACATTATTCTAGAGGTCAAATTTTAGCATCTCTGTTGTGTATAATGATCATAATCAGAAAAAAATTACCAAATCAGAATGTGGAAAATATCATAAACAGGAAACTGTCAAATAAAACTCCCTAGAAAAATATACAGAGAATATTTTTGTAATGAGGTAACTTTGGTTTGACCTTTTGTTCTCTAGTTATGTTGGTAGACTGAAGAACACTAAGCAGCTAATTCCCTACCTTCAATATTCTTTCAAGTTTCAAATACAAGAAGACAGACATTTCATACTCTGGATCACCAATCACATAAACAAGGAATGGATAATTATTAATCTGGCAAAACATACCTCTTTCACCCTGTATATTATCTCCCTAAGCTATCAAAATCTTTTAAGACTTACCTTTCCAAAATGAAGAAAAAGTTTAAATTTTCTACTGAGATACTGGCCTACTGCTGAAAGGGTCAATAGGTTTTACTGGGACTATAATAAGCCACCATGACATTTGTTTTATGCAACTAATAATAGAAAAGTTACAATACACATACAATGCCAGCATATATCATAAATCGCTGCCTCAATTACCCCATAATTCATGAGCTACGTCTTTGATTCTGGTGCTTGGCTGCCTGGCTGATAAGGAGCTATAAATATTGTCCAACAAGAAAAAATGTAGAACACTCATTATAAGCAATTTCCACAACTCATTTTCTTAGCCAATCAATCTGGAAATGTATTCTAATGATATGCTGCTAACAATATTAAAAATGGGCAGCATGTGTTTCAAACAGACACATTTTACCATTTCCATACCACATGGCACACACTTAGGGTTCATGATGTCTCCCAGGTGTGGTAGGGACCCTGATGTAGCAACAACTTGGCTGAAGATACAACAGATGCTTTCTGCCCTTCTGGATTCCTCTTAGCTAGAACTGATAGCGGCTGGTATCGGCGAGCTTACTCTCAGGGTCATGAGTCTGAACAATTTATTTCAAATTGATGCAAAATCCTATATTCAGAGTTAATAAGTCTAAAACTGCTTACAAAAGCTTCAAATGTGCAAAGGCTTCCTTTTCACAAAAGACCATCTTTCCCAGCAAATGGAGCCAATAACCTGCTTAGTCAGGGGAGGACTGGAGAGGAGAAAAGCAGAATAGGCTAAAATATTTGCCAAGATCTCTTCCACTGATGTTACTTTAAAAACTTTTTTACTGGCAATCTCCATACATATAGATAATATACTATGATCATAATCCCCCACCACTCTCCTACTCTCCTTTGTCCCCCTTCCGTCCTTTCTTCCTTCCTTCCTTCCTTCCTTCCTTCCTTCCTTCCTTCCTTCCTTCCTTCCTTCCTCTGAATCCCTTCTTTCCAATTCCAGTGATATTATTTTACTACCAACATGATGCTCTGGCTGACTCAAAAAATGTCTCCTGCTCCTCCCTCCCTCAGGATTTATGATCTAATCAGTAAATAATTTAATGCAACTATGCATGATCAAAACATGTACACAATACAAGTAGATAATGCAAAATTGGATATAGATCAAGTTGGAAACATATGGAATGGTGACATAAGGCCCAGGAAACACTCAGAGCGTCCAAGCACAAATAAATCCCTGTGCACATTCATATTTACATGAGGCTTTACCCGAATCACTTTAGCTAATCAACAAGTTCGTTGATTCCAAAATTAACTCTGAGTTTATGTACCATTGACACACAACACAAACTATAAAATACACCCCTGGAAGGTACATACAAATTTTTACTAAGAGCCATAGATAGCTTTACTTTATGTATACGAAAGAACATTCTAGAAAGGCTGTACTGGAATTGTTGGTTCACTTAGTCTCATTTTTTAACACTAGAAACTTAATTATATAAATACAGTAAAACACTATATAGCCAAATAAAATGAGTGATTTGAATCTGGCATGAAGGCTCAGCATTCTAACAACAATATTGGGGAGGCTGAATCAAGAAGATTACCATGAGTTCAAGGCCATCCTGAACTAGCTACATAGTGAGTTACAATCCAACCTGACTTACATTGTAAAACTCTATCTCAGAAAGAGAAGAAGGAAGGGAGGGAGGGAAGAAGGAAAAAAAGTTAGTGATATAAATAAAACATGAAAAGGAGCACTTTGTGGGGGTGGCTAATGGCTAATAGTCTTAACTATCAGTGGACCCTGCAAGCTACATGACTGGCTTGCCAGGCAAGATGGGCCCACTAGTGCAATAGTGGCATGTCTGTTATGGGAGTAATCAACTTCTCTCTCATTGGATTTGAAGCCTGCTTCATTGGAGAGAATTCATGACTGGTACTGAAAACAGTCAAAATCCTATAGCAGGGACTTCCAAGTAAGGTGGTGGAGTTCCAGCCATGTATGAGACAGTAGAAGAACAGAGACATAAAAACAGAGATTCCAGGACAACTCCTCTGCCCAGACAAATTAACAGAGCCAAGTCGAGGACAGACATATAAGTAACTACATGCTAAGCTATAAAATTCTACCCTTCAAACACCACTGAGTATTTGCTTCCAGCCACTGCAGGCCCACAGCTAGAGTCAGTCTCCAAAGTGAATGAAACAGTAAGTGAATTGGAGGGGGAAAAAAATCTTAAATGTGGAGGGGAAATTAGCAAGAAAATTAAAATGCTAAGAAAAAGTCAAACAGAAATTATGGAAATGAGATCCATGATCAATCAAATAAAAATCACATCAGAATGTAATACTAAAACAGACAAAATCATGCTGAAGAATGACTCTCAGGGATGGAGGACAAAGTTGAGACAATAAAACACATAAATTCAAATTAAGAAAATAAAGAACATGATTAATAGTTTCAAGAACTCTGGGATAAATTCAAGAAACATAACTTCAGAATACAAGGGGAAGAAGTAGCAGCTGAGATAAATACAAAAGGAATTGATCGACTGCTTAATGAAATTATAAGAGAAAATTTTCCAAACCTTAAGAAAGAAATCGACATCCAAACACAAGAGGCTATAGAACTCCAAACCCACAGGGCCAGAGAAGGACCCCTGCTGGACACAGCACAGGAACAAAGTCAAGAATACAAAGTCAAGAAGCAATATGTAAAGCTATAAGGGGAAAATGCCAACTCACATACAAAGGCAAGAATATCAGAATGACCTCAGCACTGTCAGCAGCAACACTAAAAACCAAAGAATGGAATAATACATCCCAAGCTCTAAAAGCAATAACTTCCAACAAGGAATGCTATATCCAACAAAGTTTTTTTTTTTTCAAAATTGATGGAGAAATAAGGATATTTCAAGACAAACACAAACTAAAAATTCATATCAACCCAGCCAGTTCTATAGTAAATTAGAAAATTCTGAAAAGAACACTATACAGGGAAGTAGACAGCCCCATCTGTGAAAACTCAAGATAGGATGCACGTCATGAAAGAACAGATGAATGGAGAAGGAACGGGATAAGAATCCGTTATACCTAACACAGCGTTATACTAAATTATACCTAATCAGAAATATCCCAGGGGAAAAGGCAAAGCAGTGCCGAAAACCAGCCAACTCGAACATCACTCCACAAACTACTAGGGACTAGCGAGTCTATTTCTATAATAACCCTAAACGTAAATTGCCTCAACTCCCCAATAAAAAGATGCAGGCTAAAGGACTAGATTTAAAAAAAAAACAAGACTTGAGTATTTGCTGCCTCCAAGAAACTCACCTATCTGGCAAAGATGCTCAAAAATTAAGTTTCACAGCTGGAAAGATGGCTTACTGATTAAGGCATTTGCCTGCAAAGCCTAAAGACCCAGGTTTGAACCCCCAGAACCCACATAAGCCAAATGTACATGGTGATGCATGTGTTTGGAGTTTGTTTGCAGTGACTAGAGGCCCTGGCATACCAATTCTCTCTCTCTCTCTCTCTCTCTGAATAATAAATTAATAAATGTTTTTTAAATTTAGTTTCAAATAATGGTAATCAAACTATCAAGAACCCAACCCCCAATAGAATTATCATCTGTATTTCATATGATCTCCTCCTTAAGATTCTAGAAAGGACTGTTAAATTTTCTTTCTCTCCTCATTCCTCCTCTCTGACTTGACACTTTGGTGAGGATCTGCTGTCACCCCCCACCCTGCCCTGCACCTTTCCTCCACTCTCAGGACCCGGAGACCCTCCTACATGCTGCTGGCTCTCACATACACAGTTCCAGTCCAGAATTATCCAGGTTCATCTACTCTAAACGAACACTTCTACCTGAATAATGGCAAACCCACCATCTCTCCCTCAAATCATTTACTAAAATTGCCAGCATGTTCCTAGTTGTGGTAGTTTGAATATATGTCCCCCAATATATTCAGTGTTTTATTAGTTATAGTTTACATCTGCAATCACCTTGCTAGAGGCAATGTCACTGGGGGCCGGTCTTAAGGTGTGGTGATGGTTTGAGATTCCATTGTAAAGATATGCAAAGTGTGCCTAATAGGAGTTCCTGAAGTGTGCTGGGCTTTTGGATGTAGTTTTGCTCTGTCTGCTGTGTGCCTGGTTGGTATTTCTCTCTCTTGCCTGGGCCTGTGAAGAGCAGGCCACTTCTCCTGCCATTATGGAACTTCCCCTGGATCTGTAAGCTTCAATAAATAATATCCCTTCCTCCATAACTGTGCCTGGTCTGGAAGTTCATCTCAGCGAACCTGAAGCTGTCTGCTACACTAGTTATCAAAGTTAAACAAACAAAATTGAATTTCGCTGTCATCCTTGACCTTCTCTTCACAGCCTCCTTCTTGCTCACTGATTTCTGATTCTATTTCTCAATCATTTCTTACATGCACTATTCTTTCCACTCACCCTGCTGCTGTATTAGGTCAAAATCTAATTATTTTTATCTCAGTTGCTGTGGTTAATTCGTCACCCTCTTACACATTTTACAATTATCCATGCTTGTTTTTTTTTTTTTTTATTTCAAAGGCTCATGTTACTTAAACAAGTGCTGATGGGAAGAGAGTGCTGGTCTTGGTGAGGGAAGATTCCAAATGCAGGCGTTCATGAGTCTCTTTCCCCTCCAAACATGTAAGAAGAAATCTGGGATTGATATTCAAACATGCTAAATTGGTGGGGATGGGAGGTGAGCAGAGAATGGGTGAAATTAAGGATAGAGAGGTGCTCTCTAGGGAGCTCTGCATCTCGTCTAGGCTTTGGGGTCAAGGGCAAAAGGAAGGTACATGCTGGCTTATGGTTAAGGTTTCACTGGCGTTTGATTCATGTTGCTAGCATAGGAGACCAGCCAGATATTCAGAATAAAAATCTCACATAGATAAGATGAATATGAAAATGTCATATTTGGCATAGAAGTACATTAAAAATAGGACCTAATTTATACCTAATAACAGCAGGAAGTAGAAACACCATCTGTACAAAGTAGTACCACACCAATGATACCACTAAATTTTATATCTAAGGTGATATTTTATCTGGTTTGTCATTCTTTTCCAGGAAAGAAGCCATCAGTCAGCTTTGACCTGTCACTCCTCCCACCGTGAACATGTTTAAAATCATTTGAGAGCTTGGTGCCAGATTATTGTAATGATATGGTTTGCTTTTACCTTATGCCACTGCTTTTGGAGAAATTCTGAATTAACCAAAGTTGAAAGTCATATTATCAGCAAACATTCACATTTAGCTACAATTCTATTACATGTGTACTCATTAGAATTTCTTGTAACTTGTGCAATTTCCTTTCATTAACAATCTTTTGTTTGGCTGGAAAATATTCTAAAATAAAAAAAAAAACTTCACAAAATCCAGAAAATGTTCATGGGGAGTAAGCTTCCTGAGTCCTGGCATTTAAAAAAGAAAAATATCTCTATTTCATTCTTATGCTATACTCACACTTGAATGCTAGTTCAAGTATTTCAGGATTTAAAAAAATTTTTTTTCCTCCCAAAACAAGAAAGACTTTGCTCCATTTTCTTTTAAAATATATTGTAGATGAAGTTAAGGCTCATATTGATATGGTTTCTGTTGTTTTGTAACTTTTTTCTTTTCTTTAATTTCTAGAAATACCAAGTATAAATTTGTGCATAGATGGAGACATATATTGCTTGTTTTCCTGGTTGGCAGTAAGTGGATCTTCCCGATCTAGAAGCTAGATTCTAGCTTATGGAAACCTCTCAGAAGAAATAATAGCTATTTATTCTCCTCAATTCCCCTCTTCCTTTTCACATGTCTTCATATCCAACTTCCTTTTACTTGATATAATTGATTATTTTTATGTGTTATTTATTTATTTATTTGAGAGAGGAAGAGAGAGAGAGAGAGAGAGAGAGAAAGGGTGCACCAGGGCCTCCAGCCACTGCAAACGAACTCCAGATGCATGTGCCTCCTTGTGCATATGGCTCATGTGGATCCTGGGAAATTGAACCAGGGTCCTTTGGCTTTGCAGGCAAGCGCCTTAACTGCTAAGCCATCTCTCCAGCCATGATTGATTATTTATTAGACTTCATCCTCCAGACAATTATTTGTCCATAACATACCTAGTATTCATCTTTCCTATTAAATGTATTGCTTTGCCAACTAGCTTGTCTTTTGATGTGTCTGGAACAAGGCCTCATTCTACAATCCAGGTTGATCTGGAACTTGCTATGTAGCCCAAGATGACTTTGAGCACACATGAGTCCTCCTGCCTCAGCCTTTTTGAGTACAAGGACTAAAAGGCATGAGCCACCACGTCCTGCTTGTTTTGTCAAGTAACTTTTAATTTTAAAAATCTTCCTTTACTCTGTGAATATTTCCTGTTTATAACAGCCAATATTTGGGCACAGTATTTCCCATTAGATCTCTCTGAGGATATTCAGGTTTGAAATTTTGCAGGTATATTCTGTCCCTTACCTTATTTCTGTTTAGTCTAGTTTGTCTATTTAATGGCACTAATATTTATAGATATTTGGTTATTGATTGAATATTATGAATTAATAAAGGACAAGAGCTGACATAATTAATGAAAATTATCCTCCAAGCACATGTGTAAATTTTTAAACAGTTGGCTTCTTTCTTACTTCTTAAAAAATATAATTTTTTATCTTGGTTTCTTTTTAAAAAATTTTTTTATTGGCTTCTATACTTACATACAAAAAAATGCTTATTTCCCTCCCCTCCCCCATTCCCCTTTAGAACTCCAATCTCCATCATATCCCCTCCTTCTCTCCATTAGTCTCTCTTTTAATTTGATGTCATCATCTTTTTCTTCTATTATGAGAGTCTTGGTTTCTTTTGAGGTAGGGTTTTGCTCTAACCCAGGGTGCCCTGGAATTTACTATGTTGTCTCAGGTTAGCCTTGAACTCACAGCAATCCTCCTACCTTGGCCTCCCAACTGTAGGGATTAAAGGCATGTGCCACTATGTCTGGCCCCTAAATAATACAATTTAAATTTTCTATTTAAACAACTTCTTTGCAGTTTAATAGAAATCATATTGTGTATTTACTTCTTCAGCTTGTTATTTTGTTTGATATGTTTGTGAAATTATATTAATGTTGATTAATACATTGCTTAAATAAATTCATTTTGTACTGCTGAATGTATGATATGATATGAACGGATGATTATCCATTTGTCTATTTTCCTCTGTATAGACACTTGAGGTCTTTACAATTACTTTCTTACTGTGATAAACAAGTGTTTAATTCATGATTATGTAGTAGCAAAATATCCTATTCCTACTGCATATCATGGCTCACGTTTTACATTTAGGATACTGTTTAAAGTAGAAAAAATTACACAGAAATAGTTTCAGTGGCAAAAATATGCAAGGGACGTCTCCAAACTCATGGAAAATGTTAAGGAAAAATAAAGTAAGACGGCGAGGTATGGTGACATATGCCTAACATCCCAGCTACTCAGGACGTTGAGAGTATGATGGACCTGTCTGGGAGATATAAAGCAAAGTTGAAACCAGCCTAGACAAACTTAGCAAGACCCTATCTGAAAATAAGATTAAAAAGGCCTGGGATGTGGCTCAGTAGTAGAGTTCTTGTCTAGGAGGTATGAAGCTCTGGGTTTTCCCCCCAGCACCACAAAAAAGAAAAAGAAAAAAAAAATGAGAAGCTCACTGAAAAGAGATCTTTAAAGAAAATAGTTCGAGGAGTTGGGGAGATGGCTTAGCAGTTAAGGAGTTTGCCTGCAAAGCCTAAGGACATGGGTTCGATTCCCTGGTACCCACATAAGTCAGATGCACAACATGGCACATGCATCTGGAGTTCATTTACAGTGGTTGGGGGCCCTGGCACACCCATTCTCTCTCTCTTTATCTGCCTCTCTTCAATAAATAAATAAATCAAATTTACAAATATTTTAAAAAGAAAATAATTTGATTTATACCTGACAGGTAAAGTGATGTCATACATATCCATCCCTGTAGTTAAGAACAAAAGGAAAGGTGACAAAGCTCTGAGCTTGTATGTGGCAGCAGGAAACTTCCCATCTGTGGTCCTTTGATCAGTGACATGACTCGATGCTAATCTAGAGTGACTCATTTCAATTGCATCAGCCAGGCAGAATTTAGTAAGCCCTGCTACTCTTAGGCTAGTTGCATTTGGCATTTTTTTTTTCAACTGACCAGAAGAAAGTATTGCTCAAAAAATTATGTGCTGTGTCATACTCTTTTTCAACTCAATCTGACCAAAAATTGAGTCAAAAGCCATTAGTGACCTGTAGTGATGTTATGCAATAGCACCGTAGAGATTCTAGAACAGCCTCGTCCTACCTTTGCATTTTCAATGCACGGACAGAGGGCCCACGCTGCACTGGCCTTGACATCCGGGTGAGGATTTTTCAGCAGGGACCATAACAATCGAACTCCATCTAAGCGATCGATTATCCTATGGTGAATCCAAAAATAGTGGTATAAACTGTAATTAGTAATTAGCAAGTGGGCAAGAAAATGTGAATCATAACACAATTCTAGTGTTTTGGGTTCTTTGCTCTGACATTTTCTGTGGATCGTTTGCTCACTACTTCAAGAACAGGGGGACTACAGCATGTGGCTGAATGGCCAAGCTCTCTAATGTTAGTTTAAAATTTTTCATGACATGGAAGGCAAGCTGCATGATAATTACAATTCCCATAAACTTAAAATCAAGCCACACAATTTCTTAATTAGCAGTACACAGTCTGTGACCTAAATGTAAAAATACTGGCTTCTTTCACATAATAACATCCAAATACTTTCCAAAACAAATATTTATGCCTCGAGGCTATGCTGTTACCTTTTTTATTTGGTCTACATTTAATTGACTTACTTTACCGTGTGATATATTTGAAACTCCTTCACTCCTGATCTAGCATTAGGAATTAAAAACCATTATACCACAGTACAGCCTTTGTTGGGCACGAATAACACATAACTTGTTTTCCATGTGCTGTCTTCCCAGCAAGCTTAGCTAACATTGCAGACTGTGTTGTAATTACTTAAACACACTGTAATCAAAATATCTTCATGACGAGCTGAAAAATGGATTCTCATCAGAGTCATCCCTGCGCCATCTGTCTTCTGTTTACACATCCATCAATCCAAGGAGCAGAACCTTGCAGGGAGGTCCACCAGGTGCTCAAGGTAGAGGTGAAGGGCAAACAAAACTCAATACCCTTTACAAACATGCCTTTATTCACAAAGGTATATAGTTTAAACCCAGAGCAGATGAGAAGAAGATAAAGAATATCAAAATTCCTTTGACTTTTAATCTCCAGGTGAGCTGAACGCATGGAGCACGTATCCAAAAATGGAATAAATCTTATTAGCTTAAAATGCCAATCCAATTCTTCCTTGAAAACTGACATTAAAAAAAAAATCTGCAAAAGCCGGGCGTGGTGGCGCACGCCTTGAATCCCAGCACTCGGGAGGCAGAGGTAGGAGGATCGCCATGAGTTCGTGGCCACCCTGAGACTACATAGTTAATTCCAGGTCAGCCTGGACCAGAGTGAGACCCTACCTCAAAAAACCAAAAATAAATAAATTAATTAATTAAAAAATAAATCTGCTTTTCTTGATTACCTGAGGTGATTTTGCCAGAAAAATAAAAAAGTATGATTCCAAAGATTCTGGTAGGATAGCAGTTTTGTGTAACTTTGTAAATTAGGTGATGCAAATAGTGCATAGAATAATATAAATTCACTCTTAAAATGAGTTATAGTAAGCAGAAAAGTACATTGAGAAAGTCTTTTATGCCAATGCTTAGCTAATTTTATTTATTATTATTTGAGAGAGACAGAGAGGAAGAGGCAGAGACAAAGAATGGGCAAGCCAGCAGGCTCTCAGCCGCTGTGAACAAATTCCAGATGTGTGCGCCCCCTTGTGTGCAAGCATGGCATTGCACCCTTGCATCATTTTAGGTCTGGCTAAACGTGGGACCTACAGATTGAATGGTCATTCTTAAGCTTGGCAGGCAGGTGCCTTAACCGCTAAGCCATCTCTCCAGCCCATAGCTAAGTAATTTTTTATACCTAATGCTTTCTTATCAGTATCATGCTATATGTAAACAAGTTTAATCTGTCGATGTATTGAACTGTAAAGAAACATACTGAGCACTTCACAAAGAATGGTTTAGTTTTTAATTTTAAAGTAAAAAGCCTTGCTGGCTTACATATGCTATAGAGAATATAATTAATGTTGATTCCCATTTCTCCATATTTTTCACATAAATTTCAAAATAAAGAGTAAATAACAATCTGCCTTGCTTTGCAGATTTAGCTGAAAATTTAGTATTAGGAATATTTAACTATGCACTTTTAGAAATCGGGTGTCAATAGAGAAGAAGACATTTAAGATAGTACAAATAACCAGTCTACAAAGAAGAAATACTCTAATCCTTCCTTCCCAGACATTCAACATTTTGCTATAAGGTTCACTGCTTATTGTAAAAGGTAGACCTCTTGTCCATCAGTCTCACCCCCAAAACCTACACAAGTCACTGGTGTTTAGTTACAAGGGCTGAGGATGTGGCTCCGTGATGGACGCCTTTGAAGAAAAGCTCAGCATGACACAATAGAGGAACATACCATTGAGCAACACTTTCATACATGGAAACTGAGTCAGGATCAGCAAACTTCACAGGTTAGCACTGTCCTTTCCCCACTTGCATCATCTATACAAAATCTCTGACCTCCCAGTTCCCCCAGTGTCTACCCCAACTTCTGCATTCCTGATGCCAGCCCCTGCACGCCCATCTGTACTGTCTCAGGCCATCCGTGCTGCAGAATGAGCACACCTCAGTTTTATGACTTCGGTTCACCCCATTTCCACCCATCCTATAAATCACTGTGAAATGGATCCCAGGGGAGTGTTTAGAGCTTCAGCATTAGCAACTCAGACGTAGGGCCCCGGGGTACCCCGTTTTCTCCATGACACCACCTTGTACATTCTACCAACCCCTGCTGAACAATTCATAACCAAAATTTCCCTCCCAGGACAAAACTTGTCTCCAGTAGCTTCCTACTACCTCCAGGTTATTAAAACCCCAACACTGGCCTCAGTATTTAAAGGCGTCGAGGAAGCTAATCTATTCATTCCAAGTCCCCGTATCCCCGCAATTTCTCATAAAATTTCATGACCATTTACTTAACACTAAAGACTAGGCATTCAGAAACAATAAATACATTTAATTCTCATTACTAGGGTTTTTTATAACGTCCCTTCAAACACTACATGATCAAATATTGAACCACTGTGTCTAAAGGAAACAAAGTTTTCTTCCTGTGAGTAGCTGGCCCAGACACTTCCCTTAATTAATCAATATATACTTTTATGGATATTTGGCTCCAGAATAAACTATCTCTTATCCCCTTTAGCTATCTATAGATATCTATCTATAGATAGATAGATAGATAGATAGATAGATAGATAGATAGATAATAGATAATAGATAGATATACATATATATACACCCACACATACACACTTTTGTGCTTTTTAGAAGGATACCTTAATTAATAATAATACCTTAATTAATAATATTGTTGAGTCAGTAAAATTGAATTCATGGCTAGCAGCACTGTAACAAACAAAGGTCATCTAACACAAGGGTTGGTAAGGCACTTCCCAGCATTCTGGCACTGCAGTATTGGGTAGCAGGCAGGACCAGGCTCAGGGGCGTGTGAAAACACACAGTCATCAACTCCAAGTGCAAAAGGACCAAATGCCTGGAACACAGCCTGCCAAAGGAGCACCTGCTTACAAGATGAGAGCTAAAGCAAGAAGACAGAGCGGAGCCTGGCATGATGCCACGGAAACGTGTGCCTCAGGCAACTCCATAATTTTCAGACAAGCTGCTTTAAGTGCTGAGCCCCCAGCCCCTGACTCCACAATTTTCAGTCAAGCTGCTTTAACTGCTGAGTCATCCCTCAGCCTGACTCCACAATTTTCAGGTGAGTTGCTCTAAGTGCTGAGTCATCCCCCAGCCCTTGAGTCCACAATTTTCAGGTGAGCTGCTTTAAGTGCTGACTCATCCCCAGCCCTTGACTCCACAATTTTCAGGTGAGCTGCTTTAACTGCTAAGTCATCTCCCAGCCTCTGACTCCACAATTTTCAGCAGCTGAGTCATCCCCCAGCCTGACTCCACAATTTTCAGGTGAGCTGCTTTAACTGCTGAGTCATCCCCAGCCTGACTCCACAATTTTCAGGTGAGCTGCTTTAACTGCTGAGTCATCTCCCAGCCTCTGACTCCACAATTTTCAGGTGAACTGCTTTAACTGCTGAGTCATCCCCAGCCTCTGACTCCACAATTTTCAGGTGAGTTGCTTTAACTGCTGAGTCATCCCCCAGCCCTTGAGTCCACAATTTTCAGGTGAGCTGCTTTAACTGCTGAGTCATCCCCCAGCCCCTGACTCCACAATTTTTAGTGTCCCTTGTCCACAAGTCTGAGTTTAAGTATGGAAGAATATTCGTAAATTTTTTAAAAGATTTTATTTTTATTTATTTATTAGAGACAGAGAAGGAGAGAAAGAGAGAGAAAGAGTGAGAATGGGCATGCCAGGGCCTCTAGCCACTACAAGCAAACTCCAGGAGCATGTGCCACCATGTGCAGCTAGCTAACATGGGACCTGGAGAATCAAACCAGGGTCCTCAGGCTTCACAGGCATGTACCTTAACCGCTAAGCCCTCTCTCCAGCCCGTGAATTTTATTTACAAATAAAATTAAGTGAGTACGTGACTCCATCAATCCCAACTCTGAAAGTGATGAAGAATGACTCTCACCTGTTCTTTAGGAAAGCACAGTAGTGAAGCCACTAGAGCCTGATGTGATGAGTGGATGCTCAAACTTCCAGTGACCACAGAGAAGACACTATTTTACAGACCACAGAGTTACCTGCATTAGGGTCAGAGCCTGTGCCCTGGCAGTCTCAACCCACCAGGTTCAGCCATCCATCCTCAATAAGCCAATTAAAAGAGCTAAATTAATAGTGAAAAGCAAAAAAGAGAGAGAGAGAGAGACTTATTCAATGTAGCCACAGTAGAAAGAGAGACAAAGAGATCTAGCAACCCTCCCTCAGTCCATCCGCAGAGTCTGTACATTAGGTTTGCACCAGAGGACAGCATGGCTAAGCAGTCCTGGAAAAGGTACGGTCCCACCCGTCACAGTTTAGGTGCCAGTCTCTCCTGCAAGGCGGTCTGACAAAGTTGTCAGCAGTGTATGCTCTCCGTGTCTGGAGAGACAAGTCCGCTTTCTGACTGACATCAGGCTGTGGCGTTTTCTTTCTCGTAGCATGAGTTTCCCAGGGAGAGTCCAATTTCTTCGGGTTCATTGTTTTGATAGTCAGCCAGCCAAGGGAAATGGCGCAAGTGTCTTTGTAGAATACATTCCTTCCGTTGAGGTCGGTTACAACAGGATGAAACCATTCTCCCCATCACCAGCGAGGCCCACGTGACCTCCACAGTTCCTCTAACAATCTATCATTTTCAGTCCCTGAGAAAATCTCTTGGCAATCTCAGCACTGGAGAGGCTGAAGCAGAAGGATCTTGAATTCAAGGTCAGCTTGGGTTACAATCCTGAGACTTGTCCCAAAACAAATGAACAGGGCTGGGATGATGGCTCAGTGGCAAAAGGCATGTGCTTGCAAAGCCTGTTGTCCAGGGTTCAATTCTCTAGTACGCAACAAGTGGTGCATGTGTCTGGAAGTCATGCATAGTGGCAAGAGGCCAAGGTGCGTGCCATGCTGCTCACACGCATGCATGTGCATGCAAATAAATAAATGAAAATATCCGAAACAAATAAAGCCTTTTCCACAAATCCTGAAGCTTCCTGTTTTGTTATGCTTTTTTCAAAGTCCTTCTGTCTTCTTTTCTGGCACTCACAGCACACTGCATGGCCTTGGATTCACAGGAGTAATGCTCATTTCCCCAAGTACCATGCAACATCGCTGACAGCAGGAACTTCAATTGCCCATCATGCTCAGGGCCTGCTACCTACCACAGCTGGTGACTATTGGTTAAGTAGGTCTGAAATAAGACTCCTTTTTCAGCGAGTCTGGAAAAATCTTTCCCAACACAAATACATTCCTTCTTAAACCTCATTCTTGTAAAGCACATGCTTAACTTCTAAATCTAACCAATAATATTTTTATTTGAAGTTGTCTCTAGACAGAGTGTGTATTACAGAATTTCTTTACAACTTTGTTGCTTTTTGCCAACACAATGACGGCCTGACACGTGATATTAATTTAAACAACTGCCCTTTTTCCGTAGGTCTACCCCCTTTCGTATAGCTCTTTAGTTTAATTGCCATATTGCTTTGAATTCACTTCCAGCAGTGTGTAGGCTCTTCCTATTTACATCTAGAGGATTCTACATCCATGGCTTGACAATTATAAAGACAAAGCCAAATTACATTGTTTCAGAATCTTCAACTTTAATCATGGAACTCAAACTGCCTGGTTGGCAGAATAACAACTCTGGGAAGATGACTAGAGGTTCACATTCTACTATTCAAAAAATCAAGGGCTGAGGAGATGGCTTAGTATTTAAGGCACTTGCTTGCAAAAGCCAAAGGACCTAGGTTCAATTCCCCAGGACCCATGTAAGCCAGATGCACAAGGTGGTGCATGTGTCTGGAGTTCGTTTGCAGTGGCTGGAGGCCTTAACACACCCATTCTCTCTCTCTGTCTGCATCTCTCTCTCTCTCAAATAAATAAAGATAAAATATTTCTTTAAAGAAAATCAGGTGTGGTAGTGCATGCCTATCATCCCAGCACTTGGGATGTAGAAGCAGGAAGACCAGGAGTTCAAGGTCTTCTTCAGCTACACCAACAGTTCAAGGCCACCTTGGGATACATGCAAACCCCAAACCCCAAAACAATAAAAATAATCAAAAAGATGCATCTGCTCATTATGTTCCACAGTCGCCCTTGTTTTATTAACATTTGTCGGGTTATTAAGAAGTCTGGCTGGCTTCCCTGCCCATCGGGCCACAGACATGAATAATTTGTTCCTATATGTGAGCATGGTAAAACTGTCTGGTTGTTTCCTGACAAAACCAACGTATCTATCTTAAAATCATGATTGTGTATGTTTTCTAAAAACCTCACAGTATTTACTGAAAATCGCATTGGTAAATACTATTGTTTGACAACCGTACAGGGTAAACTGAACGTGGTGGAGTGGCTCAAAGCACACGACAGTCGTGAAGGACAGCACGGGCTGGTGCAATTGAAATCCACGGACCTTGAATCTTCTGAATGACAGTTGGTGTAAAGAGAAACACAGTGATCACCTCTGGGGAAACAAGTTTAAAAAGACCTCAGCTCAAAAAAATCCTTGACGTTCCTGCATCGTTCTGAAAAGGATATGGGAGACCAAACCTGAAGACAGGAATGTAATCCGCACTGCAGAGCTAAGTCAGGACTTCTGTGGCCTTGGAAAGGAAGGCAAATGGTATATACTTTCAGAGTTGGTTTAAGCAGTGGACATAATGGTTAGAAGACTGAAAGTTTCGTACCAGAAAGACTACACACACACACACACACACACACACACGTTTGTATTGTGTGCAAGTATGCATACATGTGTGTGTCTGCCTGTGGAATGATGGACACCCTTGGGTATGCTTCTCAGGAATGCTGCCCACCACCTTTGATACAGCGTCTCTCACTAGCATGGAGCTCACAAATTAGGCTATACTAGCTAGCAAGCAAGCTCCAAGGATCCTCCTTTCTTGCCTCCTCAGCACTGGGGTTACAGACACAAGCCACCATGCTCCAATTTTACCTGGGGATGGGATTCATGTCCTCATGCTGGCAAGGTAAGCACTTTACACTCCGAGCTATCTGCCCAATCCTTATCTATTTATTCTTTTTATTTTACATTTTTTAATTCTTTTGATTTTTGTGAGACAGACAGAGAGAGAGAAAGACACAGAGAGAGAGAATTGACACAACAGGGCCTCAGCCACTGCAATCGAACACCAGATGCTTGTGCCACTTAGTGGGCATGTGTGACCTTGCACTTGCCTCAACTTTGTGCATCTGGCTTATGTGGGATCTGAAGAGTCAAACATGGGTCTTTAGGCTTTGCAGGCAAGTGTCTTAACCGCTAAGTCATCCCTCCAGCCCTTTCTCTATTTATTCTTAATAATACTTATTAAAATATAACATTTTAAATAATTAATTTAAAAAATTCTATAGAAATACAAATGATCTAAAGTAGCCCAAAGATCACAAAAAGCTGAGATTCAGTCTCCTTATTTCAAAACTACAGAAATCAAAGGTATGGTTCTAGCATAAGAAAGAAAAATAGCTCAATGGAAAATAATGTTCATTAAACAGACCTATTCATTTATAACCAATTATATTTCAACCAAGGTACCAAGTTAAATAGGGGATAGTATTTTCCACAAATGATAATGCAGTAATTGGATATTGTATTAAGAGCTAATTTTCCCCCTTTTCATTTCATACTTTAAAAGCTAGCTCAATTGTAAGCTATAAAACCCACTAACCGTAATAGAAAAATGAAAAATGGAACTTCATCAAATTAAAAGTTTCTATCAAAAGGCAGCCTTAATACTTAAGGAGAAAAAGGTATTCCACAATACTAAATGAAGAATAGATGAGTATGTGGAGTGTGGAAAGGACTTCTTCAAATTAGTAAAGAAAATTCAATTAAAACTGGAGACATGCATGACCACAAAAGGAATACATGTGTGGGCAATAAGAATATGAAAATTTAATATCATTAGTTATTGGAAAAAATGACAATGAAATCTGCAATAGCATATCATTTCATCCTATTTGACTAATCAATAAAAGAAAACTGGCAGCTCTATGTTTTGGTTCTGGTGGGACTGTACTTTTCTATGACCATTTTAGTGGACTATTTGCACTTTTCAAATAATAAAACATATACTCCAAGATGGAATTCTAAGCCAAGAATATGAAACACTCATCTATATCTACAGAAATCAAAGTGTTTTCTTAAGTTGGGAATGATGGTTGGGTGGAAACTATCACGTGTAAACTTGTCAGGGTGAAGGAAATGCTCCATGTCTACTTTTGTCTGGTGGTTATATGAATGTATCAGTTGTCAAAACTTATCAAACCGAAGAAATGTACAAACAACCCATGAGTTTTGAACAAGTCAGAGGAGCAAGAAGAGCACATCCTCTTTGCTTCCATTCACATTCATTCCACGTGCAAACCAATAGCTTACAGACTCGATCTCTTCAATACAAAGTTGTGAAAGTGAAGCAAGAAAGCAGCAAACGGGAGATTATGGTTGGTTCTCCCATGGGAGGCTGTGATACAGTGAGGCAACTATGACTAAGGACAATTGCTATCTATTTCTTTGCTTGGGTGGCTAAAACATAGGTCTTCCTGTTCCAACAACTTCCTAATGTGTTCACTTGCATGGTGCATTTTCCGTCATGCTGTATTACACTTCATACATTAAAAGTTTCACATTGTTTTTTAATTTTTTTATTATTATTTTTTAAATTTATTTTTGCAGAGAGAGACAGAGATAGACAGAGAGGGAGAGAGGGAGACAGAGATGGGCGCGCCAGCAGTCTCTCAGCTGCTGGGAACAAAATCCAGATGCGTGCGCCCCCTTGTGGGCAAGTGCAGCATTGCGCCCTTGCCTCACTTTGCATCTGGCTAAACGTGGGACTTGGAGATTGGAACCGTTGGAGATTGGAACCAGCATTCTTAGGCTTAGCAGGCAGGTGCCTTAGCCGCTAAGCCATCTCTCCAGCCCAAGTTTCACATTTTTGTTTCACTGTATACAGACACATGTTCTCTCACACAGAAAATAGTACCCGGTACTCATTTCTTCAGCTTTTAACATAAACACATGTCACAATCAACTGGAGGAGATACTTAAAACCTACACAATCCTAAATTACAAATGCCTAAAGATTGTTTAAAAAGGAGATTTGGGGGGGAGGTGGCTGGGGAAATGGCTTAGTGGTTAAGGTGCTTGCCTGCAAAGCCCAAGGATCCAGGTTTGATTCCCCAGGACACACGTAAGCCAGATGCACAAGGTGGCACATGGTTTTGGAGTTCATTTGCAGTGGCTGGAGGCCCTGGTGCACCCATTCTCTCTCTCTTTCTCTCTCCCCCTCTTTGTACCTCTAAATAAATAAGTAAAAACTGAGATTTGGAAGGTCAGATGATTCACTTAATTACTTATCATTTTGTATTTTTGTACCTCGGTAATATACAGCAAATTCCTCCAAGTAGAAACACTGATTGAGGAAGTCACGTCTGGGAGACCAGAAACTTAAATGTCACATTACCATGCCCCAAGATCATAGGAATGATTAAGGGCAAATTTCAACCAAAGTTACTTAGAAATTGAAACATTCCTTCCTGGAGGGAGGTAAGAAGATCTAGAGACTCAAGAAGTCACCAAGTATGGGAAAAGGTTGCCAGATCCCACCCCCCAAGGCTATATGAAGGGGAAACAACTACTTGAAAACGAGACGCTGTCTACAAGTCATGTAGTTTACGTGACACTCTCAGCTGCCTGCAAGTTGAGCAGTGCACTCCGGGTGATGCGCGTCACCACCTGTGCTGGGATGAGCTTTGCAGTGATGCGACTGCCTTTGAGTCAAAGTGGCTGTGGGGCAGACATCATCCAGGCCAGGATCTGATTTCTCAGGTAGCGTGCCCCCTATAAACAACTCCTCATCCTGCTCTGTAAGTGACCCCAATAAACTCAATGGTTCACCAGAACTGGTTTTTGTGTAATTTGTACTTTGGTCTGTTATCTGTGATCTATCTGGAGGGAAACAGTTTTCCATGACACTCAGCTAATTAAGTCTACGTGCTTTCAAAAGCATGTAGATGAAAAAGAAAGAAAATGTGAATTAAGAACAATATTGTTATTGATATAAACATGTAAGACATATATTCTGTCTCTTGTATAAACTCTAAAAGGTCATAAGCACTGGAGTTTATGGCAAAAGGAATAGCTGCAAAGCCACAAAGAGATTAAATCCCTTCTGTATACAAACAAGCATAGCTTCACTATTTTTTTTAAAGAAGAACAAATAAACTCAACACAAAAATATTGAAAAACTAAGTAAATGGAATATAATTATATTTAAACCACAGAACACAGAAAATTTAGGGAAATTTAGAGTTACAGATTCCATGGTAGGGTTTAATTCTATCCTCTGGGATATATTTGTTATGAAAGTCTTTCATTTCCTGATCACATAACACTGCACCATATAACAATCAGCTCCACAAAGATTTGTTTTACAATGGGGGAAGGAAAATATTTTATAGGATAAATTGTTGGAAACTATTGTATCATTTAAGTAAATGGTAAATTTCTTAGAATCTTGGAGATGATAGTCTATCAATAAAACCACTTTGACCAGATTATCTTCTAAAAGAATACAAAATTTGCAGCAAATACCTATATTTGAAAACTAACCTTTAAATGTTAACATTATCTTGATATGATAGAAAACATAGAACATTAGGATTCCAGCATGTTTTGAATCATGCATGGCAACCATTTTGTAGCAAAGAACATTGGAGAATGAGTCCATCATGAAGATATATCTTTTGTTTGTGGGGGAAAAAGCTCTTCTTGACTTCTCACTTTTTTTCCTTGGGTGGGGGGAGGTCTGACAATTTATATATTTGAATAAAACTTAATTTTTAAAAAGTTTTTTATTGTTATTTGTTTATTAGAGACAGAGAGAGAGAGAGAGAGTGAGAATGGACATGCCAGATCCTCTAGCCATTGCAAACAAACTCCAGACTCATGAGCCACCATGTACATCTGGCTTACGTGGGACTGGAGAATCGAACCGGGGTCCTTAGGCTTGCCAGGCATGTGCCTTAACCACTAAACCATCTCTCCAGCCCCAAACTTGATTTTTTTTTTAATAAAAGAAGGACAAAGCATTTATTCCACCAAAAGAGTGCTTTATATACCACTATTCATGTAACTTTGAAAGCCCAAGTGAAAGGTGATAATTTCCCTTAGGAAAATTCAGATTGCTAAAATCAACCCCATCAGAACAAAAAGCATAGACAGTCAAGTTTCCATAGAACTTCAGAAAGCTCTGAAAGAATCACAAGTACACTTACACAGCAGAATTCTACAAACTCTCCAAAGCCCAGATCATCCCCTTGCTCAATAAATCACACCAGAGTACAAGAAATGAAAGAATATGTCCCGGTTCATTCAAAAAAGAATGACGATGTTAGCTGGATTTGACAAGAAAGTTAAATAAAACAAACTCATAGGGGGGTGGAGAAATTGTTCAGCACTTAAGGCACTTGCCTGAAAAGTTTAATGACCTGAGTTCAATTCCCCAGTACCCACGTAAAGCCAGATGCACAAAATGGCTCATGCATCTGGTGTTTGTTAGCAGTGGCTAGACGCCCTGGTGTGCCCATTCTGTCTATCTCTATCTCTCTTTGCTTGCAAATAAATTAATTAGGGCTGGAGTGATGGCTTAGTGGTTAAGGCACTTGCCTATAAAGCCAAAGGACCCAGGTTCAATTCTCCAGGATCCATGTGACCCAGATATACAAGGTGGCACATACTTCTGGAGTTCGTTTATAGTGGCTGGAGGCCCTCGCATGCCCGTTCTCTCTCTCTCTCTCTCTCTCTCTCTCTCAAATAATTAAAAATTTTTAAATTTTAAAAAATAATTTAACTAAAAAAAGAAAATCAGAAAAATAAAACTATAAATCAAAATAAATCATGAATATCATTAAAAATTACTGAATAATATACTAGCAAACTCCTACAATGCATTAAGAAAATAGTACATCAAGATTATAAGACTGGCTAGTATTTGGAAAACCATGAAAACCAATCAGTATAACAATAGACAGAAGGGACATTGTAGTGGAACATAAGGAATATAGTCTCCAGAAATATTCTAAAAATCTTTTAAAAATTCAACATTGATTATTTTTTTCAAACTGATGAATGCTTTTTAATGGGATACAAATATGTCAATTTTAGACATAAAGCCATTATTTTACTTCATATGTAAACCCTAAAACATTTCTACTAAAATCAGGAACCAAGCAAAGAGACTATGTCCATTACTAACCGTCACTGTAATACTATGAAGTTAGCCAATGAAATTAGACAAATACACATAAAGAATAAGAATTTGTAATGGAACAAAACTTTCTCTAGAATACTCCTATATGGAGTGCAGCAAGTTTTTCTGTAAAGATCTAAATACCAAGTACTGCGGGTTTGGTGGATTATTCAGGATAGTGGTTAATCTTCATTGCTGACTTGATTTAAAATCACCCAGGAGACTGGTGAGGAACAGCTTTGGGTGTGATGGGATATTTCCAGAGAAGATTAGCTGACAGGGGATTATACACCCTGAGTGTGAATGGCACAATCCTATGGGCTGGTGGGGCTCGGGCAAAGTAAAAGGAGAAAAACAGAAGCCATCAGAGTGCCAGTATCTACCCTTTCTCTACCTCCTGTTCAACATGAAGTGGAAAGTTCTCTTTGCCACATGGACACACTATCATCATGTTCCACCCATCAATCACAGATGGAACTATCCAAAAGCATGAGTCAATTGTTCTGTCAGATATTTTTCTCACAGTGACCAAACAGTAGCTAATACATCTAGTCTCTGTGACAACTACCTTGATATGCTATTGTAACACAAAAGCAGTCGAAAATAATAAACAAATGTGTGTCACTATGTTCCAATAAAACTTTATTTGCACAAACAAAATTCAGCTCACCAGGCTTTACTTTCTCAATTACTGTCCTAGAGAATAAATACTAAAATGAACTCAAATAGTAAGAGAATTTTGTATGGTAACAGGATATAGTACTGATATACAAATTTAAACAGTGTTCAAAACATCAATCTACTGAAGGACAGAATAGTTGCTAGCTATACTTTGGGACTAGACTGTTCCCCTAAAAATCCCACATGTTAAAGCTTTAGTCTCTACAATATGGTGCTGTGGGAAGCTTGTGGAACCTTTAATAATTGAGGTCTTGGGCTGGAGAGATAGCTTAGTGGTGAAGGTACTTGCTAGCAAAGACAAAAGACCAGGGTTCAATTCCCCAGTACCCACATAAAGCCAGATGCACAAGATGGCTCATATGTCTGGAGTTTGTTTGCAATGGCTGGAGGCCCTGGTGTACCCATTCTCTCTCTCATAAATAAATGAATTTTTTTGTTTTTAAAAAAAGAACTGATGTCTTTATCAGAGGTTTTCAAGACACTAGGGATATGCTCCTGAAAGAGATTATGGGATTCTAGTATCTTTCTTTTCTTGTCGCTCCCTTTTGCACTGGGGCCTGAGGTAAGAAGTCTTTTTCTACCAAGTATTGCTGTTATGAAACCCTGCCTCACCACAAGTCCAGATGCAAGAGAACCAATCAGTCATGAACTGAAAATCCCAAACTGTGAGTCAAACTTATTTTTCTCTTTATAAGCTGATTATCTCAAGCATGTATGTAAAACTGACCCTGTTTCTCCAAAATGACAGAAGAAAAACCAAACCATTTATACCATCATAAAAGATGATTAAATACTTGGGAATGATATGAAAAAAAGGGCCAAATTCACATGAAGAAAACTTTACTCTTCAAAATCAAAGAACTGGGGTTGGAGAGATGGCTTAGCGGGTTAAGGCGCCTGCCTCCTAAGCCTAAGAACGCTGGTTCCAATCTCCAGCGGTTCCAATCTACAGGTCCCACATTTAGCCAGGTGCATTGATGCAAGGGCACAATGCCGCACTTGACCACAAGGGGGCACACGCATGGGGATTTCGTTCGCAGCAGCTGAGAGGCTGCTGGCGCGCCCATCTCTATCTGTCTTCCTCTCCTTCTCTCTTTCTCTCTCAAAAAAAAAAAATCAAAGAACTGGACTTATACAATGGAAAGCTTGTATAATTTTACTACACCTTCAAAGGATGTGAAAAATTCAGAGAACCTAGGTAAAAAGTGCATGCAAACCCTCTGTACTCTATATTTTTGTCAATATTTCTTGATGTTAAATGCTGTTTCAAAGTAAAAGTTAGGATAAAATTTAAGAAGTAAAACAAATTAAAGATCTTGAAGTGTGGGAAATAATCTAGAGAGACTTCTAGACTTCTTAGCTTCAACAGTTCTAAATATTTGTAATTCTATACTATATTACAAAATTATTTTCCCCCAAACACAAGTGTTAATGATTTTTTTTTTTGCAACACTCGTGTAATTTTATGTACTTGAAGGCCCAATTGTTTCCAGATGAAGTCTGTACATATGAAATAGAGACATTAAAAAATCAGTAAGAAAGGAAAGGTCAGCAAAAATAGATCTACTTATTCACAAACTTAACATCCACTGTCCCTGTTTTATATCCCACAGGCGGTACTAATCAGTAGGAAACAATTTACATTGTGACTGTCAAAACAGTAGTCTGTGGAATAAAAAAAGCCAACGGAGTGTTACAAAACCCTATCTCATAAAAGTCACTTGATTGAGTAGTCAAACTGTCATGAGTAAAATGATAGTTCTCATTCTTACAGAGAGATATATTAAGGGTGAAACTTGCTTATGGCTCTATATCACAGTTAATAAAATTGTGCTAAGAGTTTCCATTTTTATACTGATACGTCACCTACTTGTAAGCCAGAATCACAAATTACTAATACATGAAACTTGTAGTCATTAACAGAAGCACCTCGCTGATGAATTCTGGAAGGTGTTAATCGAAGAGATATATTTTCAAATTTTCATCAAGCTTAAAGCTCAGATGCAATAAATCCTAAAATTCTAGCATTAATTGCTGTGTCTACAATGCAATACCAAGAATAAGATTATTTGGGATTTTACCAAACTCGAGGTATTGTTTTCTGAGACTTCCCTGATGTGTTTGTGAAAACATTTGTGGGGAAACCATATTGCGTGAACAAAAGACTGTTGCACAAGAAAGACACTTTAGTTCTGACACGTTGGGCCAATTTCCCTTATCTAAGCATTCTTTATTTTTTGTGTGTGAAAGACCTCTTCTAGTTTCCCTGACAACTCTTGGTTGTTCCTTCTCACTTTATAAGTGGCTCTACTGTTTATTTTCTGTCTGTCCACTCATTCTTAAGAAATGAGTTCCGTATCATGAGCCCTTGCTTTTGTCCTTTGCCTCTCACTACACCTTGAGCACACAGCACAAGATTCAGTCACCAGCTTGTCAGCACACTACACGTCCCACCCACATGTTTACCCGAAGCCTTTATGCATGAATATTGAACTGCGTGGCTGCCATTACAGCTCAGCTATTCCACAGGAACGTTAGCGTCTACACAGTCCCGACTGCATTCACCATTCATTCATTGAAGATAAATGACTGTTGGGTGCCAACTTTAAGCCTGGTACTGGGTTGGGCATTGAACACATAATGATGAACAAACTAACTTTGTCTCCCCCTTGTTCAGTTCTGGCTTTCCTCATTATTCCTCCACCTGTATTTCCTGCATCCTTAAGTAGAGCAGTTAGCTACCTAGTTATAGGAGCTAGAACCTGAACGCCAGTCGTGGCTCCTCGGTCCCCTTTATAACTCATGTTCAGTCATTCACCTGCTCCTGTCCTTTCTCCTCCTTCACACCTCTGTAACCATCCACGTCTCTGCAGGCATGACATGATACTGCACAGGGTTAGTGTAAGCTACCTGTGCCTCGCACATGCAGTGATCCTCTACAAATTGTTCTTGTCTCTACTCATGTTTAAAAAGTGTTCAGTGGTTCTCAATTTACTTTAAAAAAATCCAAATTGAACATGGCACATAAATACCCAGATTATAATAGCCTCTTTATATGTCAGTGCCTCACCCTCAAAGTTCCTTCTGTGACAGCAAGTCAGAGTACAGGATGCGTCATTCGCCACTAAGGATTCCCTTGTTTAAATTTATGGCAAATTTATGAACGTGATTAGCTAGATGTAAAGGAATCATATTGTATAATATCATTACTCATATATAGATGAAGTACTTGTCCTTAATTCCATTTCTATTTATGATTAATTACTAATCAAGGTTATTGCTGTATCAATAAAACTAGCCAATATTTACCTAATAATTTTTTGTTTGTTTGTTTTCATTTTTCAGTTTTTCAAGGTAGGGTCTCACTCTAGCCCAGGCTGACCTGGAATTCACTATGTAATCTCAGGGTGGCCTTGAACTCATGGCAATCCTCCTACCTTTGCCTCCTGAATGCTGGGATTAAAGGCATGCACCACCATGCCCAGCCTTACCTAATAATTACTACATGGTAAGCACTAGATAGAAATAGATAGATGATAGATGTCAAAATAGTAATTTGCTTAATCTTTATGATAATCCAAGGAACCAGTTACCAATACCAAGGTATTAAGTTATTTAATAACTTGCTGGAGGAAAGGTAATTGGGAAGCAAGATTGGTGTTGCAGGAAGCAGTTCCGGAATCTTTATGTTCTCGCTGGAGAGATGACTCAGCAGCTAAAGGCTTTTGCTTGCAAAGCCTGCTATCCTAAGTTTGATTCCAAGTATTCATGTCAAGCCAGATGTGCAACATGGCACATGCATCTGGCATTTGTTTGAAGCAGCAAGAAGCCCTTGCACATCTATACTCCTAGTGTCCTCTCTCACAAATAAATTAAAAAAATAAACCTTTTTTATATTTATTGATTGATTGATTGATTTGAGAGGGAGAGAGAGAATGGGCACACCAGGGCCCAGCCACTGCAAATGAACTCCAGACACATATGCCACCTTGTGCATGTGGCTTATGTGGGTTCTGGGGAATTAAACCTGGGTCCTTAAGCTTTGCAGGCAAAAGCCTTAACTGCTAAGCCATCTCTCCCACCCAAAAATATATTTTTAAAGATATTTATTTATTTATTTATTTGAGGCACAGAGAGGGGGAAGACAGAGAGAGAGAGAGAGAATGGGCACGCCAGGGCCTCTAGCCACTGCAAACAAACTCCAGACAGCGTGTGCCATCACGTGCATATGGCTTACATAGTACCTGGAGAATCGAACCTGGGTTCTTAAGCTTCGCAAGCATGTACCTTAACCTCTAAGCCATCTCTCCAGCCCCAAAATATTTTTAAATGTATATGTTCAACTATTATACACTATAAAGAACAAAACTGAATTGTGCAAAGTAGTAAACAAGGCCTTTGATGTTGTAACAATGATACTAATCCATGCAGAATGCAGAACATGTAAGAAATTGAAAAATGACCCCATGTCCTACCATCCAAAAATGACCACTGTTAATAGGTAATGACTTTATGTCTCTAGGTAGAATGCATAGATAAGACAGGTAAGTCACCGTCTTTCACACCTTCTTCATTCAGTGTCCCCGCTGTGTCCTTGGGTTGGAACACTGTTCTGGACAACATACAATTATAAACCCACACGACTTTTCCCAACTCCATTTCTCTTGGTGCTCCTTAATGCAATGCTGGGTATATAACAAGAAATTCTACAGTTTTTTTCAGGGCCATTTACTTCACCAATCTCTGCTCTCTCTAAAGCATGCCAATGATGCATTGGACAAACATGGAGCTTATTTCTAGTAAAATTTAAAGAGGTATGTGGTAGCTATCAGCATATGACTTATCCACAAATGGTCACAACATTTTGCATGTGGGTTTCTATAGTTTAAGACGGATGCTGACCACCAAAGAGCCACTAGATGCTATTAGAGAGGGAAGCGTATGTATGGACTACAGGAGATTTCTTAAGTTGTCTCTCAGCATTACCAGATTGTTATTAAAAATTAATGGAAATGGGGTGGGGAGATGGCTTAGAGGTTAAAGGTACTTGCTTGCCAAGCCTACCAGCTTAGGTTAGGTTCTCCAATACCTACAGAAAGCCAGATGTACAAAGTAGCATGTGCATCTGGAGTTTGTTTGCAGTGGCAAGAGACCCTAGTATGACCATTCTCTCCTCTCTCTCTTTCTCTCTCTCTCTACTAATGCTCTAAGCCCTTCAAGAATGGAGGTTTAAGTCTCCCACCAGGTAAAGAGTCACAACCAAGTGACATGGTTGCTACAGAAATATGGAGTGGGTCGTGGTGAAAGGTTAAAATACCAGTTATGCTTGTGTGACCAGTAACAGCAAAGAGGATTATAATTGTCACGAGAATTTCTTCCTTATTTTATTATGAATATTATATTTATTTTATCTCCCCCTTTATCCTCTTACCTTGTAACATGAACTCTATTAACATTTTGTCTAGTGGGCTAGCAAATTTCTATCAGATTTTGAACTCACCATGCCTGTACAATTGCATGAATCCACACTTTAAAATAAATCTCTCTCTCTCATAGATAGACCATAGATACACAGATGGATATGCATAGGTAGGTGGATAGAAGAGGTATGTAAATATAAGGAAAGCTGTACAATTGTCCTCTGGTATGCACACTTAGAGGATTGGTTCCAGGATCTCCCATAATCCCCCCAAATCTGTAGATGCTCAAGTTCCCTTTATGAGATGGTATAGTATGTGCACGTAAGCTATGAACTTCCTCTGTGCACTTTATATCATCCTTAGATTTCTTATAATATTAGATAGATATAAATTATATGTAAATAGATGTTATGCCATATTTAAGAACTAATGACAAGGAAAAATCTGAACATATTCAGCACAGATGTATTTTTCCAAATATTTTCAGTTCACATTTAAATCTTATCTTCCTAAATAGACAGTAAATTGCTCGAGGATTAAGGTTATAGTTTAAATCTGTTGTCTTGCACTTCTCTGTTCATATATGATCCAAATATGTTTGCTGAATTGGCAAGAAACAAGAAATACGATACTATGAGAATGCCGCCTGGACAATTAGATTGAAAGATAATTGTTCTCTAAAAGGCAGAGAAAAATTTACTGATTGCATTATAGTTTCCACATGGGAAATTGATTATTGGTTATTTTAAATTCTCCTGGGTGCCCAAACTCAGCATTCCTTCTCTGTCAAGGTAACATTTTCATTTGATAAGCCATGATTATTTATATATCAGATGGCTTTCCCATCATTTGTGTCCATCAATTCTAAGGGATAAGCCTGTGCTCTGGTCACCACAATGTTTCCGCTAATGCTCCCCAACGAAATCTCCCCACCGCCAGGCCACTTACATCATACTTTCCGGTTCCACGGCACAGGCACCAACCGCTTTTGTGACATTCACAAGCAGAGCTTGGTTTATTCCAACAAGGAGGTTCACAAGGGGTTGAATGCCTCCGCATTTCCGGACGATGACCCTGTTCTCGTACTCTTGGCAGCACTCTCCCAAGGCCCCAACCACGTTCACAAGTACTTCTTCAGGCTGGTCAGTCAAAAGTCCCACCAAAGTTTCAATGGCTTTGTATTCTCGGAACCTAAGTTCACGGAGAGAAAGAAAAGATTGTTTATAGTAAAAAGTTAGTTGAAAATCCATTAATAAAAATAAAGGCTAAGAAGTACTAAATACCATACATTCATTTAACCTATACAACAAAGATAATGTGTGGGCACTACTGAACCTCCATGTTCAGACGGATAATCTGAAGACAAGTGGTTCAATGGTAAGGCGGCACCACACCCAGCCACCTGCTCCATGTCTGTGTTCCAGAACTATACTCTCTAAGACAACCAAGGTTTACTCCAAAACTTAGCACTAGGATCCCACTCCGGTAAGAATTTCTTTTTTTTTTCCAAGACAAATTTACATGAATGAAGCACATTAAATATGAATTGGAATGGAATGATATATGTTTTAAATTTTTTTTTGGAGAGAGACACAGAGAGAGATAGAGAGAGGGAGAGGAAGACAGACAGAGATGGGCACGCCAGCAGATCTCAGCTGCTGCGAACGAAATCCAGATGCATGCACCCCCTTGTGGACAAGTGCAGCATTGTGCCTTTGCATCTGGCTAAACATTGGACCTAGAGATTGGAACCGCTGGCAATTGGAACTGGTGTTCTTAGGCTTAGGAGGCAGGCGCCTTAACCGCTAGGCCATCTCTCTAGCCCATGTTTTCAATTTTTAATATATTGCTAATATCATACATCACTGGTTTTGTAAGTCTGTCAAAGTGAGTGGTAAAGCTTGTGCTACTTGGATTTAAAAGAAATATTATCCTTAGACCTCCTCAGTATTAGTCATGAATAACTTCTAGTATGTGTCTTCTCAGACAATTTCACTTTGATTTTACACAGTATGTATTTAAACCAAAAGAAGCATGACATATAAAAGTAAATATTTAAGAATTACTGGAAAAAAAAAAGAATGACTGGTTTGTATGTGGGACTTTTTTTCCTTTCGAATAAATTTCAACAGTATTTTTATATCATGAGGGTGCACTGGGTAGGACTTTAAAAAATAAAAATTTCAGCAACCGAGGAGACTTCAAGTCTCATCATAATTTCATTATGTAATCTTAAGCAAGCTTATTATTTTAGTCAGGACATGTGAATTTCTTCTTGATGAAGTGTCACTTCAGAATACTCTTGCAGAATACGAACTCTAAACATTTAGAGAGCTCAATCTGAAGATGAAAATAAAATTTATAAGTGCTCTATAATTTTAAAAAAATGTAGAAGTCTAAGACTGGGGGGGGCAGCTCAGGGACAAAGTGCTTGCCTACCTTGCACAAAGTCCTCAGCACTACAAAAATATACATATGTGTATATATTCCTGTATGCACACAGAGAGATATACACTTTAGGGTGAAATTCAGTGACATCACGTGTGATGACCTTCTTTTAAGCATGGCTACTTGAAATTCTGATTTCATGCACTTTTCTTTAGAAAAGGAGAAGGTTAATGAGCCATTTCCATTTCTGACGATTCAGTTCATCCCCTTACCTTCAGAGGTCTCTACCAGGATGAGAGAAATTTCTAATTTAAATGTTGGTTCATATGCAAACACTCCAGTCACACAGCAGATCAGCTCCATTAGCACAGAGCCCTCGAGGTACATGAAATCATGGCTGGGTGGTAGCAGGTGGTGGTGGCGGGTGGGGGCAGGGGTGGTGGTGGGAGAGGGACTTTCAATTGTAATAATCTTCTCAGCCTACCAACTCAACCCAGAATGTGCACTTTTGAATAATACCAGAGCAGTCCTTTATAAAGCTAGCATTCGATAAGACTGTGTTTCTTGGCCATATTTTTGTTATAGGACATCAGATACCTTCTCTTCTCTCTCCCTCTCCCTCTCTCTTTGTGCCACTGACTGACGATTTATTTTATTCCTCTGAGACTCTAGGAGCTGAGGCATACCGAGTGAATATTGACCAGCTGGATGTAGCTAAATGGAAGTCTTTATGATTCTTCACTTGATGCCAATTAAGAACTGAAATATTTAAATGCCCCCACAGCATTATAAGCACCCAAGGTTTGCTGCTATCCAGAGTTGCTGGCTCATTATTGCCAAGCCAGCACTTAATTCCCGTAGAACCACCAGCACGAGTTATTGTTGGAGTACTATGCAAAGTTGTATTCCTTCCTGGAGGATATTCTTATTTTTTCTTTATTACTATTATTATTAACAACATATTTTGTAGGGATTCATCATGTGTTGGTACCCTCTTTTCTCTCACCCCTGCCCCCATTCTGTTGGGAACCCTCCTCAGTGGGGTTACAGGTATTCCCTGTGGGGTTGTGGAAACAGCAAGTGAGTTATTTTGGGGGTGAAAGGAATGCCTCTGGGCACGATGTCTCAACCTGTGGCTCTTACAATCTTCCCCCCTCTCTCCTGCAAAATTCCCTGAGCCGTAGTGGGTGAGTTTTAAGTCTCCTACAGTGGTGAGCTCTTACTTGATCACATTTTCTTTGCTGATGGAGCACTTCCATATTGCCCCTGTGACCGCGGCTAGCCGTTCCTTATTGTCGGTGTTATTGAGGAGACTGGCCAAGGGCTTAAGTCCTCCGTGCAGCCTAACCAGGTCTCGGGTTTCCTCATCTTCAGCACACTACACAAAAAAGTCAAATAGGAGGGTGTCAGTGATCGATGCGTCTCCAGCATTCCATGATTGCTAAACAGGCTACCATGCCACAGAATGTCCCCAACTGAAGATGGTGCCACTCAGGATTTACAAATTTAGGGTGGTACTAAAGTAATATGCATACAGTAAACCCATATGTTAAGGTTTAAATGCTGTCCTGATCACAAATTCCCATTTCAGGTTAACCTGATTAATTTTACTTTTTTAAGAGAGAATGGTGCATCAGAGATTCTTACCATTGCAAATAAACTCCAGATGCATGCACCACTTTGTGCATCTGGCTTTATGTCGGTACTGGAGAATTAAATCCAGGCCATCAGGCTTTGCAAGCAAATGCCTTTAACCACTGAGCCATCTCTCCATCCAAGTTTGGCTATTTTTTTATTTTTAAATTTATTTCATGAGACAGAGAGAGAGAGAGGCAGATAAAGAGAAAGAGAGAGAGAGAAAATGAAAATCGGCATGCCAGGGCGTCTAGCCACTGCAAACAAACTCCAGATGCATGTGCTATCTTGTGCACCTGGCTTTACATGGGTATTGGGGAATTGAACCTAGGTCCTTAGGCTTTGCAGACAAATGCCTTAACCGCTGAGCCATCTCTCAAGCCTCAGTTGTGATTTTTGATCTTCTCCTAGTTTATTAATATGCGGGGCAGCAGCAGCAAACGACAGCTCCGTGTCGCCATGTGACAACAAAGGGTTACAATCAGTACTCTACAGGGTGCTGTGTGGCGAAGCTGTGATATTCACTAGCTTGTTTGTTGTTCAAAGCTGTTTTGATTTACAATATTTTCAAAACTTTACCATAGGATTAGCAGGATATAACTTCATCATGAGTCAAGGAACATTCGGAATGACTACAAAACTTCTTTCTTTTCAGAGTATAATTTCTGAAGGTGCCTCCCAGGAAACATAATTGTGCCCCCAACTAGACGGTATCTGAATGGATGTCTCACTCGCCCTGCCTGGTTTTAAGCATGGGTTGCAGGTTCTGCATACTTGGTGAATTTCCTGAGCTGCTTCTCAGGTAGCCTGGCATTTCCTGAGGCAGACACAGGAGGCCAGTCGGAAGTATGAAATGCCCTGTGTTTGGACAGAGCATGCGTGCAGTGAGTGCAGTGATACAATCCCGAATCTTGGGGAAATGCAGTGGAAAAGATGAACGAGTGACAGGGAATCCTCAGACCTTCCGTGACCCTTGAAATCGGGAGATGAAGAATTTCTTGAGTAGCACCCATGTGCCCAGAGCAGAGGGTATGTCAACAGTACCTGGCATTTTATTCAAGCGGGTTTGTCTGGGTTTCAGTCTCATCTTCAGAAATAAACACTGTTTGTAGTTTCCTGAATGACCATTCTTCCACATTACACAGCCCACACATGGTAAACTCAGAATGGGTTTTGCTATTAACTGCAGAGTTGTTTCCGATGCCCAGCAGTGCAGAAAGCCATGAGGACAAATCTTCCCCATAAGTACCATGGAATAAACTGTGCCATTCAGCCTAAGTGTGGGCTGAATCCTGCTGCCTCTTGAATGGTGGGGAGTGACTCGTACCTGGTAAATGGCCATGGCACAGTGCTCCTGAAGTTGTTCATTCTCGCTGTTCAGGTTCTTTACAAGGTTTTCAATGATCCTCTCTGCTTTGATTGCAGCTCGGTAGTTTTCCTGGGAACAGACACAGGAACATGCAGGTATGTATAATGTAGCCACACAATTATTCACAGTTATTAATAACTGTGCTGAACAAACTTTCTAAGTGATCAAGCCCAAAATTCCAAGTTTCAAGAATCAAAACAACCATAAAGTACTCAACACTGGACAAAAAAATATTTCCGGCTCATGTGGGGGTTTGAATCAGGTGTCCCCTGTAACGTCATGCTCTGAATGTGTGAACTTGGGAGGTGGAGCCTGGAGGAGGTGTGCTGCTAAGGGTCGACCTTGAGTTTTATCAGCCCTTAGCTTGCCAGTGCTAGTTTGGCACAGTCTCTTGCCACTGTTTGTCACCTATTTGCTATCACTATTGATTATTTTTTCCTCGAGTAAAAATACCTTATGTTTTGACATGTTCAACTGTCACGATAAACTTAAAAGTTATTTTCATGAATAAGAAAGAAAAAGTATAAAATAGAGCTGGGCATGGTGGTGCGCGCCTTTAATCCCAGCACTCGGGAGGCAGAGGTAAGAGAATCGCCATGAGTTCAAGGCCACCCTGAGACTACATAGTGAATTCCAGGTCAGCCTGAACTAGAGTGAGACCCTACCTCAGAAAAAAAGAAAAAGAAAAAGTGTAAAATAAAAGTAAAAAATTTTTTAAAGGGCTGGAGAGATGGCTTAGTGATTAAAGTGCTTGCCTGTGAAGCCAAAGAACCCAGGTTCGATTCCCCAGGACCCACATAAGCCAGATGTACAAGGTCAAACATGCATCTGGAGTTCATTTACAGTGACTGAAGGCACTGGCACACCTACTCTCTTCCTCTGTGTCAAATAATTAAAATAAAATAAAAATTTAGAAATAAAAAGTGGAAAGCCCAGGAAAAGAAGAACTGGCTTTGGTACCTCTGATGCACATTCTTGTAAGGTTCCCACTACAGGAATAAGCATGCTTTCGTGAGAAGTCTTCAGTAGCCGAGCCAACAGCGGGATGCCCCCGGCCTTGCGAATGGCCTCTTTGTTTGAGTGACTCTTACTGCAGCTCCACAGCGCCATTGCCCCACAGCGAGCCACTTCCACGTCTCTGGTTTCATACAGACTTGACTGAATAGGTTCTGGGGCATTCTGTGCACAGTCCAGCAGAGCAACCTGCAAAAACAAACGGATACTACTATAGTTTGAATGTACCCCTCATCGGCTCATGTATTTGAACCCTTGATCCCCAGCTGGTAGTGCTGTTTGGGAAGGTTGTGGAACCCTGCTAGAAAAAGTGGGTCACTGGGGGTTGGGACTTTAGGTCTTATAGGCTGGCACCACTTCCTGCTCACCCTCTGCTTCTTGATTGTGGATGTGATGTGACCAGCCTGTCTCCCACTCCTGCTGCCATGCCTTTCTCATCATCATGGACTTTGCCACTGGAACGGTCAACTCAGATTAACACTCGCCTCCCTTTAGTTATCAAGTATTTGGTGACAGCAATGAGCAAAGTAGCTTATGCAATAGGCACACAGACATCTTGAAAATCACATTTAAAACACTCCTCAGTAGCTACAGAGTTGCTACTAAGATTACCTCCATCAAAAGTAAGAAGACTTTAGGGATGGAGGGATGGCTTAGCAGTTAAGGTGTTTGCCTGCAAAGCCAAAGGACCCAGGTTCAATTCCCCAGGACCTACATTAGCCAGATGCACAAGGGGGCACATGTGTTTGGAGTTTGCAGTGGCTGGAGGCCCTGGCACGCCCATTCTCTCTCTCTCTCTCTTTCTCGCTCTCTGTTGCCCTCTCTCTCTGTCAAATGCGTAAATAAATAAAAATTTAAAAAAAAATTTTTTTTAAATAAGAAGACTTTAAAAATAGTGCTAAGACTAAATGGCAGACAGAAAAACAAAGAGACAAAAACACTTCCCAACACCTTCCTTCAGATTTGGGAGCGAGCTCCTGTTATTTCTTTCCCATGGGAAAAATGTCACCAAGATAGTATTTTCTTATATATCTCACATACATACATACACACATCTACATATACATATGTACATACAATGTATGTGCAGATATAATTAATATATACTGTTGTAGTTACCTTCGTGTTGCTAGCACAAAACATCTGACCAAAAGCAGCTGATAGGAGGAAAAGTCTTTATTTAGCTCATAGTCTCCACGGTAAGCTGCATGCAGAGAGATAGTGGGCAGAGGCTGGCCATGACCTCCTTGCTAACAGCAGGTGGAAAACAGCAGCAGGAGAGTGAGACCAGCTCTGGCAAGGGGGAACTAGGTTCTGACACCCCTTAGCCTGCCCCCAATAATGCACCCCCTCCATCAGGGCTCTACCTTTCAACTTGCCATGAACTAGGGACCAAGTATTTGAAGCACATGAGTTTATGGGGGACATCTAATTCAAACCACCACATATACCTAATACACACACACACACACACATATATATACATATGTATATGTATATATATATATATATATGTATTTATGTATATATATGTAATATGTATATGTGTGTGTGTGTGTATGTATATGCTTACATATATACATACATAGTAACATTTGTAAAACCAGGCATGGTCGTTCACGCTGTAATCACAGGCAAAGGAAGGAGGATTTGTGAGTCAAAGGTCAATATGGGCTACATTGTAAGTCTGAAGCCAGCCTAAGCTAGAGAACAAAACCTCATCACCAATAACACAACAACACTATCATTATAACCCACACTCTCAGTCCTAGCATGTCAGAAATCTAAGCTTCTCAAAACCACTAGAAGTTTCGGAGGAGAGCAGAATAGATTTTACAGTTAAAACAATGAGAACTCTTCGGAACGCATAGCCTTGCGCACATGCTGCTAAAACCCACCAAACTAAATGACACAATTGTCAGTGTCCTGTGTTTGTTTGTTTTCTTTGCGATGACCAAGGTCACTGAAGACATTGAGGGAAAGGCAGTTTTCTAAGAGGACACAGCGCTGTGTTAGGCGTCCTCACTTCTGCAGGAAGTGAAGTCAGCTTCCCTGGTGGGAGCATTCTTGTGGGCTCCCCGTCAGTATCTGGAGATACGAGAGCCATTATGTATGCGTGGCTACTCTGTTCTTTCTCTGTTGGCCAAATTCCATAGCTACCTGCCACAGAGTCATGACCACCCATGCCAAATCTAGAAGGGAGTCACCCAGACCACCACCAATGCCAGTTTCAGACTCGTGGAATGGAGGTCTGGTGGGACTAGCTTGAGTCACATGGATAGCCACTGTGTCGTCAGTGATGGCTCAAAGGATAATAGGAGAGAATGCGAGCTGCTCTCGGGCATACAAGTGGGATAACAGCGCAGGAAGAGGATTCTCACTGTGATGTTGAGCACAGGGAAGACAGCTCCAGAGCATCTACAAGAGCATTTCTTATTATCCTTGTAAAGTGCAAGCCACTTAATTCCTCTCAAGTCATGGGATCAGGCCCTGTGGGAGCACCATGGCCTTCTGTCTTCAGCTCACCACGGATCTGGGTCCATTAAATCTTACTTGCATGGGGTTGGGAGATGACTCAGCAGTTTAAGGGTCTTGCTTGGAAAGACTGCTGGCCTGCATTCAATTTCCCAGTGCCCACGTAAAGCCAGATGCACAAAGTTCATCACACCAGTCCACATATGACTTCATTATTGAGGCAGAATAATGATAATCCTAACAATGATTGCCTGTCCTCCAACATTTCATTATGAAAACTTTTCAACAGAAAGGCCAAAAGTTTGGTGTAGCAATTTCCCAGAAAACATTTTTATGTTGAACATGTAGATTCTATGCTAGCTTCTCATGTATTTGTTTCATCACATCTACTCCCTCAACTCCAGTCATAAAACCACCTTAGTCTTGAAACAAAGTTATCTTTTAAAGTGCTCGACTGATGACAAGTTCAAACACTTCTCACTGTATATACTTGTATTGAGGGCAGGCAGTATAGATTAATAGTAGAACACTTGCCTAGCATGCATGAGGCCTGGCGACTGATTGATGGCATCTGTGCATGCGCACGCACACACACACACACACACACACACACACACACACACACACACACACCTCTCAATGCACATATTACATACATCCAGTAAATATTTATTAACTTTTTGTGAGTATGGAACTGCATTAAATGATGTTGAAAACACTAAGATGGAAAAGATATGCCTCTCAAATTAAAGAACTGAGGGTGTAGAAGTAGAGATGATCCAATAAGACAAAAGCCATGGCAGAGGGCTGGAGAGATGGCTTAGCGGTTAAGGCACCTGCCTCCTAAGCCTAAGAATGCCAGTTCCAATTGCCAGCAGTTCCAATCTGCAGGTCCCACGTTTAGCCAGATGCAAAGTGACACAAGGGCGCAATGCTGGACTTGACCACAAGGGGGCGCACGCATCTGGATTTCGAGCGGCTGAGAGGCTGCTGGCGCACCCATCTCTATCTGTCTTCCTCTCCCTCTCTCTCAAAAAAAAAAAAAAAAAAAAGCCATGGCAGAGACATAGGATTTTCAGTAAGGTGGAAGAAAACACATTTATATATTGAATTTGCTTTTTCAAGGTCTTTGCCCACATGGTAAGGGTGTTGAGCAAATGCTAATGTTTTTCTTTTGATGGTAGTTATTGAATTTTTTTTTTTCTGATTCAAAAAGTAACAGAAGACAAATTGGCAAATACAAAAAAAAAAAATGCACATTTTTCTACTAAAAAGTCAGCAACCATTTCAGAGGAAACCATGAGCAATTTTGCATTTGCAGATCTAGTACACATTCTAAATTGTATGCATGTATTTCTACACAGTGTACAGTTCTTTAAACTGGGGTATGATAAGTACAAACAATTTTTGATCCTATTATTTTATATAATGGTAAATAATTTACATTTTTCTTGCTACTAAATGATCTTCCCAAACACAATACTTACAGTAGCTGAATATAGAGGTTTTTCATGGACATACTGCAAATCATTTTACTGAAAGAATATGGTTAAAACACGGGCTGCATCCTGTTCTGTCTGCTAACTCACAACGAAATGAACAAATACTTCCAGCTTGACTGTGACTTGGGAGGAGAGTCCTGACAGCGAGGTCACCACACCTGAGTTCAGGACCACAGCCCACTTCCCACCACACACGTCTCCCATTTCTACCCCACCCCCTGCTTAGAATGAATCCAGGGTCTCAGCACAGTAGACATTGCTTTACCACTGAGCTACATCCCAGCCCAGGCATCACCACCTCTTATCCCCTCACACCCACCAATGTATTGCCACCAATGCCATAGGTGACAATTAAGTCTACTTCTTAAATTTGCCATTTCCTTGAAAATTGAGGTTGAGCATGCTTTTACAGCCTCTTGTGAATGAGTTTAAGTGCACCAGCACAGTTCTTAGGGATATGTGATAGAAAAGGAAAACTCAGGCTTGGAGGGATGGCTTAGCGGTTAAGGAATTTGCCTGCAAAGCCAAAGGACCCAGGTTCGATTCCCCAGGACCCACGTTAGCCAGATGCACAAGGGGGCACATGTCTGGAGTTCGTTTGCAGTGGCTGGAGGCCCTGGCCCTCTCTCTCGCTCTCTTTCTATCAAATAAATAAATAAATAATGATAATAGTCATTTCCCTAAAAAAAAAAAAGAAGAAGAAAAAAGAAAAAGAAAAGGAAAACTCCCAGAGCACATCAACATGGATACAAGACATCCAGAGCAGCGGGAAAAGGCCAAGAGGCGGTGGCCGTGTGGGTGGCAACTCATGTCTGTGGTACTTACCAGCTTGGTGATGCCTCCATGTTGTCTCACGGCCTGCCGGGCTCTCTTGAACTTGGCCACATTTGCAATCGTCTCAGCTGCCAAACATTTGAGACTCTTGTGTGGAGAATCGAGTATATTAACCATAATTGGTAAGCCCCCAAGGTCAACAATATTACGTCTGATTTGAGGATTATAACTGATTTCCTTCAGGATTTTTAATGAACCAATCTATGTGGGGGGGAAAAAGTGAGGTGAATGAGTGCTCAATACGTAAACAGTGCTGTGTTTCTAAAAGTTCCAAGTCTACCTAAAATCCATGCCAATTAAGATTTTTTAAGAAATAGTTTCCATCCCTAGAGGTTACACACATCTTTTACATTTGCCGTCATCTATGTAAACACATACCCCTCATTCCAAAAGCACAAGGAAGCAGAAGAAAAAAGCAAGAGAAAGTAGAAAAGCGGAGAAAAACAAGTTCCAGTTAACTGAAGAAGCAGGCTGAGTATTAGTAATAATAGCATGCAAAAAGCAGAAATAGCTAGGTGTGGCAGGTACCTAGCGTCTCAAGAAAGCTGTGAGAAAAGAGCTGGGACAACATCCTCACCTTGCACTTGACTTCCTCTGTATCAAGTAGGTTTATCAAGACTTCAAGCCCTCCGACATCTCTGATGGCCAGCTGACAGGTCTCTTGAGCTAAGTTGAAATCCCTCATGGAACACAGGGCAATCACTGTGGCGGTCTGATTGCCTCCCTAGAAAGATGCGATGCCACAGAGAGGTTCAGTCAAGGCATATTCCCACAGCAATGCACCACAGGGCTACGGTTCCCTGAACTAGGAAGTATGTCGCCCCTGCACACAGCACATAAAATGTTTGGAAGTTCTCTGAGTGGGTTATAATTTGTTAAATGAATCACATCAAGTTGAAGCATGGAAAAGCCACACAGTGCAGCATAAAATGTTGCTCCAATTAAGAGTCAACATGTGCAAGGTGGTCTATCTCCTTTAAACAGCTACCTCATCAGGTGATAGTAATATATTAAAGAGAGTCCAGGGGCATGGCTCGAGAGATTGACTGGGGAATGGAAGCTGTATGTTGGACCCTCAGTTCAGGGCACTGTGCATTGCAATTCACATTTGAACATTTGACTACTTTCCGACATGGAATTCCTAAAATCTTTGTAAACTTCAAAGTAGTAAGTATCTTTTGCATGTTAATGAACTGGCCGATAGCTGGCTGGCCTCCCCTGCCTGGCTTTTAGGATGGGGTAAGATATAAAGGTTCTGGGTAAGAGAGAGAGCCTGAAGGTTCAGTTGATCACCAATTAATGACTTCATTGGTCATGCCTATGGAATGCAGTCTCTATAAAAATATCCAAAGAATATGGAGCCTTTTCAGGACAAGGGAGTGCCCAGAGAGGGCATGGAAGCTTGTGTTCCTTCCTTTATAGCCTTCTCCAAACATCTGTATGCTTTGTAACATCTGTTACAACAGACCAGTGAGCACATGTCCTGGAGACCTGTGTTCTGCTCTAGGAAATTAGACAAACATGAGCAAGAGGTTGGTGAGAACCCCGACTTATAACCAGTCAGAAGTGTGGGTCACAGCGAGGCTTATAATGGGCATATGAAGGGTGAGAGAGGACAAATTGGCAGACTGAGCCCTGTACAAAGGGATCTGATGGTTTCAAAGAAAAGTGAATTAGAGTATGCCCAGCTGGTGAGCAATGCCATGGAACTGCTTGCCTGCTGGTCACAAAATGCCTTTATACTGTGAGGTCACAAGTCTTTTGTGTTGACCGTTATGGTGATACAAAGGGGAAAAAATATAACTTTTCCTTCAGAGATGTGTTTGGAACAATGTAGAAAAGGAAAACTAGAGGAAGAGGAACGACATCAAGGACCTAAGTTACACGTGGCGAGGGCTGTGGGCAAACAGGGAACCATCCTGTAAGCCCTGGGGACGGGTGGCACAGGGGAGGAAATGGAAAACATCGCTGTCGTGAAGGACACACGGGTCCAATAGAGAAAAGTTCCTGCTCACGACTGGATGTGGAGAGCAGTGGGAAGCCGTTCCTGGGAAATTAAAAATAACAAAGCACATGAGAGATTGAAAACATAACTGATTCCTGGACCGGAGAGGAAGGACTTCTCCAGGAACGTGCACTGATTTGAAGAGCACCTATGACTTCTGCTGCACGGAGGCAGGCTGGCACTAGGTGATGGGGGCAGCAGCGACATACTGCATAGAGACCCAGAAGCAGCATTTCTGATGGAGCTAAAAATAAATGACCTTGGTATAAGGAATTTATAAAAAAGCCTTCTATGCTTGCTTCAAATAGGAACTGATAACACACAACTGGCCTCAAAGAAAATGGAAATATCAAACTGTCAAGCTTCCTTTTTCATAGCATACGTGTGCACACAGGCAAATCTCTCTGTGGATTCAATGCAATTTCTTACTTTTAAAATAAGAAACTAGGGCTGGAGAGAGAACTCAGTGGTTTAAGGTGCTTGCAGAGCCTGGTGGCCTGGGTTCAATTCCACAGTTCTTACAGAAAGCTAGTGTACAAAATGGCACATGTGTCTAGAGTTAGCTTGCAGTGGCAAGTGGTCCTGACATGCCCATTCTTTTTTTCTCTTTCTCTCTCTCTTTCCCTCTCTCTCTCTCTCTCTCAAATAAATGAATAAAATATTTTAAATATTTTAAAAATGAATAAAAATATTTTAAAAAATAAAAAAAAATAAGAAACTAAAAGGGGGTTGTGCGAAGGTATGCACTAAAACAGTAAAGGAAAGATCTAGACTTGGACCTTGCTTCTTAACCCTGTAAAAAAAAAAATCCTTCCACTTCTCTAGAACTGCTGTAAACAAATACCCCGCGATACTTGTTCACACCGATTTTCACACAACCCCTATCCGGTGGTAATCGAGGTAGTCTTGTATGGCTTTCCTTACCTCTCTCTTCTTTCCTAAAGGAGTTCCTCTTCCCTAGAACTCTGACAGGAAGATGTGAATAGATTACACAGTGCCTGGACACCTGGCACAGGAAGTAGACTGACCAGTTCAGCCCCCATCTTGTAAATTCCCACAAAGGACCCCAATTAGAGTCACCAGGTGGGTTTCCCCATTTCTGAGGACCCTGTTATGCTTTGCAGGAGCTCTGCCTTCTTTCCTTCTCTTAAGCTCTGTAATAAAATATTTAAAAATCATCAAAAAAATGACTAAGTTTCGAATGTCAAGAAGCTTAATCTTACTACCCACACAGAAGTGTTGTTTTATGGCTTTTACTGTCTTTTCCTCTTTAATACCAAGAGAAATGTTATCGCTGTTTGCTAAGTTGGTTTTGAAGCAAAAAATAATAAATTGTCTTTTTATTATCATCGGGTTCTTAGTTCTATATTTTTGAAGACAGAAGACTCCCAGACCTGCAGGCTTTCCATTTCTCTTTTAGAAAAACGAAATCCATGAAGAAGCACTATTTATATTTATCCTTACAAAGTTATATCCTTACAGAGCATCTGCTCTTTCTGTTTCATGCCAAGCACAGGTAACTAAAGAAAATGACATACTAACAACGAGAAAGCAAATAAAATAAGAAAAAGAATTCCTTCACCAACACTCTTTCTAAACAACTTACGATGGTTAAAACTGTGAACATGGTTAAAATGAGACACGCGGGTTGTGTAGGGCAGACCTGCATTTGACCATTCCAGCCAAGAGCTTCAGGTAGAGCTCTTTCGTAGGGGAAGGGTTCAGCCTTAAGTAAGATTAAGGAGGAGCCAAATTACATGGAACAGCGCACCCTGCCACAGTCAAACCCAGGACCCCTTCCAGCCCAGGACTTCTTCGGGGATGATGGATGAACCACAGGGGCATCGTGGGCTTGTGAATGATTGAGGACTTTCTTGTTGCTATATTTTTCATTTTCTGGGGTAGGATTTTCTGCTTATAGCTCTGTGCAACCTCTGCGTTCAGGCTGCCTTACTTTTTCTCATGTAGATTAGTCCTACCTCCCACCTTTATTTTATTATTTACACTATGATCAACGGTGTATATATTTTTAATTTTTTATTACTTATTGATTTTTTAAATAAAAAGGTTATACTCTTAGACCCCCTTCCCTCTTCCTCAATTCTGCTGCTGAGGGCCTTCTTCAGTGGGATTACTGCTGTTCATTCATTGTGGGGACCAAGAGGCCTCAGTCACTTTTGGGGGTGGATGGGATTCAGTGCCTTGGGCTATTCCCACCCACCCCGAGGCTCTTACAATTCTTAAAAGTCATTTTGCTACAGCAAAGGCCCAAAAGGTAAGAGTTTATATTTTCCTGAAGTATCTACCTCTAGGCCAATTTAAAGATCAAAATTGACAATTTATATTTATCCTTCAAAGTGAAATCCTTATAGAATATCTGCTTTTTCTGAAAATCTGGAAACATATTTATAGGCCTGAGGGTTTTTTTAGAACAGTTTTATGTTAGGAAAAGTTAGTTTTTCCACATTTCAGGATTTAGTTCTACTCTTGTCACTGACCACACTCCCACAAGGATTATAAATCTTTCAGAATGAATACCAGAAGACGGGAGCCAAAATATTCAACATACAGAGCCTACAAATGTTAGCCAACTGCTATTCTTCTAAATACCAGCTATGTCAAAAGATTTCAAACGTTCATTCTACTTTGTCCAGACGCAATAAGCATCTCACCAAGCAGAGTAAGTCCTTTTTTTTTTTTTTAAAACTAAGCCTCCCTTGAGCACATAATTAGTTGCCAAACTTATTTTCACATTTTATCACACATTTGCATTTGTGAGGTTTTAAGACCTGGAGAAAACATAGTAAAATATATTTTACTAGATTCTGAAGGGTTTTGAAAAATGTCTCCAATAAAATTTTCCATATTTGAAATTAATGCAATTTTTTTGGTAGTTGTCTTCCGGTCCTGGTTCTTCTCAAAAATCTCCAGCCCCCACTGTCTTCTGCGGCCCATGCTCCTTTTGGCAACCATGAGCTGACTGTTCATTAAGCATGCACAAGTTGAGTGAATGCCTCTGTCTCTCACTTTTCTTCACATTTTTTTTGTTACTGGGTTTTGTTTTTGTTTTGTTATTTTTATTTATTTGTAGGCAGAGAAAGAGTGTGTGTGTGTGTGTGTGTGTGAGAGAGAGAGAGAGAGAGAGAGAGAGAGAGAGAGAGAGAGAGAGAAAGAGGTGACAGTGGGTGTGTGCCAGGGGACACCTGCAAACAAATTTCAGGTACATGTGCCACTTTGTACACCTGGCTTTAGCATGGGTATTCTAGAATTGACCCTAGGCTTTGCAAGTAAGCATCTTTAACTGTTAAGCCACCTCCTCATCCCCCTTTCTTTTAAAAAAAAAAGTTATTTATTTATTTATTTGAGAGACAGAGAAAATATGGGTATATCAGGCCTCTTGCTGCTACAAATGAACTCCAGATGCATGCACCACTTTGTGTAGCTGGCTTTAGATGGGTTCTAGGGACTTAAACCTGGGCTGACAGGTTTTGTAAGCAAGTGATTTTAAGCATTGAACCATCTCCTCAGCCCTTTTTGGTAGTAGTTCTTGGACTTTAACCTATTTGGGCATGGTAGGCAAACACTCTGCCACTAAACTATCTCCCCAGTCCTGAACATTTTTTTTTTTTTTTGAAACACAAGATGAATTAAGGATATTTTCCTAAACAAACGTTTTTATTGCTTACAATAAAATCTTTGAAATAAGAAAGAGCTGCACTATCTACTGTATAGAGTATTAACACCCCTATCTCACTGTCTATAAGGAAGAAAGCAACTTTAATAAGTTTAGATGAATAGTGTTTTCCAGGCGTCTCAACTAGTCAAGCCTGACAACTGGAGACAGGCCCATAAACAAAACCAGCCCCGTCTAGTGAAGAGTTTAACCTCTTAACGTCCATATGAATGAACTCTTTGTCTCAAAAGCATGGCAAGTCAGAGACATGGACTAGAACTTCAACAGAACTCAGGACATCATCTGATCTGAGCTGAAATCTGGACAAAAAGTAGGGATGTTCCTTGTTAGCAGAGGAAAGGACACGTGGTAAGCGTAAAAGCCCTGTAAGAGTTCAAGTTCAACGTGGCCAAATACTCAGCAGAAAAGTGGGACAAGATGAGCCAAGAAATCAAGTGGACAACTGCATCTGCCGGTCCTGGAGCCTGACTGAGGATTTTCATCTGTTAGTTTTGTCTTGTTTTTTTTTTTTTTTTTTTTTTTTTATTTTTATTTATTTATTTGCAAGCATAGAAGAGAGGCAGACAGAGAGAGAATGGGCATGCCAGGGCCTCTATCCACTGCAAACTAATTCCAGATGCATGTGCCCCTTGTGCATCTGGCTTACATGGGTCCTGGAGAATTGAACTGGGATCCTTTGGCTTCGCAGGCAAACGCCTTAACTGCTAAGCCATTTCTCCAGCCCTGTCTTGTTTATTTTAAGGCAAGGTGGTACTCTGTTACCCAGGCTGGCCTTGAATGACTATATAAATGAGAATGGCCTTGAGCTCACTATCCAGCCAAGGATGGCCTTAAACTTCTGATCCTGTGTGCCAAATGCTAGGAATACAGGGACACTTCCCTATGCCTGGTTAGATTTTCTTTTTTTTTTTTTTTTTTTTTTTTCTTTTTTTTTTTTTTTTCATTTCTCTGTTTTTTCAAGGTAGGGTCTCACTCTAGCCCAGGCTGACCTGGAATTCACTATGTAGTCTCAAGGTGCCCTCGAACTCATGGCGATCCTCCTACCTTTGCCTCCCGAATGCTGGGATTAAAGGTGTGGACCACCACGCCCGGCTAGATTTTAATCTTTATTTCAAGATTGGCAAGCATGAGCCAATGACTTTTATACAAGCTCACTTTGGGGAGTTTGGGAAAGGGCTCAGTTAGTAAAGGCCTTACTGTGCAAGTTGTGTGGTCGCTTATAGCACAGATGTAAATGTTGGGTGGGCATGGTGGCCTGCCTGTAGTTTTAGTGCCTGGAAGGCAGAGACAAGGACTCCCTAGGGCTAGCTGGCTAGCAAGATTAGCTGAATTGGCAAGCTTTGGGCTTAAGCGAGAGACCCTGACTCAGTAAGCACAAAGAGGAGAGAGAGATCAAGGAAAGCACCCAACATCAACCTCTGGATTACGCACGCGCGCACACACACACACGTGCATGAGTATCCCCACACACATGTATTCACACAAACACGCATGCACACACAGCACATATAAAACGCGCACACACAAAGAAACAAAGAAATAAAAGGAATCACTCTCATTGCAGAAGTTCCCAGCTGGAAGCGGTAAGTGCGGACGTGCAGAAACACTTGGCGCACTTTGCAGCGGTCCAGGGCAAACAGTGTAACTTTGAGTAGAAGGCAGAGATGACTCGTCATGCACCGTGAAGGGACTTTTGTAATGAACGCCTGCTGGGTTTTTCCTTCGCTTTTCTTTGTTCGGGAAGGGATACGTAAGAAGAAATTCCCAAGGGGAGCATTCGGGCCCGTTCCTCGTTGGCACTTCTGTGTGCCCACATGGCCACAGTGAGATAGTTAAGAGGCGGAGGCACAATGGCACCTGGAGGAATGCCTCCCTCATCCCACCATCCGCAGTCAAGAGGCAGCAGGAAGTGAAGCCACAGTCCTCCAGCTGGACATTCTCAGCATTTTCACCTCCAAACATACCACTCAAAAGAGCAAGAAAAGTGAGCCCCGTCCAGTGACTGTTCCTTAACGCGGACAGAGGGCCCAGTGCCCAGCAGAACTTGGCTTAGAAAAACTTCTCCTGGGATCAGAAATAGTAAAAGGTGCTCCAGTGAGCAGCATACAAGCTTGTGACTCAAAGCAGTAAAATACTCCCTGCCTTCTGTTTATTTGCAAGTCCATTTCATACGGATGACTCAGCACTCATAAACCTAAGATTCAACAGAACCCTTAGGAAAAAGAGAAAACGCTGCTTCTTGAAAAAACAAAAATGTGAATGGCCCAAAGAAAGTTAGACTCAGCTTTTCATCTTACAGACTTCCTAACTGTTTATGAGAACTAGGTAAGCAACAATTTAAGGAATATATATATATATATATATATATATATATATATATATATATATATATGCCTTTAAAAAACTATTGAACCATTATAGAAATTGATAATGTACTAGAACATTCTAGAAATTACAAAGAGGAAAAATATAGTAAACCTAATTAATTTCCTAAAAAGATTCAGAAGAATGAGCTCAATAATTATGATTTTTAACAAAATAGTTCCACGGCGTGGCTAGATGCAAGGATGAAATTTATAAGTGACTTTGCCTATCTGAAGAATAATAAACTATAATGGGTAATATAATAAATTCCCATGAGGTACTAACAAAAAGATAATAAGAAAAATTATTGTGACTAAATCTCACAAGAACTGTTTTAGTATTTATCTAGTATTGAGGGGGAACGCTATGAAATATAGTGCAAGCCACAGGAGTAGCTCACACAGGCTCCAGAATGATAACACGACGGTACTTCAATTGTGATTTCCCCAAAAGTAACTTACAAATTCATGTAAGCCAACAAAAATCCCAACAGAACATTTTCAGCTTTTTTGGGGAAAAAAATTACGATTCTTAGTTGATTATAAAGATGGTCTGATTGTCAATAAAAATCAAAAAATCCAAAAAAAAAATGGTCTGAAGCCAGACATGTTAGTTCACACCACATCAAAAAAAAAATCTCTGCACTCTGGTGGCTGAAGCAGAAGGATCTGGAGTTTGAAGCCAGCCTGAGCTGTAGTGAGATCCTATGTCACAACAAGAAGATAATTTAAAATGAAAAACATACAAAAGATTAGTTTCCACCTGTATAATAGGAGGGGAAGACGATGACATGAAAACAGAAAGGGTACTTGCAAAGAAGGGATTCAGCAGAGGGAAGATTTGGGAGAAGGAAAAGAAGGGTGGGTAGGAGAGGATGCTGATCACGTTATATTGTCTATATATATGTATGGAACTTGTCAATAGAATGTTAAAAAGAAATCAATAAATTAGTTTCAAAAATTAAAGTTAAAATATATCAAAGCTATAGTGAGCAAAATAGCATGGAACCAGCCTGGCGACATCTAAGGAAGTCAGTGTAGCACCGAACCATAGAGAAGCATGCTGTCCCTGTGAGAGGGAGCGTCTGAGAGCGGCAGTATACAAGACCTTTGGAGGGAAGAGTGGATGAGCCAATCACTTGTGTTAATGTGACTTTGGAAGCGAAAGCAGCCTTATACAAATGGATTAAGAACTGGACTTACTTTTTAAAGCTATAAAACTATCAGAAGAAAATAGAAAATATTTTTGTCACTTTTACATAGTTTCAGAAGAAAAACTTCCCTAACTTCTCAGAAACAAAACTCAAATGCCCTGGAGGAAACATTTGATGTTTATTAGGAAATAAAACAGATAGGAATACATGTGAAGGATTGAGAAAAGAATAACTGTAATTAATAGAATAGACAGGGTTAATTTGTATCATTAAGAATCAAAAGACTGGGTTGGAGATAGGGCTTAGTAGTTAAGGCACTTGTCTGTGAAGTCTAAGGACCCAAGTTCAATTCCCCAGTACCTATCTAAGCTGGATGCACAAGGCAGTGTATGCATATGGAGTTTGTTTGCAGTGGCTAGAGGCCCTGGTGTGCCCATTATTCCTCCCTCCCTCCTTCTCCCCCTCTCAAATAGGTAAATAAATAAATAAACAAACACTATAATATAAAAGTATTTTTAAAAGAATAAAAATACTGCTGGGCATGGTGGTGTATGTCTTTGATCCCAGCACTCAGGAGGCAGAGGTTGGAGAATCTCCATGAGTTTAAGGCAAACTTGGGACTATAGAGTACCACGTCAGCTTGGGTTAGAGTGAGACTCTCCTTTTAAAAACAAACTAACAGCCAGGAGTGGTGGCTCACGCCTTTAATCCCAGCACTCGGGAGGCAGAGGTAGGAGGATCGTTGTGAGTTCGAGGCCAGTCTGAAACTACATATTGAATTCCAGGTCAGTTGGGGCTAGAATGAGACCCAACCTCAAAAAAAAAAAAAAACAACAAAAAAACCCAAAAGAATAAAAAGACAGCCATACAGAACAATGAGCAAATATAAAATACAAGATTATTTGACATGAAAAAAAATCAACTTCATTACTATCCAGTAATGTGCAAATTCAAAAACATGCATTTATTCTATGAAAATTAGTCAAAATCAAAATTAGGGCTGGAATATGGCTTAGCAGTTAAGGTGCTTGCCTGCAAAGCCTAAAGACCCAGGTCAATTCCCCAGTACCCACATAAGCCAGGTGCACAAGGTGGAGCATGCATCTGGAGTTCATTTGCAGTGGCTAGAGGCCTCAGTGTGCTCATTCTCTCTATCTGCCTCTCTCTTGCTCTCTCTGTTTCAAATAAATAAATATTTTAAAAATCAAATTTGATGAGAATTTATAGCAATAGATTTTAATCCTACAGAATCATTTTATTATCTGAGGAAGACTGTGTGTGTGTGTGTGTGTGTGCGCGCGCGTGCGCTTGCACGTGCATGTCTTCACCTTCCAGCTTGTTTGAGGCAGGGTCTCTCATTTTTGTTGCTGTTCACTGCTGTGTAGGCCAGACTAGCTGGCCTGTGAGTTTCCATGACTCTCCCATCTCTATCTCCCATCCTGCCAGAGGAGACTGGATGGCACACACTCACCACAGTGTGTGGCTGTACTTGGGTTCCAGGGATCCAACTTCCAGTCACCATGTTTGCATAACGAGTGCTTTTACCCACTAAGCCATTTCCTCGGCACCAGGAAGCTATTTTTTCTTTATTAGTTATGTATATACTCAGAGTGTATTTAAATAGCACATGTTGGTACCATCCGTACCCTCCTCCCTGTCCTCCCCTCTCTGAAGGGACCCTCCTCGTTGGAGATTGTGGGTCGTGCATCTTGGGGGTAGCCATCAGTTATGGGGAAGAGGCAATGTCTCTGTGTGTAATGTCCCAATTTGTGGCTCTAACAATCTTTGCGTTCCCTCTTCCCAGTTATCCGGGAAGATATTTTTAAAGACCATCAATATCTAGCCTCCATCCCTGACCAATTCAATAAAAGCTTTCATGAATGGCCCCACTTGGGCATTGGCGTCTGTGGCTTATTTGTTTATTTTTATTTGTAAGAGTCCTGGATGATTTCGTTCTGAGATTAAAAGGTGAAAACCCTTGATGCATTATTGTAGAATGCTGACATGTGCTTCCTATAAGGAGCTACCAAAATGCCTTCATGCAAACCAAGCTTCATTCATTCTTCATTCTTTGCTTCTCAAACCGTAGGATGCATATGGGTGCATATATTCTTTCTTTAAAAAATTTATAAGGCTGGAGAGCTAGTTCAGTTGGTAGAGTACTTGCAAGTTTGAGAACCCAAGTTTGAATCCCCAGGACCCATGTTAAATGATCTTATATTGGCCTGCAGCCCATCAATCAGGCTACATGAGCTGGCCAATGAGCCCCAGGGATCCTTCTGTGTCCATTATCCCAGCTAATAAGCATGTGCCATCATGGCCAGCATCTTTTTAAAAGATTTTATTTTTATTTAGCTATTTATTAGAGACAGAGAAAAGGGGAGAGAGAGAGAGTGAGAATGGGCACATCAGGGCCTCTAGCCACTGTAATTGAACTCCAGATACATGTGCCACCATGTGCATCTGGCTTATGTGGGACCTGGAGAATCAAACCGGGCTCCTTAGGTTTTGCAGGCATGTGCCTTAACCGCTAAGCCATCTCTCCAGCCCCCCAGCATTTCTTTACATGAGTAAATTCAGGTCCTTATAAGGCAAGCACTTTACCAATTTAGCTATTCCCTGACCCTTTTTGTTATTGTGGTTTTTTTGACATAAGATCTCACCACATAGCCGAGGCTGGCCTCAAACTTACTATGTAGCTCAAGCTGCCTTCACACTGACAGTCTTCCTGTTTGGGCTTCCTTAGTGCTGGGATTACAGGTATGTGCACCAAGCCTAGCTGACACTTACTTTCCACAAAACTATATGCATTGAACAACTCCCCATTAAAGCTCTCAAACATTTAAATCATATTCTCTTTATTCATTTTCATATTACAATTTAAAAAGATCCATTCTACAGAAATAGTGCAGGCACCCTAGCAGTATGTAAAAATATTTGCCATCTAGTTGGAATAACAAAACTTGTTTTGAAACAACCTAAAAAGGTACCAATAATGGAAATGCTCAATAAATTAATGTCTATGAATAATGAAATATTATACAGTCACTAAAAAGGCTGAACAAAAGCAGAATAGTATACGTAAGAATAAAAACCTAAGCTGTGCATGGTAGTTCACTCCTAAACGCTTAACACTCAGAAGGCTGAGGCAGGAGGATTGCCATGAGTTCAAAGCCAGCCTGGACTACAAAGTAAGACTATGGCTCAACAAACAAGTATGATTCTGTATGTGCGTTATATGTGGGGGGGGACATGCATGTTCCATGACACACATATGGAGGTTAGAGGTCTTCTACATGCATGGCCTCACCTTCCACCTCCTTCGAGGCAGGCTTTCTCTCTCTCGTGGTCACTGCTGCTGCTGCTCTTAACAGCAATCACCTGGAGCTTCCCAGCTGCTGGGAAATCTGGCTCCACCTCCCATCTCACCATCAGCATGCTGGGATTACAGGAGCCCATCACGGCTCCAGGCTGGGGATCAACTCAGCTACCCAAGTCTGAGCAGCAAGCACTTTACCCACTACCCGTGTGCCCCGGCTCCAAAGAAGGACGGTTTTATTTGTACGTACACATCGCATATGCCTATGTATATAAACAGAAAATATTTCTGAAGAGCCCTTCGCTCTAATTCTTTTTGCCTGGCTTGAATTTTTACAGTGACCACATAGAAGTGTGCTCTTTGTACAATTTTTAAGAGCTTATGTGGAAGAAGGACTATAGGATCAACATATGCTTCTGCTCCTTATGTCACAGAATCGAAGCAGGCGGAAGCCAGACAACCACACCCATCTAGAGAGAAGGCTGGGAAAGGAGACACAGCCCTTGCCATCAGGAATCTCAATGGCCAGTGGACTAGAAGGAGAAGTGAGTTTCCTACTTTTTCTACACATATGCAGTGTCTAATGATGATTGCAACTGATCTGTATTCAGATGTGAAATAAATAAGAGTTGTACAAACCTGGCGCCTCGTACTCCTCAATTCACATTTACTAAGTTCCCCGGCATAACCTTTCTACAACAGCACATGAGGCTATATTTTTACAACAAAGCCCAAAGCAACCCTGAACATTCTATAAATTGGGAAGTAGCTGGGGCCCCATGTTCAGGAGTGAAAAATAAATAGGATGCAGCCAATACACAGGGCAATAAATTTCCTCAAGATGTCTGTTACATTTTCAACTCATTGCACAAACTGCCTTAGTTATCAAAATTTTTACAATAAAAAATCTTATGAATAGCTCTGGATAGATGGCTCAGCAGTTCAAGGCACTTGCTTGCAAAACCTGATAGCCAGGGTTCAATTCCCCAGCACCCACGTAAAGCCAGATGCACAAAGTGATGTATGTGTTTGCAGGAAGCCCTGGTCCTCCCATTCTCACTCATTCTGTCTGTTTCTTATCTCTGTACACCTCTCTGTCTCTCTTTCTCTTTTTCTCTCTCTCAATTCTCTCCCAAATAAAAAAATTAAAATATTTTTAAAAATCTTATGGGCATGTGCATGTACACTGTACTTGGGCTAGCTCACACTTTAGAATCATGAATAAATGTAAAAAAATGAATGAATTAGTAAACGAGTTAAATCTTCATGTCATCCCTGAAATGTTTTTCGTTTTGTTTTCATGGGGAAAGTGCTGGGGATGGAACTCAGGACTCGGTCATTTGAAGTATAAGTTCTACAGCACACTGACATATGTGTGTGTGTGCGTGCATGCGTGTGTGTTTGTGTAAGTGTGGTGTATGTGTGTATATGTGTGTGTGTGTGGTACGTGTGTGTGATAAGATTTTTCCACATTGGCCTTGAACTCCCGAGATCAAGTGAACTTCCATCTTAAGCTCCTCATGTCTCTGAAATTAGAGGCATGGGCTACCATGCCTAGCCAGAGATTTTTAGCATTGTCAGTTTTTAGAAGTTAAGTTGATACAGTTATATAATGCTAGCCATGGGTAATTAAGTGATTATAAGTCGGGAGCATTGCATCACCAAGCTTATCTAGTTACTGTGCAACTCCCCTCCCGCTACAACATTTTTTTTGTTGTTTTGTTTTTTTCGAGGTAGGGTCTCACTCTGGCCCAGGCTGACCTGGAATTAACTATGTAGTCTCAGGGTGGCCTTGAACTCACGGTGATCCTCCTACCTCTGCCTCCTGAGTGCTGGGATTAAAGGCGTGCGCCACCATGCCCAGCTTCCCTACACATTTTTATGACAGCCAAGAGACAAGGAGGGTTTAAAGCTGAAAGTCTAAAAAGGGTATTTATTTGTGGAGTAGAGACTCTCATTGGAGAGGTGGCTTCTCCGTTGCTTTATCATCTCCATTGAAATAAAACAACAGGGGACAAATTTTTCCTTTGTGGGCCATGTAAGCACGCAGATAACACATGTCTCAGGTAATCCAAAAATTTTAGATGCATTAACTTCTTACTTGACAATATTCATGAAAATGTAAATATGGACAAACACATCAAAATTTTGATAATGGGGGCTGAAGAGATGGCTTAGGTGTTAAGGTACTTGCCTGTAAAGCCAAAGGACCCAGGCTCGGTTCCCCAGGACCCATGTAAAGCACAAAGTGGTGCACGCATCTGGAGTTCATTTTCAGTGGCTAGAAGCCCTGGAGCACCCATTTCTCTCTGTCTCTCTCTCTCTTCCTATCTGCCTCTCTCTCTGTCTGCATCTTTCATAATAAATAAATAAACTATTTAAAAAATAAAATAATGTTTAAAGATTTAAAATTTTTTGATAATGGAATGTCAATATGATTTCTAACATAATTTTTTTAATTTTTTTATTTTTATTTATTTATTTATTTGACAGAGAGAAAGAGGGAGAGAGAGAGAGAGAGAATAGGCACTCCAGGGCCTCCAGCCACTGCAAACAAACTCCAGACGCATGCGCCACCTTGTGCATCTGGCTAATGTGGGTCCTGGGGGATCAAACCTGGGTGCTTTGGCTTTGCAGGTAAATGCCTTCACCACTAAACCATCCCTCCAGCCCTCTAACATAATTTTTTTTATTTTATATATTTTTATTTATTTATTTATTTATTTATTTGAGAGAGGGGAAAGAGGCAGAGTGAGATTGAGAGAGAATGGGCACGCCAGGGCTTCCAGCCACTGCAAACAAACTCCAGATGCATGCGCCCCCTTGTGCATCTGGCTTACGTGGGTCCTGGGGAATTGAACCGAGGTCCTTTGGCTTTGCAGGCAAATGCCTTAACCACTAAGCCATCTCTCCAGCCCTAACAAATTTTTAAAGGCACAAAAAGCTTCTATTTGTAATGCTGTCACTGAGAATTTTTGTTTAATTACCCAACATTAATGTAGCAATGGGCATAAACTTAGCAAGTGTCACTCTGGAAAGTGGTACCACTTTCCTTTTTCATTGCTGTGGCTGACGTGGGTGAATGAACAGTGAGCACTGCTTTCCGCTTTCAAAACCGTTTTTATGAAGAATAACTGAACTATCATAGTTCTCATGCTCTTAAGTTAAAAACCTTACAAAAGAGCTTTCTAGGCCAGGAGAGACGGTTCAGTAGCTGCTTACTGGGGCAGCATAATAAAAACCTGAGTTCAGTCCCTAGCACCCATGTAAAAAACCGGGCATGGCAATGCATGCTGGAACCCCCACTGCTGAGCAGGGTGGAAACAGAAGACTCAGTGGCTCACCCATCGGCCAGCCTCACCGGAAAATGGCAGCTTCGGGCTCACTGAGAGACTCTGCCTCAGTGAAACAAAGAAGAGGGATAAAGTGGGCTGGAGAGATGGCTTAGCGGTTAAGGCATTTGCCTGCAAAACCAAAGGATCCCGGTTCGACTCTCCAGGACCCATGTAAGTCAGATGCACATGGGGGTGCATGCATCTGGAGTTCATTTGCAGTGGCTGGAGATCCTGGTGCACCCATTCTCTCTCTCTCTCTTTCTGCCTCTTTCTCTCTCTCAAATAAATAAATAAAATTTAAGAAATAAATATTTTTAAAAAGAGGGATAAAGGAGGACACCTGACTGTTCTCTGGCCTCTCCACTTGTATACATGGGGCATGTGCATCTGCACGCACATGTGCGAACACCATTCCCCCCCACACACAAAGAGTGCACTAATATTGCCTTCTAAAAATAAATAGCCCATCCCTTTATAAGGAGGGCTCTGCTTCAGTCTTTCACTCAAACGAAGAAATGCAAACAAGAGAAAAGATGGTGAAGTGTAGCGGCTAAATCAACAAGCCTCCAGGGTACAGCGTTTCTTGACAGTGGGACAGCAGAACCAGGCAGCATGCAATAAAGATAGAAGCCTGGATGCAGTCCCAGCCTGCAGCCGCCTTCTGTGTGGCCCAGTGAAGTATTTCTCAGCCTTTCCACCAATGAAACAAGGATCAAACCTCCTGCCACTCCATACCCAAGACACAAGTAATAGGAATGGAATTTAATTAACTGTAATTGATTGTAAAGTACATCAAATTCCTGTGAGGAAAAATCATTTAACTCCTAATTACCACTTAGAAAAACTCTTAACCAAAGATGTGTATGCACGCGCGTGCGTGTGCCTGTGTGTGTGTGCTCTCAATCTGTCTGTGTAAGATCGTCAAGGATCAGAGCCCCACAAAAGCATCTTTAACAAACCTAAGACCCACCTCTGCCAAGAATTCCTCTTCACAGAGGAAAAAACACTTCAAAATATCCAGGGAGGGAGCCCTGGGTGCCTCTTCTGAAGTTTACAGGCTGGTGACCTGGCTTGTTGTTGTCACTCTACAGTGGATTCTCCCTCCCTAGAAAGCAGAGGTTGAAATTCTGAACTTGTGAACAGCGAAGAGTAACCACCAAGCTTCCTGGTCCATCAGAAGATGAAATGGACATGAGTGTTTTATGAATTTGATCATGGAGAGCAATCCTCCTATCACTGGTAAGTGGAGAAGCTGTGTGGAGTGACCATAATCTATCTTTTTCGATACAATCCCTTGTCACTGGCCTCCTGTTCCTTTCCACTTGACTTCACTTTGCCACCACACTCAGCTAGACACAGCTTTGTTTTTTTATCTTTTAGAGTGAGTGAAAGAGAGAGAGAGAATTGGCCTGCCAGGGCCTCAGCCACTGCAATTGAACTCCAGACACTTCTGCCACCTAGTGGGCATGTGAGACCTTGCGCTTGCCTCACCTTTGCATCTGGCTTATGTGAGACCTAGAGAGTTGAACACAGGTCTTTAGACTTCGAAGGCAAGAGCCTTAACTGCTAACCCATCTCTCTAGCCCCAGACACACCTTTCTAAGCCTGCTTTCATTTGCCTATTAACTGGATGCTGGGTAAATTCTTAGGCACATAAACAGGGATCCTGCAGGGAGAAACAACATCTGGAAAAATGATCCTGGAAAGTCTATATGAATTCTTTATGAAGGTAGCACTTCAAAGTCTTTAACTTTGCTCACTAATGTCACCTTGCTTAGCCTATAGCTAAGGCTAGGATGGTTCACACACCTTGTCTCCATGTGACAGCCCCAGAAAATGCCAACAAGAGCGAGAAAGCAGGATCCCAGACTCAAATCCTTCAAAGTCCCAAAGAGCTGACCAACCACACTCATGACACCGCTATATCCTTGACTCCTCCATTTAATACTAAACTCCAGACAGAATCCACACAGACATGAATTCTGACGGGCTTTCAAGGTTGGATCCAGTTATTCACTCTTCAATTTAAGGTTACTTACATATTTCTGTCTTTCTACATCTCGCCTGGCTTTACCAGAGACTACCCATCAGTGTTAACTTATACTTGTGAATAATAAATCCACACTTTCAAACAAAATAACAAAATTCTGTACCTCCTATTTCAAGAGTTTCTTCACATACCGAATTTGGAAGTGAAACTCCGCTAGAATTTTAGAGACTTATAGAAGTGACGTGGAGCATCGACACTAACACGCCATCTCCTCCAACTGCCAGAAATGATCAAACAGAAGTGGGGGAAGAGGTGCACAGCAGAAGAGACATCTCCAGTTTAGAGGCAGGAAGCACCCCTGCCCAGGAGCTGAGAGTAAGAACAGAAGAGCCCCAGCTCCTGGGGACCTCAACTTCCTTTTTACCATCTACTTAGAGAGTGAAGGGTCAAGCTTGTGCTTCTTAGCAAGACACCCTCCAAGATACGGGCATGCATGAATAAGGTCTCTCTGCCTAAGGTGCATCTAAGAAGACAGGCAGGCAGTACAGAACCTCATTCAGAGTTAGGATACAGACCCCACAGCTACGGGGGTCAAAAGAAGTTAGAAGGTTGCTGAACCAAAAAAAAAAAAAATGCAATGCATTCATTAATTTAAAAATTAAATTGTGTCCTAAGACCCCAGGTGAAAAGAATGTACACACATAAAATGTTTTCAAGTTGAAATGAGCATATGTCAAAGCCAAATAATTAAATACAAATTCCCTTTTCTTAGGTGCCAAGATCTGACCTCAGAGCTGTATAAATCATAAGGTATAGGCCACTGACCAGTTTCAGGATTAATGAGCTCATCAATTTTCTTCAATAGCACAGATATTATGTGACTTGGAAAACAGTAGGTAGAAAGTAGGTCAACATTACCATTTCTTTGCTGATTTTAATCTACATTGAAGCCATAATTTCATAAGTTTAAAAAGTCAGGTATATTTGCTTTGACATTACCTAGAGACATCCAATTTTACATTTCCTAGACTTTTAATATCCTTTTATGTCTCCATATAAAACATTTACCTGTGTCAAAAACCTTGAAATCATTTGTATATATATATTTTTCTTTTATTGGTTATGTTAAGAATATTTACCTGTGGGAACTATAAGAATTCCAAGCAATTTACTGTCTGGCCAAAAGTATCACATTCGCACAGGATTTCTTGATGAATAGCTTGTGCAAGCTTAAGTAGCACTTCATCAATACATGTTTTCCTTAGCTGTTCTGGGACAGAAATAGTGCATCCCCCCTTTTGGCCCAGTTCTATGTGGACTTAGACTTGGAGAACTTCATAACGAGGCTGTTATGAGAAACTCTCCTTGCTATGGTCCCAGAACATTATTGAGGATGTCATTTTCTCCCCCACTCAGTGCCTACCTCATCCAGTCCTAAGGGGGAACATTCTTTCTGCTCTTAGCACCAGGATCAGTTATAACCACTGGTAAGTGGTTGACTTTATTTAAGGATGATAAATTTATCCCTCACTATATTAACTCACTGTGTTTTCCTCTTTTTATTGGTTTGCTGGAAACCTAAAAGCAAAAGTTGAGGACCACCTGGGCACGTCAAGAAGACGCCACACCACACATTTTCTATGACCATAGTCATATGTACTAAGGAATAATTATTGTTGTCAGCAGTCACCGAGGACTTTGTACTAAGCACTTAATATGTGTTATATTTCATTTAGTATTCATCATAGTCTTAACATATGAGTGGTTTTATTTTTCCATCTTCACCAATGGGGGAACTGAAGCTCAGAGAGAGGTTAGCGAACCCACACAAGGCTGCCAAGTTGGTGAGTACGGTTTCAATTCAACGGACCTTTTTCCAGCACCAAAGATCATTCTGGTAGCTACTCCACTGTTCTGCATCCTGGTTTATCTCACGTTTCTGACCCCTTGACTCCGTTTCCTTTTCTGAATAAAAAAAGAAAATGGAGGGCTGGAGAGATGGCTTAGCGGTTAAGGCGTTTGCCTGCAGAGCCAAAGGACCTCGGTTCGATTCCCCAGGACCCACGTAAGCCAGATGCACAAGGGGGCACATGCATCTGGAGTTCGTTTGCAGTGGCTGGAAGCCCTGGCGTGCTCATTCTCTCTTATCTAACTCTGCCTCTTTCCCTCTCTCAAATAAATAAATAAAAATAAAAAAATATTTTTAAAAAGACAATGGACCATAACTATTTGGAAAAGCATGATGGTTCCCTCCATTATCTTCCTAAAAGGTCATGTGTGAGCCCCAGTGGCCCTGTTCTACTCAAGGAGGCCACGTCAGAATCATGGTGGCACTGCTCTTTGATCCCAGTCTTGTCTGCAGCTATGTTCGAAGAGTTGAGAAGAGGCATCAGGCGTGATGACATGCCTGTGGTCCAGCACTCCATCAAGGAGCAAGGGCACTGTAGGAAAGGTGGCTTGAGTGTGCCAAGATTGGGCATTGCTACTGTGCATATCAGGCTTTCTGCAGCATTGAACTGCATGGTGTGGGCACAGGAACCCACCTCGGGGGAGTGCATGATAGTGTGGCCTGAATCCACCTGTGCGCTGCCAGTGGTTCCACACTCCAAAAGATAGGAATCTTCAATAGTCCTGATTTTTTTAAAAAATAAATTCCTAAAAATTATTAGGAATTCTTCAAATCATCAGCTTTCTCATACTTTTTCTAATATTTTATTTATGTGTTAAGTAGCAAGTGGCCATACTAGTAGCAAATAATTTCCACAATGATGAACAGAGAATTTTCAGTTGTAGACCTATGCTAAAAGTGTCAGAGGTTTTCAATGTAAAACTCTGTATGGTAAATTCAGGCTTTAGTGTGATTTTTAAGCAGTATTGTGTCAGTCAGCTTTCTTATACTATAAGAAGAATCTCCGACAACCAACTTAAAATACAAAAAGACTCATTTTGCCTCATGGTTTTCAAAGCCTTAGTCAATGATGCACTGGGCCCATTACTTCAGCTCTGTGACTTCACGTCACACCTTCATAGCACAAGCTAGAGCCAAACTCCTTTGCATTTCTTCTGTTAAATTATTCACAAAGAATGTAGTGTAATATATATATGACATAATACCCCCTCCAAAAACTAATCCTTCAGTAATAGCCTCCACTAAGATGGAAATTAATAAAATTCCAGAAAAAGAATTCAGAAGAATGATTGTACATATATTCAAAGATGAAAATAAACTCATGAATAAATCCCATGAGAACATTAAAAATTTGATTGAAATAAGGAAGGAGATAAAATATAGGAAAAAGGAACTCAATAAAGAGAAATACTGAGGATGTCCAAATTGAAATATTGGAAATGAAATTACTCAGTCAAATAAAAAGCTTCATGGAAAGTCTTACCAACAGAACAAATCAAGGATAAGACAGACCATATGAGCTAGAGGACAAGGTAGAAGAACTAGAACATTCCCACGTGGGAAAATAAAAATTAATGAGAAGGCATGAGCAGGACTTTCAAGAGGCTTCAGTCACTATGAAATGACCAAATTTAAGAGTTATGGCATTAAACAAGGTGAGAAGTTATATTCCAAAAACAGAATATATTCTCAAAAATCATCATAGAAAAATTTCTTGAATTGGGGAAAGAGATGCCAATCGTGATACAGAAGGCAGTTGTGACAACAAGCAAAGACCAAAAACAAATTTCCACCCATCATATCATAATTAAACCACTAAATATACAGAACAAAGGAAATGCATTGACTGCAACAAGCTAGAAATACCAAGTAACATAGGGACAGGTCCATCCGATTAACATAAGATTTTTCAACAGAAACTTTAAGAGCTAGGAAGGCTTGCAGTGATCCGTTTCATGTCTTGGGAGACAACTGCTAACCCAGACTTCTATACCCAGCAAAACAGTGCATCATAACTGAAGGGGAAGAAACCCTTTCCAGGAGGAACCCAGGCAAAGTAAGCCAGCCAGATGTAACCAAGACAGATATTAGATGAATTCTCCACACCAATGAGGCCACAAGGAAGAAGACACCATGACTGAACAACAACTGAGCAAGAGAAGACTAGGAAAATCCCTAACACTACAAAATCAACCCAATGCCAGGAAGACAGACATACCTTTCAATACCACCTCTGCACATCAATTGTCTCAGGTCAAAAGACACAAACTAGCTGATTAGATTACAACACAACAGAGCTCACTCTAAAAGACAGATGCTGCCTCACAGGGAAAAAAGGATAGAAAAACATTTTCCAAGCAAATGGAACTAGGAAACAGGCAGGCGTCACTGTTCTAATATCTAACAAGATAGACTTTAACACAAAAATGCTAAGACGACATAAAGACTGTCACTTCATTCTTATTAAGGGGACAGTCCAAAAAGGACGTTGTCATTCTCAACAAATATTCACCCAATGTGCATACACCCAATTTCATGAACAAATACTTTCAGAGATAAATTCACAGATTCCTCCTCACACAATCATACTGAGTGGGTTCAATACCCCAGTCTCACCAATTTACAGGCCACCCAGGTAAAAAGTAAATAAATACACAGAGAAACATCTGAATTAAATGATGCTTATAAAGACATTGGTTTTTTTTTTTTTTTTCCACACTTAGTCATCAGAGACATATGCTTTTCCATGACATAAGATGGACACCTTCAGACCGGTAATGATTCACATGAGACTGTGAACCAAATTCTCAGTGGAGAACTAGAATACATTTCCCACTCTTCCAGCATCTTTACTAAGTTCTCTCAAGACTGAGGCTCAGAGAAATGCTGAGAGTGAGTGGTTGGATGATTCTGCTTCTAAAAGCCATAGGTTAGCAGATGAAAATCCCAATGCCAGGAGTATAATGCCCTCATATGAGTTTGTCAAGCGACCCCTCAAGTCCCCCAAACAATAAAGGTATTGCCACTGCCCATCAGAACTGCGAAAGAAGAACCCATTACAGAAGTCAACACACGCATCAGCTATAGGACATAGAAATCAAGATGGACAGGAGCTGGAAGTTTCCTTCCTGCTGCCTAGCCTTCATAGTTCTAGAAAGTGCTATGCAGGCTGCTGGGGGAGAAAGGACATCAGCCATCTTATTCAGCTATGGTTTGTGCATGCTACAAAACCAACCTTCCAAGCAAGATGGTCCCATCAGTGTAACAGTGGCAATATGGTTACGGTTATGCTCTCTCCAAGGGGGAGATTCCACACTGGTACTGCAAAACTGCTCAAAAATTCATAGCTGGGGAGAAACTAGTTCTGTTCCTTTGCTAATGGCCTTGTTGCTCCTGTCAAACCACCTTCTAAATATTTCTGGTTTTGCCCATAGAGTAGTGCTGCCCTCAGCCTCGGTCAGGGTATTCACTTGTGGAAGTGGGTTAATGCAGAGACTCACAACTGGTCTACATCCTGAGAATGGCTGTTGAGTGCTCAGCCTTGAACAGGACGTCTGTGTCACCCCCTCCAAGACTCAGGAAACATCACAGAAGAGGGGCTGAAAGAATGTAAGAACCAGAGGATGGGGAGGAGTGTTCGGGTATGCTGTGTTCCAGACATGGCATGGCTGTTGGTTCATGAACTCACGGGTAACTGTGGTTACCTGCGTAAGACCTGTCTATGACTGAGTCTGTCAACATCCCATCGTGAATGGAAGAGAGGCTTATGAGGTCCCACCCCTCCCGGAGGAACTGTTGGTAATTAATGGTTGTTTGGGGAGGGGACGTCGTCTTCTTCAGTACCCCATGTTCTATTAAATAACCCGTGTTCACAGAGGAAGAGGAAGGAGGATTGCTGTGAGTGCAAAGCCATGCCAGGTCAGCCTGGGTTAGAGTGAGACCCTATCTGGAAAAAAGCAAAAACAAAGACAGTAACAATAACCTAAGCCCATAAACCAGTAACCCTAATTAAATTCAGTGGGACACACATAAAAGATATGAAAGCAGGAAGAGGAGGAAGAAGTGGCTCAGCAGAGGGTGGGGGTGGGAAGAGAATATAATGGGGAAACTAATGTGATCAGAATATTTTATATATATGTATGAAATCTGCCCTGGCATGCCCATACTCATTCACTCCATCTGCCTCTTTCTCTCTCAAATAAATAAGTAAAAAATATGTGAATATATTAATTTAATTAATTAATTAAAAATTAGCTTTAAATTTAATTTAATTAAATTTAAAATAAAAAATTAATTAATTAATTAATTACATGCGAATGATGTTCCTAAGGAAAAACACTCAAAGTTGACCTCTGGCCTTCACCTGTGTATGCACATACATGTGCATATATACATGCATGCACCCACATACACTTAAACATGCACACATAAAAAAGATTTAAAAACATGAAGCTAGTCAAAAGTTGTTTTATTTTGTTCACAATATGTCTAGATTTCATCTTGAAACACAGTCTCAATCTTATGAATATCTGCTATCCAATATCAGAAACATGAGTATTAATCTGGGATTTAGCAATCCATTTTCCTTTCCCTACTCTCTGTTCAAATTCTCAAATACATCAACAGGCCAGTTACCGTGGAAAATACTTTTGTGCACGTCCTCTGACTGAAGAGAGGAATGAAAGTGGACAAACAGACTTTAAGCATCTGTAGGAGCTGCCATGGTACATGTTTGCAGTTTTGTTTTCTCAATCTTTACAATAGTCATGTAGGACAAGAAGCACTCATTTCATTGCATAAGTTGAGAAAATTATGGGTCAGAAACATAATTTTGCAATAGCCCCAGGCTTGTAAGTATTGCAGGCAAAAAGCTAACCTAGATCAAGCTTCAAAAACCCATGCTGGGGCTGCAGAGATGGCTTAGCAGTTACAGAGCTTGCCTGAGAAGCCTAAGGACCTAGGTTCAACCCCTCATGACCCACGTAAGCCAGACACACAAGTGATACATGCACACAAGGTGGCCGAAGTGTCTGGAGTTTGATTGCAGTGCCTAGAGGCCCTAGCGTGTCAATTCTCTCTCTCTCTCATTAAAAAAATAAATGCTCTCTCCATCATGCCACAGTGAAAATCACAAAATGCAGGTTAAGTCACAGTATCTTGTATCTACCATGCCCATTCCCTACGCTTCGGCCAGGAGAGAGAATGCGAACGAGGCGGCCCTGCTGCTTCAAGAGGATTCATCATAGGTCCTCAGGATAGCGAGACCTTCCCTGTGTACACCTAAGAGTCCAGTAATGGGGCTCCCAGCTCTTACAAGAGACAAGCCACAAACTGCGAAGGACACACATAGAATTAGGAAAGAGTTTCAGCTGAACATGGCAAACGTAGTAGAAAAAGTCACTCTTACCTTTAAATATTTCACCAGCTTCTGAATTTGCCAGTATTCTGATGGCAAATCTGCATTAGCTTCCTGGCGATGATCAGCGGGCTCTTCATCTTCCTCGCTCTCTGAGGAACTCTCACTAACAATCTCTTCGGCCTTCTCAATGCCCTTCCTGAGAACCATACAAGGGCAAGTCCACACAGGTCAGCCACAGTGCGAACACAGCTGCATCAAGATCTCAACACCATAAGAATCGCTACAGATGCAACGCCAATACCTTCTGCAAGTGTGAGAACCTGAGCGTGGGTCCCCAGAACCCACATAAAGCTGGACATCACGGTAGCACACATCTGCAATCCCACAACTCACACAGGTAGGCAAATGGGAAGAAGAGATTAAAAAAATCCCGGAAGCTCACTGCCTAGCTGGCCTGGTATATGCATCAGAATGACTAAGAGAACGTGCCTCAAACAATGTGGTAGGCAAAGACCAGCACCTTAAGTTATCCTCTGACCTCCACACGCATCTGGCAGCATTCACACCTGCACGCGCACACACACACACACACACACACACAGTATTATAATTCACTAAAACTGGTAAAGGGTGAGACTAGCATATTGTATTCAGTCATGGATGTGCCACATAATATACCTAGAGCAAACCCAATGGAAAACTATATATTGATGCACTGAAAAGTATTATGTACAAATCAAAGTGTTCAAGTAATACTCCAAAAAGAAAAAGACAAAAATGAAAACCAAAGAAATAAACAGCAAACGATATGAGAAATGGTACAAATTGGCCCCCAGAGAATCACTGATTACATCGGATTAAAGGTTGCCTCGAGCTAGAGGCGGTGGGGCAGTGAGTCACCAAAGGCTCTTGATATACCTGGGCGGGGGATATAGTTCTAGGTCCCGACTTCAGTTCTTAGTACACAAAGCTTCACGTGCTAGAAAAGACACACACGGCACCAATGTTCGTGTCTTACTTTTGCAATTAGATATGTCCAGTGCAAAAAGCTGGGGAAAATGTAACAGACCACTCTTTATAACTTCCTATGAGTCTATACTTATTTAAAAATAAAAAGCTGAAACATTATTAATCAAACTTAATACAATTTGTTATAGTTACCCAAAAAACAAAACTAGTATAAATGTAGTTTCCGGGTCTTTAAGTTTTGGGTGTTTTTTTAATCTCAAGTGTGCAAACGTTTCAATATGGAGACACTGCTATTTCTTCCCACCACCACTCTGAAACTCTCCAATAAACATGGCTGTTGCTTCTCCTCCAGGGAATTCTTTTTTGTTAGACTAAAACTCATATGATGTGTATACTAGTTGGTCTCATATTAATTGTCCATTGTTTGCACTGGGAATATCCTATGTCACTTTAGAACTGCGGGGTCATCTGTGCTGGGCGAGGAGATGCATAGTCACAGGATCCAACTTTGGTGACATGCTTGTTCCAAGGCAATAGACCAACCTGGAGTCCAACACTCAGTTCCCTGCTCTCTGCATTGAATATATCTCTTTTCTTAGCGTCATTGACTACCTAGCAATTCCTATATTCCAGGTAACAGTGTTGGAGAGATACCCTGTAAAGATAGGTAAAGAAATTCCATGCTATCATTTTCACTGACATTGTAAGTAACTATCAGTATAGTGACATAGCTATCTTGGGACCCTAATAGAACAGTAAAGAGGCTAATTAACATGGCAATAAGCCATTCTGTGCGGGTGGCTTTAAGGAAGTGGTCATGCCAACAGAACTGTACCGAAGTAACTGTGCTCTTCCGGCTGAAACAGATGCAGACGACTTTTCATGTTTTCCTGGTCTTTCTTCCTGGATGTCTTTGCTGAATCTTTTGTGGCTAAATAAGTGAATACGAAAAAAAGGCTTTATTACTTTAGCTTGGTGAAATAAAAGATGGAAATGTATACAGACAGTCCCAATTTTGCCCTACTCTATGTGTCTCACCATGGACATCCGGCACCCCTACCAGAGATCAAAAAGCAATGGTTGGGCTGGAAGGGATGGCTTAGCGGTTAAGGCACTTGCTTTCAAAGCCAAAGGACTTAGGTTCAATTCCCCATGACCCCCCACGTAAGCCAGATGCACAAAGTAATGCATGCATCTGGAGTTCATTTGCAGTGGCTAGAGGCCCTGGCATGCCCATTCTTTCTCTCTCTCTGTCTCTCTTTCTCTCTCTTTGCATCTTTCTCTCTCTTAAATAAATTTAAAATTTTTAAAAACTCAGTGGTTTACTAATCATGAATTTAAATTTCTAAACTTGTGAGCCCAAACATTATTTCCTCTTAATTTTCTCAAGCATTTGGTTACAATGACATGCTTCTGAGAGCCTCAGCATTTGAGTAACAGGTTTCTTAATCTATTGATTCAGCACTTATTTATAGTAAGCAGGTCCCAACTGGAAGTAGTTTCTTTTGTATTTTTTTTTCTTTGAGAGAGATATAGAGAGAGCTAGAGAGATGGAGAAAGAGAGAGAATAGGCGTGCCAGAGGCCTCTCAACCACTGTGAATGAACTCCAGACGTGCACCCCCTTGTGAGCAAGTGGGACATTATTGGCCCTTGCGTCACTTCTTGCATCTGGCTAAACGTGGGACCTGGATATTGGAACCAGCGTTCTTAGGCTTGGCAGGCAGGCGCCTTAACCACCAAGCCATCTCTCCAGCTCTGGAAGTAGTTTTGTGTATTTCACACATTTATCCATCTAGTATCCACTTTCAATATGCCTGTTATTAATATTGAAACTCTAACTCTCATATAGTATTTTCTTAACTTTCTCAAAGTTCTGTTGATAGGCAAGACACCATTACTTGTGATTCCACCATTACAGCACTTTAGCAGATCTCTGCTATAATGTTTACATGTTCCACGTTATGCCTCCATGTGTTTCTGCATCATATATCCTGACTCTTCCACTCTACCAAAGCGTTCCTTCTCCTCCCTTCACAGTGCTACAAGCACACGCACCGCACTGTTCCATCATTCCACTTGGAACATAAAGAGGAGAAAGGAATCAACTTGCACTAGGAAGAACAGGTAAGTATCACTCTAAATTTTTCTTTCTTTCTTTCTTTCTTTCTTTCTTTCTTTCTTTCTTTCTCTTCTTTTCTTTTCTTTTCTTTTTATTTATTTTTTTTTTTTTTTGAGGCAAGCCCAAAGACTGGCCTTTTTTTGTGAGAGTGAGAGCAAAAGTATGTGTGTGAGAGAGAGAGAGACAGAGAGACAAAGAGAGAATTGGCATGCCAGGTCCTTCAGCCACTGCAATAGAACTCCAGATGATGCATGCGCCACCTTGTATGCATGTGAGACTTTGTGCATCACTTTGTGCATCTGGCTTATGTGGGACCTGGAAAGTCAAACCTAGGTCCTTAGGCTTGGCAGGCAAGCTCCTTAGCCATTAAGCCGTCTCTCCAGCCCACTATATGTTTCTACCATAAGATAAAGTTCCTGGAAAAACTAGGCAAATGTATAGTGACTAAAGAGGTATCAGGAAACCCATCCAGTCATGTCTACCTACTCTTTGGAATCAACGGTGGTTCTCCAGTTTAAGCTTGGCTCCAGCCTCTTGGTCATAAATGTTTTCCCAAAGTTAATTTGGTTCTTCTCCGGTTTATTCCTGTCTACACTAATTCCAGGTATCCTCTTGGGCTCTTCCTTCTTAGGTATCTCTTCATTGGGCTCCTTTAGCAGCTGTTCATTAAATCGAACCTCCTGGATTTGAAAAAAATGAGTAATTTTTACACTAACATCACTTCTGAATTACTTAGTACCAACTCTAGCTTATCAGTGGTGATAAATCCTAGAAAGAAAATTTCAGCCTCATCTACTTCTGCTGCTTAGCAACCCAAGCTGTATAGAGATACCTTCAAGACCAAGGTCTCAATTGGAGACAGCTTCGTGGTATTTCTAAATTCAGCTTCCAGTAGCACACAGTTATCATAGCAGACATACATATTCCTCATCACTTCTGCAAAAACTAAACTCAATCTCTATATTAACTGGGATGCATTAAATGTCAATTCCTTAAACCAAAGATCTGGAAGGTTGCCAAATATAAAAGACAAATTATACAGAGAATAAGAAACATGAAAATCTTAAGACTTCTCATGAGAAATGATGCAAAGTAAAAGAGAGAGAGAGAGAGAGAGAGTTCTTTAAAGTATTAAAAAGAAAACACAAACTTTCCACATCAAAATTCTATAGTGAGACAAAAAAAATCTTTGAAAAATCAAAGCAAAATAAAGACAAAAGCAAAAATAGATAATTAAATACCAGAAGACCTATGCTAGAAAAAAAATTAAATGGAGTTTTTTAGCCAAAAATTACCATGCCAGACAGAAACACAGTTCTAACAAGAAATGAAAAGCTGCAGAAATGATCTTACAAAAAGACATAAAAGCCTCAAATTAGATAATTTCAAAACTTTTTCATAACTAAATAATAAGAAAGACAGACAAAAGATCACTAAGGTCATGGAAGGGCTACACTATTAATTGAAATGTATAGGATATGCCACACAATCCTACCAGAATACACAATCTTCTCAACTGCACAAGGAAAAATTAACTTAGATAGAGCACATCCCGGCCATAAAATGAACACCAACAAATTAAAAATTAAAATCACACAAAATACCATCTCTTAATATACCAGAATAAAGTAGAAATAAATGAAAGAATGATATCTAGACATTTAGTAGAATAAAAAATACCAAGATATATATGACAGAGGTTATATAGTTATATAGTGCTTTAAAAGAAATTCATAACAGAAAAATTAATAGCAGAGAAAAACAAAAGCCTCAACTCAATGATTTGATCTTCCCACTTAGCAAATTAAATGAAAAAAAGCAAATGAACTCTAAATAAAGCAAATGGAGGGACAAAATCAAAACCAAACTATAGAGAATATCTGTGAGATAAAATCTGATTCTTTGAGAGGATTATTGCAAATGATATTCTTCTATCCAGATTGTTCAAGAACAAAATGAGGCCAGAATGTTGTATTTGATGCCAATAAACTGTGTAAGTTAGACAAAATGAACAAATTCATTAAAAGATACAAATTACCAAGCCTCAACAAAAGAAATCCTAATAGTTCTATATGTTTGAAAAAGTGAATTATTATTTTTTCACAAAGCTTCCACACAATTCCTGTCTTTCAGGTACAGATGGGTTTATTTGTCATTCTCCCCGTCATTTAAGAAATAACATTTATTTTTTACAAAGAATTTGAGAAGAACAGTAATGAATATTTCCCAATTCATTTAAGATGCCGGAGTACCCAGACCACCAAACCAAATAAAGACATCAGAACTTAAGTACTGACCTGTATGCTTCATGAGTATACATGTAAAATCCTTGGAAATAGGTTGTTAAGTTATATCCAAGAATAGATTTAGCTAAGACAGCATCGCTAATGACAGAATTTATCCCAGAATTTAACATTAGTTCAGCATTGAAAAAAAGAAAATCAATACAAATGCCATCCACAGAATAAAGAAAACACTACCTGATAATTTCAGTACATGCATGAAAATGACACCCTGCTAGCAGTAAGAGGCTCACCTAATATTAGTGTAAGCAGAGGCTCCAGAGGACATATATAGCAGGGTACTCTCATTTCCCAGACAGGGTACTGTCAATAGATGCCTAACGGGGAGACTGAGCATTTACCCCGTCCAGAGGCAATGAAGCCCCCTGTGTAACCAGAGCTGCCAACAGAGACTAAGGAGGGAAACTGGGATTTTATCCCAAAGTGTAAATCCATCCATACCTCCATCAGTAAGATGCCAAAGAAGACTTGATTTCAATACAGTCCAGAGTTATAATGTAATATCCATCATACCCTAAACCAGGAAGAATACAGATGTGAAAGGATGAACAGATGCTCGTATCAAAAGAAAATAACTGTTGGAATAATCTGTTAGGATCTTGGGCTGGAGAAACGGCTCACTGGTTTAAGGTGTATGCTTGCAAAGCCTGGTGGTCTGGGATCGATTTCTCAGTCAGTACCCATGGAAAGCCAGATGCAAAAAGTGGCACATGAGGGCTGGAGAGACGGCTTAGCAGTTAAGGCGCCTGCCTGCTAAGCCTAAGAACACCGGTTCCAATCTCCAGGTCCCACGTTTAGCCAGATGCAAAGTGACACAAGGGCACAATGCCACACTTGCCCACAAGGGGGCGCACACATCTGGATTTCGTTCACAGCAGCTGAGAGACTGCTGGCGGGCCCATCTCTATCTGTCTCCCTCTCCCTCTCTGTCTGCCTCTCTCTGTGTCTCTCTCCAAAAACAAATAAAAAAAAAGTGGCACATGCGTCTGGGTTCGCTTGCCATAGCAAGAAGCCCTGGCATGCCTATTTCTCTCTCTCTCTTTCTCGTTCTTCCTCCCTCCCTCTCTCATTCTTTCTCTCTCAAATAAACAAATAAGACTAAAACAATGAAAATATTTTAAAAATTAAAAGATCTTAAAGTAGTCATCATAAAAGGGCTCCAATAAACAATTACAGAGATGTGAAATGTGGAAAAATGAGTCAACCCTCTAAAATAAATAGGTCTCAGTAAATAAACAGAAGCCATAAAGAAGAACCAAACAGAAATTTGGGGAATGAAATTTACAAACTGAAATAAAAACTCATTGGGCAGGTTTAATGGAATGGAAGAGGACAATGTAGAGCAGAAATATATGAAGTTTGGTACAAAAAAAAAGTCAGTATATTTAGATCCTGAACAAAGACTGGTTCGGTTGTTTAGCCAAGGATGGGCCAGCTGCTCCGCATTGGGACACTAGGAGGCGTGCTGATTCTTGTGAAAGTAGGGGACCTGAAGGAAGACTGCTAAAAGGATGTCCTCAAAAAGTCGGCTCTACTGTCACCTGGGTTAATGAATTTGGTAGCCCAACCCTGGTACTGGTTTTGGAAGTATGACAGATGCAGGAAAAGAGGGTATCACTGGATTTACAACACACTTCTTATGGTGATGGCCACTACAGGATGTGGAGCAGAGTCACAGTTCCTGTAGAGAGGCCATGCTGGGCACAGCATGGAGCCATGAAAAGGAACTGTTGGTTTCAGTGGACACACCCAAGATTCTGAAGATGCCAGGACTATGGAATGGGCACCAAGGTGAGATGCACACACTGGCGCTCAGGTGGATCTGCCCCAAAACCAAGGAGCCAAAGCGGGAGGAGGGGAGATGAGAGCTCAGAGATTTCACCACAGGTCCCAGGGAAGAGCTACAGAAAAAACAGTGATGCAAAAAGCAAACGTATTTAGCTCTTGCAGGGATGGAAGAAGGGCACTGACTCTGGGGAATAGATTTTTGTTTCAACTCTCTGTGGGATACAGAGAGACCATCAAGAGCTCTGCCCGCTCCCCAGTTCCAGCACAGATCAGATGCTCATCTAGAAAAACACCAGGGGAGCCGGGCTGTGACTCAGTGGACAGCACTTGCCACACAAGGGTGAGGACCTGAAGTCAGATCCTCAGAGAGCATATGCAATTGGACGCAGTAGTGCACACAGTAGTATTCACAGTGCGTCTGGGGCAAGACGGGAGGCAGAGGTGGAGAATTCTCATGGGCCAGATAGCCTGGCTGACACAGAGGTAAGTAACAGAAGGTGACCTTGCCTCAAACAAGGTGGAAGGTGAGAAGGGCTGATACCGAGATTGTCCTCTGATCTCCATACACATGCTGTGACATGGGTGTACATGCTCTCTCTCTCTCTCTCTCTCTCACACACACTCTCTCTCTCTCTCTCTCTCTCACACACACACACACACACACACACACGTGATTATAAAAAGAGAGACAAGAGAAACAACCAGAGAAGCTCCAGACAAGGGTTCCAAGTATAGATAAGGGCAGGGACGAAATGGGGGAAGTGGGTGAAATCCTGACTCCTTGCAACTTTTCCTACTTTCAACCAACAAAGGTTTATGCTCCCAGGCCAGATATCAGAACAACATCCTTTTCTGAAAAATAGATGAACCACCATGGATAACACTCCTAACACATCCTATGCTAGGGTCTTCCTGAACAAAAATGACCTTCGGCTTAGGTTGCTGTAATGCACACACCTGTAATTGCAGCACTCGGAAGCTGAGGCAGGAAGATCTCAAGTCCAAAGCCAGCCCGGGCTACATAATGACACCCAGTCTCACGAAACAAAACAGAAACCCTCCAGTAATAGCCAGCAACTAAGAGGATTGACTTACAAACCCAGCGCTGTGTTGCCAGGATTTTTGGAGGGATAAAGAATGATTTCATAACATTATAAAATGAGGGAGACAGACCAAACAAAAATGAGCTCGAAGGAAGGGAAAGGAATGCAATAAACAAAAGTGGCATGGCCTGGCTAAGGCACTTAATGCTTCCATTAAAAATACTTGGCTAAATATTAATGTGTGGGTATTTTTAGAATTAACTAGCATTTGAATCAGTACACTTTGAGTACCACAGGCTACTCTCTACTATATGAGTAGGCCTTATGCAGTAAACTGAAGGCCTAGAGAAGACGACATTTTCCAAAGAAGGAACTCCTCTCCTAAGACTGACGGCCCTGACAGAGCTCCCAGCACTGTCTCATGGATTTATGACTCCAGACACAATGACAATACCTACCTGGAATTTCCAACCTGCTAGAAAGC